>JAAAKG020000025.1:1515168-1533621 GCA_010014905.2 Druon quercuslanigerum
ATAATAATAAATAAATTAATATAATAATATAACTAATCAAATCAAAAATAATAATAAGATTATAAAATATTTTTTTAAATCTATTAATCCTTAAAATTTTGTTTTCTATAAATATTTGCCTCTTAAAACATCGTGCAATGACATACATTCTGATATCACTTTAAACAAAAAATAGCTCTTTAAAATTTATGAAAATTCTTTCCGTTATCATAAAAAATTTGAATTCCTTTGAAATCTTTTGAAACCTCACAAAATTCTTTAAAGATTTTGAAAACTCCTTCAAATACATTAAAATGCCTTCAAACATTTGAAATAGTTTACAATTTTTTGACTAATCTTGAAGTCTTTTAAAACATCATGACATTTTTAAAAAAATTGACAACTCCTTAATTCTTGTAACTAATATTTTTTGTAAATTTATTGTATGAGAATCTTAATTGAAAAAAGGACCTTTGAACAAAGTTTCTCAAATTTCAACCAAGTAATTGAATTTTCATCCAAAATTTTGGCATTTTTATGAAAAAAAGTTTTAATTTTAAAGCAAAAACGGTGATATTTCTATCAAACATGATTTTAATGTTAAATAAAACCAAACAGTGAAATTCAAAAAAATACGAAGTTTCAACAAAATATTTGAATCCTTCAACAAAAATAAAATTTTTTAACCAATAAAGATCAATTTTCACCAAAAAATTATTTCAATTTTGGTTGAGGATACAATTTTTGTTCAAACCTCGACTTTTTTGGTTAAATTCAACTATTTTTTGTTCGATTTAAAATTAAAATATTGTTTTGGTGAAAATTCATCCTCATGGGTTTAAAGATTTTTTTTTTGAGGATTCAGATATTTCCTTGAAACTTCGTATTTTTACGAATTTTACTGTTTGATTTTATTTAACATTAAAATCATTCTTGACAGAAATATACTCATATAATAAATTTACAAAAAATATTATTCACAAGAATTAGAGAATTGTAAATTTTTTTTATATTTGGACGTTACTTTTGAATGTTTTTAGATATTTCCAGACAATTTAAAGAATTTTAACAATTTTATGATGTTTTAAAAGACTTAAAGGATAGTCAAATAATTTTAACATTTTCAAACTCGAATTTTTTGTATGATAATTGAAAGAATTGCCATGAATTTTTAGAATAATTTTTTTTAAAGGCATATCAGAATTTATGTCATTGCACAATAATTCAAGGAATAAATATTTTTTTTAAATTTTTTAAGGATTGATAGATTTAAAAAAATATTTTATAATCTTATTATTATTTGTTAATTCAATAATCCTTATTAAGGGATGTTAAGAGATTTTAAGATTTAAAGAGATTTTTGAAATATTTGAAGCCATTTCTAAAGATTTTAATCAATTAAACAACAGAATTTTGGATATAAAAAAACATCTATTAAAACAAAATTAAAAAATTAAATTGTTGCTACTCCCCTCCCCAAAATTATTTGATATTATTTAAGTTCATTATACATTGCTTATTTTAAAGTAAAAATTGCTGTTAATAATATAAATTTGAGTAATTTGATAAAAGATATGAGAAATTTTTATATTTTCGAGTTATATTACATTTTATTAGCGCTTATTATGATAGCAAAATGTAAAGGAAAAATTTAGAAAAATGTATAATTATTATTAAATAATTGAAAATATTTACTAATATTTACAAAAAATGAAAAAATTACGTTTTCAATGAAATATTGTTTTAATTTAAATTGGCAAAAGCGTGTTACGTAATTTATGGTTTCCTAACATACTTATCTTGGCACAATAAATAATAGCAACAAAGTTTCTCAAAAAGAGGAATGTAAAGTAAAGCAATAAATTATATTAAAAGATAAATCTCTCAATTCTGATAATTAACGAAAATCGGTTCAACTTTTACCAAGTACTTAAATTTTCTGCAAAGAAGATAAATTATTAAAGAAAAATTTAACAGTTAATATTAAAAAAAAAAGATTTATATTTTAAACAAAAAAGAGTCGACTTAAACCGAAAGAATATGATGTTGTACTAAGACGATTTACTTTCTAATAATAAATACGCATTTATCTTGAAAAGCGTCGACTTATCGAACCAGTAATTAAGAATTATCTAAATTTTAAATGACATTGATTAAATCAGTCATCTTGAATCGCGTAATCGCTGACTTTCACTAATGACATTATACGCATATTGTACAATTTATATCATTCTTAATTACTGGTTTGATCAGCCAAAATTTCTGATTGGATGAATGAGTATTTAATAGACAATTAGTTAATTATTTAAAGTTAATTACTAATCAATAGTTTATTTATTTATTAACCAGTAACGTTTGAAAAGTCAATTATTCATATTTATTGATCAAATTAATAACTTTCAATGTTTTAACCAGTTAATTATGTAGAGATTTAAATTAGAGTAAATAAAACAAATCACACCTCTCTCCATTTTCAAGTTCTTGAAATAAAACAAACTGTAAATTTAAATAAATTAATAAAATATTGCAAATTACAAAAATGTAAATGTTAAAAGTAAAAAGTTTGGATGATTTTATTTTATGTTTAGATGCTTAAAAATATAGCATGATTGATAAATGAGGCTGTGTAAATATTATCTTGAATTAACGTTACCTATGTTGACTCTTGTTATAAAAAACGGTAAAGGACTCAATTTTTTCGACCCAGACAACTCTTAACAAGACACATGGTGACCAAAGTTTAAAACTGGATTCCGAAGGAAATGGATTTTTTATGAATTTCAGGAAAAGTAGTTATTTACTTATTATTTTATTTAGTATTATGAAACGATTCAAAACCTATCCTTGATTATGAAATAAAAACGAATGAAAATATAAATATGGGATAACAATCATTAAAGAAATGTCATAAAAACTGAAATAAATAAGTTAACTAAAACATGATATTCAGAGACTATACTAAAAAAACATAAAAAATGAAAAATCAGACAAAGAAAACATGGAGGTATTGTTATAATTACAATTATAAAAATGTTAAGGCACTCAATGGTACATAATAAGAAAATGCACATATTTTTAATATATGGCATTTGTCCTCTGATAACTTTTGGTTATAAGTAATGAGGGTATAGTGAACTTATATTTAATAAGTTTTGTGGTTGTTTTGTATTACAAATTGTAGATAAATGTTCATCACATGAGTAACTTTCTTTTTCAAAAAAGTGTCTAGGATGCTATATTGAATATATTATATTATAGCAATATAATAAATATACATATATACATGTAAGTCTGAAAATATGTAAAATGATAAATATTGAGGAAATAAGATCATAGTGCCCAGATCGTACGTTTTTTTGGTTGATTCTAAACCAATGTATTTAGATTATTATATTATCAATAACATTGAAAACAAATTCGTCGAGATTTTACACGCTGCACATCGTAAAAATGTCTTTACTGTTCGTGCTTATCTTTAATTATTTTATGTTCAAACAATACATAAAATTGAATTTTTTAAATGTTTCTAAAACAGCTTTCAAATAAACACAGGGAGTAACTCATTTTTACGTGATTGCTAAGACTATATTCGAATTAATAATTTTTCATAGAATATCCATTGAAATATTTTCTTTTTAGTTTACATCATATTTTTGTATTATACCTTACTTTATCTAATAAATTACTCCCTGATGAGGAGGTATAAATTGGCCTCGAAACATGTTGGTCCACAAGTAGTGTAAAAAGGACGAAGAAAGAGAAAGAGTGAGAGGTTGGTTTTTGGTTGACTCTTTCCTTTTTCTCCCTCTTTTTTCTTTTATTTTGATGTTTATGTCTCTAATGAGCCGGAAGGTTCAATAGTTTGGAAATCTATTTTTTAACGATTGAATCTTTTTCATGTTCCTTTGCATAAAATTATTCTTGAAAAAATTGATTATTTTCCAATCTTAAAATACAAAATTTTAAAGACAAACACTAAACAGGAGATTCCTTTCCAATCTATAGGTTTTGCCTATAAATATCGTATGATTTCTTTTAATTGAGTTGTGAGTATTACCTCAATTTTCATGAAAGAAATCTTTTTATTAGTGTCTTATATGAATAAAATATTAAAAATTGAAATTAAATAAATAGCAATTTTTTAATGTTAGAAATGTTTAGAAATATATTATGTTTCGATTATTTATTTTTAATGTTATTGATAATACAATAATCTAAATACGTTAGTTTAGAATCAACAAAAAAAAAAGATTTTAAATATTAATTTATTTAAATTTACAGCTTGTTTGATTTCGATAAGTTGGAATTGGAGAGGAGGCGTGTTTTGTTTTATTTACTACAATTTTTTGACCGAATTTGCAAACTAACGTTTTCCTGATGAGGAGAGTTCGTTCGCGAATGTGTTTTTTTAAAATAAAGGACCTACTTACACTTGAGGTTAATATTGTCTGAAGTATGTTACATAACATCATTAAAAAAAATCTCTACAATTTATCATTCGCTCAGACGAAATTAACACCCCACCTGGATCAGCAGTAATTTCAAGTGACTGCTTAATTCAGTCAAGAAATATTAACTGATGCATTTTTTAAACGACTGTTTCGCCAGTTGAAATGATAGATTTTTTTGTTAAAGCATGCTTGATTAGTTGAATCAGTCAAATTTTGACTAATTTAAATTTAGAGTGTATAAGAATCTGTCGAATGCGATAGCGAACTTCAATTGACGGAAAATTATAATGCTTAGAAAATAATTATTTAATTTACATTTCTATAACAGGTTTATTTAAGTTTTAGCTTTTATTTAAAAAAATTTCAAATTTTGACTAATTTAAATTAAAAAGGCACAATAAACTTTTAAATTGCATAGCAGACTTTCATTGAAGGTTAATTGTAATTATTATTAAATCATTATTTAATTTAAATTTCATATTAAAGTTTTATTTACTTTTTTTTTTTTAATATAAAGCCCTTTTTTCGCTGAATCAAGCTTGGTTCATTGCAGGACAAAAGTAAGGACACGTTGTATGAAGCGAGTACATTATTTAATTATTTGAAATGTTTCTCAAAAAAAGCTAAAAGGTAAATAAAAGTGCAATAGAAATATAAATTAAATCATTATTTTATAATCATTATAATTATCCGTCAATTAAAGTTTTCTATATTGTTTAACAGAATATTCTTATACACTCTAAATTTAAATTAGTCAAAATTTGACTGATTGAACTAATCAAGCATGTTTGAACAAAAAAAATTATCATTTTAACTGGCGAAACAGTCGTTTAAAAAAATTAATCATTTAATATTGCTTTACTGAAATAAAAAGTCACTTCAAATGTCTGATTGTCAGTTAAAAAAAGCGACTGATTTTTCTGCTAAAATAAAGTAATAAAGTTAAATTTAAAATTTAAATTCCTCATGCGACACCAACTTTAAATTTCCAAATGATGAAACTTTTTCAGAATTGCGCTAGGTTTGTGCTGGTTTGTGCCGTAAATGACTTTTTGAAAAAACAAAATTTGATCCCAAAAATAAAAAAAAAAACTTTTTTTTACTATCTTTACCCAATTTTTTTTAATTAGGAATTTCAAAAATCTGAAACTTGTGCTGGGTTGTGCTGGACTAGTACAACAAATAACTATAATATTAAGTTTCACTGGTATTAATATTTTCTTTAAAAATGGGCAAAATGCGTTCCAAGTTTATAAAATCCAGTTTTTTGGGGGAAATATTAATGCCAGTAAAAATTGACATGATAATTATTTGTTCTCCTAGCTTAGCACAACCCAGCACAAGTTTCAGATTTTCGAAATTCCTATTTTTTTACATATTGGGTAAAGATGATAAAAAATGTTTTTTTCATTTTTGAGGTCAAATTTTGATATTTTCAAAAAATCCTTTACAGCACAAAACAGCACAAACTTAGTAAAATTCAGCACAAGTTTCATATTTTTAAAATTCAGAAATGGCGAGGCAGATTTTTTTCAAATCGGTTTTTTTCGAAAATCGTCAGAGATATTAAAATTTGACTTGTGGCACAAGTTTGTGCCTCTTTCATATTACCTAGCACAACATTTTTTTCCTGAAAAATTAATTGACAAGGCGGAAATAGAAAAATGTTTTTTTGATTTTTGGGGTCAAATTTTTATTTTTTTATATAAATCATTCATGGAATAAAACATCACAAACCTAGCACAATTTAGCACAAGTTTCGTTTTTTGGAAATTTAAATTTGGCATTGCCAACTTTCTGGACATATCAAATTAACGATAATTAACTATACTCTTTTTTTTTAATATCAGCTGTTAAATTTTTCTTTTTTCCTGGAAATTTAAGTACTTGGTAAAAGTTCAACTTATTGTTTCAAAAATAACTTGTATGGTTAAAGATACATCATTACACTCGAAAATTCATTTTTTCACTTAGAAATAAATTTCTTCACTGGATATTTAACTATTCCATTTTTGGTTTAATTTTTTTATTTGAAAGAAATTAAGCTTGTTAAATATTCGTCTTTTAGGTAGAAAGTTAGGCTTTTTAGTTTAAAATTTATTTTTTGTGGTTAATCTTGTTACCATTTGCTTGAAAATTTACTTATTTCATTGAAAATATAATTATTTTATGGAAAATATGATGATCTTTTAAAAATTCGTTTTTTAGCTACAATATTAATCTTGCTAATTAAAATTTGTACTATTCTGTTTTTCTAAATATTGATCTTTTTCGTTAAAAATTCAACTATAATGCACTGAAGAATAAACGACTTTGTTGGAAACTCATCTTTTTTTGGGTTAATTACGCTGTCTGTGTTTCCTAAAAATTAAAATCATTTTTTATTCGAAATCGGTCTTTATTAATTGAAAATTCAACCGTTTGTTAAGGATACAATTATTTTGTGGAAACCTCTACTTTTTTGGTTAAATTTCAGTATTTTTTGTTTCATTTAAAATTAAAATAATTTTTTGGTGAAAATTGATCTTTATTGGTTGAAAACTTTTATTTTTGTTGAAGGATTCAAATATTTTATTGAAACCTCGTATTATTTCGAATTTCACTTTTTTGTTTTATTTAACATTAAAATCATTTTTGACAGAAATATATACGTATTTTCAAACATTTTAAAGATTTTTAACAATATCATGATATTTGAAGACTTTTAAAATATCATGAAAATATTAAAATTCTCTGAAATATTTGGAAATACCTAAAAATATTCAAAAATGTCTTCCAAATATTAAAAAATCTTACAATCCCTTAATTCCTTCAAAATCTTTAAAAAATTCCGTGAGGTTCCAAAAGATTTCAAAGGAATTCGAATTCGGTATCGTAATTGAAAGAATTTCCATGAATTTTTAGGAGACATGTTTTTAAAAGGTATATTTGAATATTTGAATTTTTGTCATTGCATGATATTTCAAGGGATAAATATTCAAAGAAAACAAAATTTAAGGATTAATAGATTTAATCAAATATTTTATAATGATATTATTATTTTTTATTTCAATATTCTTAATTCAGGGATTTCAAGAGATTTGCAAGATTTAAAGAGACATTGAAATATTTAAAGCCATTTCTGACAATTTTAATCAATTAAACAAAAAAATGTCGGGTATTATAAATTGTCCGTAATAATATAAATTTAAGTGATTTGATAAAAGATTTGAGAAATTTTAATAATTTAGATTTATATTGAATTTAAAAAAAATGTAAAGAAAATGTCTAGGATATTTTGGGTCACTTTATACTTATCGAAAAAACTATCAAATTTTATACTGTTATTATTACACCATTAAGCCGTTTCCCTTTCGAGGTAGGCGTGATTCACTCGGTGGGGACGCATTGTGTTGTACATCGCCGTTGTGGTGTCCTATAGCTTCATTTTCGGATTGTCCTCTAAAATGGTCTCTGAAAGCGTCGCTAACCCTGTCCCTCATATTGCATTTCCCCTTTGCCATTTCTCACGTTGACGAATTTTGTACTTTAAATTCCCTTCATTGCTTTATAAAGTAGTTTCTTGCATCCTTCAAAGGCGTTTTGTATTTTCTTCTCTTCTTCTGCTCTAATTTTATCTTTGATTTCTCTGATAGTATTATTAAATAATTGGAAATATTTACTAGTAATACAAAAAATGAAAAAAATTACGTTCTCAATATAATATTGTTTTAATTATGTTTTTTACATTAATAAATAAAACAGCTGTAAAAAATCGGACAAAGCGTGTTACGTAATTTATGGTTTCCTAAACATACTTATCTTGTCAAATTAAATAATTATTTAATTTACATTCCTATTACACTTTTATTTACCTTTTAGCTTTTTTGAGAAAGATTTCAAATTTTGACTAATTTAAATTAAAAATGTACAAGAAACTTTTTAATTGAAAGCGGCCTTTCATTGAAGGGTAGTTGTTATTATTACAAAATAATTATTTAATTTAAATTTTACATTAAAGTTTTATTTACTTTTTTTTGAGAAAAATGTTAAGCCCTTTTTCTGCTGAATCAAGCTTGGTTGATTGCAGGACAAAAGTAAGGACACGTTGTATAAAGCGAGTACATTAATATGCGTCGGCATGCTTTGTTTGTCATTAGTTCGAGCGACGAGAGAACAAGGAGCGCCAGTATTATATGTATACCTCGACAGTCGACACGTCGAGCTCTGCAAAATCGCGAGGGCTGAAATGATTTAAATATACGGAACTCTGCAAAATACACAACGCTGATTACCCCCGAAAGAATTAATTTCATTTACATTACCACAGTACAATTATCACGGTTAAAAGTTGAAAATTATAGAGGATTTCAATCTGCAATTTTAATTGCAGTAATTAAAATAACTTCAAAAATTTTAATTAATAAAACTAGGGACCACATGTTTGCAAAAAGGGTTGTAGCCTTTTAAAAGGTTAATTACGTCGTCCAAACCTCCCCCTTCCATAATTTTCTACCCTTACTTCCCCTTTCCCTTCCCTAGCCCTCACTTCCGCTAGACTACTCAGCTTCATTTTTAAGCATTTCTTCTACTTCCGCTCAATTGCACTCACTTCTCCTATCCTACTTCCCCTCTATTAGATTCACTTCTTCTACTTCCCCTTCCCATTTTTTCCTACTTCCCTCCCCTCACTTTTCATACTTCCCCTCCACAAATTTTCTAATATTTCCCTCACATTTCTACCTCCACTACCCCCGATTTCCCTGCTTCAACACCCGTCGTTTCGTCCACTTCCCCTCCCATTACTTGTCCTAATTCCACTCCACATTTCTGCTGGTTCCCCTTTTCTTAATTCACATACTTACCCTCCACTATCTCTATTCTAATTTCCCCTCATTCTCTTCCCTTATGTCTCGTTACTTCCCATACTCTTTCTTCAAAAATTTCCCATCATTTTCCCTTACTTTTTTACTTCCTCTTCTCTCATTTCCACTAATTAACTCCAAACATTTTTCCTCGGTTCCCTTACTTTTTTCCTCCTTACTCCACCTACTTCCCATCCCATACTTTGTCAAAATTTTGCCTAGTTCCCTTCTATCAATACCCCTAATTTCTTCTAGTTCTCATTTTCCCTATTTCTCTCATCACATTTTCCCTAATTTCCTCTACTATCCTCCTATCATTTTTTCTTACTTTTCCTACAAATCCTCCACATATTTCCTATCATTTCCCCTACTTTTACTCAACTAGTTTTCCCTAAGCCTTCTCTCCTACTTCCTCTTCCCTACTTACCCTCCCCTATGTCACTAACTTCCCTCCCCTAATTTCCCTTTTACTCATTTTCCCTCCCTTATTTCCACTCACTGTCCCTTTTTAAAAATATGTGCACCGGACAGATGGACCTGCGACCAGAACTGTAAAATTTTTTTAAAGCCTCTTCGTAAACTTTCTGGTGTAGTTACATTCATTTAGTTAAAAAAATTTTGACTTGGCATTTTTTTTTAGTTTATCTGTACATTATTAATTTTAAAATGTTTTTTTTATTTAGATTCGTTTTTTTAATAGTATTTCCAAAATTTGTAAGTTTTTTACTTATTATCTGCAAATTTTTGCAAATTTTTTTATAAATGATTAAGTTATTATTTAAGCTCTTAAGCTTTTTATTTAAGAATCTTTTTAACAATGTATTTTTATTTACATAATTGTGACAAACGCTTTAGTTTTTTTTTCTTCATAAATTATTTAGTTGTTTTTTAGTATGTGCATTAATTTAATTTTCGTAAAACATAATTTTATATAAAGGACTGCATAAAACTGAAATTTTTTCACATTTTTAAATTTTTTAGTTTTTTAAAATGTTTTTTTTCAGTTTTTGATTAAAATTGTGTTTTTAGTTTTTTTTTAAATTCATTTATATTTTTTTTGTAGTAATTTTTATAATTGTTTAGTTTTTAAATAATAACCAAATGTTTTTTTATATATTTTCAAATAAAACAAAACCCAGAAGCTTTTTGACATTTTAATTTGTTAGTTATTTATTTTTTAAGCTTTTCAGCTTTCAAAAGAAACGATTTTTTTTTAATATTTCTTTAAATTTAATACTTTTATTTTAAAGAATGCATAGAACTGAGAGTTTTCTTGAACCTAAAAATTTTTCTTTAAATTTGAAATAAAATTTTTCCCAGCATTACCAGCTTTTAAGGCACACCATTTTTTAAAAATGTATTTTGCATTAAAATAATTTTTAAACAAATTTCTTTTGACTATTAAAGTAATTTTAAAGAATGCAAGAATGCATAAAAACGGAATTTATTAACACTTTTGGTTTTTCAGTTTTTTAAAGCATTTTTTAGTTTCTTAAAAAATTGTTAGTGATTTTTGCATTTTCTTAAATTACTTCTTATTCTTCAACAATTTTAAAACGAAATACAATACGTAAGAATGAGTGACATATGGTTAAAAGTGTTTAAACTTATAAAAATTACAAATCTTTTCTATGTGTTTACAAATGATTAGGAATTTCTTACTTTTGAAGTTTTCAATAACAAATAATATATAAAATCATACTTTAGAAAAAATAATTTCGTATCAGGTTAGATTTTTTAAATACCAATAAAAATTTCTTTTTTATTGTTTTTGGCATTCTTCTTGAGATTCGTAGAAAAAATTTAATTTTTTTTTCTACCAAAAAACTAATTTAATCAAAAATTAAAAAAGGTAGAAAAATTGTCAAAAAAGAATCTGGAAGCTTTCAAAGAAAATTTTTTTATTTTACAAGATTTAAAAAAATGTAGCAAAAAATTAAAACATTTTATATAACATTCAAAGGTTTTGATCAAATTAAAAAAATAATAAAAAATTTGAAACAAAGTGTAGATTTTTGGAGATTTTGAACAAAACATTTTAAAGCTTTTTAATAAATTATATTGAATAATTATTAATTATTATAAATTTTAATATTAATATAATATTAATATTAATATAATATTATTAAAATAACTAATATAAATTTTTAATTAATATAAAAATAATAATAAATTATTTTGAATTATTTTGAATTTACTAGTGATACAAAAAATGAAAAAAATTACGTTCTCAATAAAATATTGTTTTAATTATGTTTTTTACATTAATAAATAAAACAACTGTAAAAACTCGGACAAAGCGTATTACGTAATTAATGGTTTCCTAAACATACTTATCTTGTCAAATTAAATAATTATTTAATTTACATTCCTATTACACTTTTATTTAATTAATATAAAAATAATAATAAATTATTTTGAATATTACCGGAAAAGAATCTGGAACATTTTTTTAAAAATTTATTTAAATTTGCAGTAACCCAAAAATTTGGTATCATTGTAAACGGTATTGAGAAGTTTAAAAAATGTAAAAAATAATGGTTTTAAAAAGATTTTAAAATTTAAAAAATATCTATTTTTTGAATATTTCAGAATAAAATTTCTAAGCTTTTAAGGATGTTTTAAGGTTTCAAAATAATATACAAGTATTTGTAAGATTTCTGGGAACATTTTTTAAATAGTGTTTAATTTGAAAAATTTATTTAAAGAGCATATTTAAAAAGATATTAAAATTTTAAACAAAAAAATTAGAAGCTTCTTAATTGCTTTGAAAATTTTCAAGAAAATAAAAAAAAAATCCTGAAAATTCTTAGGAAAATTTTTAATAATTTTTAGTTGGAAAAGTTTATTTAAAGAAAAAGTTTCAGAATATTTTAAAACATTTAAACATGCTTCCAAATTTGTCGAAAAAAATATAAAAGATCTTAAAGTTAATTTTTTTAATTTTTCAGAATTTAAAAAGAATTATATACGAATGTTTGTCTTAATATAAGGAACAAACATTCTTAAGATTCCTGGAGAATTTTGAACTGATTTTTACTTCGAAAAATTTACTCTTAAAGAAAAATTTTAAATATATAAAATGTAAGTAGGAATATTAAATTTATATGAACTTAAGCAAACTGATAGTACTTTCTACATACTTTATTTAAGTAAAATTTAGTAATTTTGGTTGTATAAAGTTTGAGAAATAAGCATAATTAGTAGTTTAATTTTACTTTAAGAATTTGAAATTTTCTGACTTTTAATTTTTCGATAAATTTCAGTTTCGGCAATTAATTTTTTAGTATTTTTCCACCTTTTTCACATTAAAAACTTATTAAAGTGATGTCATTCCGTTTCAAGCCACAAAATAAGCTAATTTTAAAGCATGACAACTGAAATTAATGTTTGTGATAGAAGCGAGATTTTTAAACATGTTTAATCTATGTAAAAATATAAGAAGCCATTATTTTTGTCGTCATCGCGCCACAGAAAAAAGGAATTTTTTAAAATTTAAATTTATCTGTGAATTTAAGTTCATTTATATCCAATCAAGCAAAAAAATTATGAAAAACTTTATCTTATCTAACTTTGGAAAATGTTGGGCGGCAGTTTACCATTTTAAAGATTAAATATAAGGCATTCCACCTGACATCTATATAGAATGGTCTGCAACCGAAGAAAAGAAGTATTTCCCAGCAAGTGTTGGGCCAAACTTCCAATAAATCTCCATCCGAGACCTTATGATCCAATCCTTTTTTATGGAACAAGCACGATTCTACGCATAATTTTGAAAGAATCCGTGAGTAAGATACCAGCATGAATAATGTAGTTATAAAATGAATAATGTGTTCAGAATTTCTTTCCAAGTACTAATCAGTAATTCCGGATTCTAGAAAAGGCAAGAGAATTCTCCTACATGAAGGTCAACGATGCTAAAAAACAACACATGTTCAGCATAAGCGTCATCTAGAAAAAACCACAAAAAGATGGGTAGGTGGAAAGTGGGTGGGGAAAAGTAGTTAAGTGCAAAGGATCTTCGATGATGAGGGTTTTGGTGAAAGAGGTGAGGGGTGGGTTGGGTGGTTTAAAAGTTACTTATATACGCCACAGAAGTAGTAAGATACTGTGAAGATGCCTGGACAAAAGTGTCAAATATTAAAGGAGGATCACAATTTTTTATGTCGTGCAGAGTTCATGCAGGTCCATTTTCTATAAAAACAGCTTCCATAGCTGCGCAAAGTGGACGTAAGTTATTCCGCCTGTAGGTTATCTTCTCGGGTAATCAGGTATATACTCTATTCACCGAGATGATAACCTACCGACGCGCATCTTTACCTATTTGGACAAAGATACCGTCAAAAATGGAGTTTCCTGGACGAAAGTGTCCAAAAATAAAGCAGAAACTCAGATATTTTATGACGTGTAGAGACCATGGAGGTCAAGTTTCTTTAACAAAGGCGTCCATAGCTGCGCAAAGTGGGTGTAAGTTAGTTCACCTGTAGGTTGTTTTCTCGGGGAATAGAGTATATACTCTATTAACCGAGAGAGTAACCTACAGACGCGCATCTTTACGTATTTGAGCGAAGATACTGTCAAAAATGCGTTGCCTGGACGAAAGTGTCCAAAAATAAAGCAGGAACTCAATTATTTTATTACGTTCAGAGATCATGCAGGTCAAGTTTCTTTAAGAACGACGTCCATAGCTGCGCAAAGTGGACGGTATTTGGTCCGCCTGTAGGTTATCTTCTCGGGTAATCAAGTATATACTCTATTCACCGAGATGATAACCTACAGACGCGCATCTTTACCTATTTGGACAAAGATACCGTCAAAAATGGAGTTTCCTGGACGAAAGTGTCCAAAAATAAAGCAGAAACTCAGATATTTTATGACGTGTAGAGACCATGGAGGTCAAGTTTCTTTAACAAAGGCGTCCATAGCTGCGCAAAGTGGGTGTAAGTTAGTTCACCTGTAGGTTGTTTTCTCGGGGAATAGAGTATATACTCTATTAACCGAGAGAGTAACCTACAGACGCGCATCTTTACGTATTTGAGCGAAGATACTGTCAAAAATGCGTTGCCTGGATGTAAGTGACCAAAAATAAAGCAGGAACTCAATTATTTTATGACGTTCAGAGATCATGCAGGTAAAGTTTCTTTAAGAAAGGCGTCCATATCTGCGCAAAGTGGACGTAATTTGGTCCACCTGTGGGTTATGCTCTTGGGGAATAGAGTATGGCATTCTCTTCATAGGCGGTATCTACTCTCTACCTATCCTGGTGCGTGTAGAGAGGATAGAAAAGTTAACACGAAAGAGCGAGAACGGATTATGGAGGGAAAAAGAGGAAAATAATGAGGAAAAGAGAAGGAGAAAGGGGTGTAGGGTGTGTGTGTTAGAAAGAGAGAGGAAAGAGGAGGCGGATGGAAGCATGTATGTAGTGGGGGTTGACAGAGATGAATTCGTTTCATTTCACGCTGGGAAGCTCTCGCGTTCCCCGCGTCCGATGATTTACTGGGCTACAATGTGGTAACCCATGATTTATCGCTACCAACACGCCGCCTCGCTACTACGCCATACCTGGTCCATAACCACGTATATGCGTCAGACTGTGCGTCCAGAACTTGTCTCGAACCTGTGCATTTCTTAGCAAGTGAGAGGACGCAAGGGGATGATACGCTTCGACTATCCTCGACGAATCCGATTCTCAAAGCTGCCATCTTGAGAGAAACTGCCTTTTCTGTTGGCAATGTAGCAGAAATTATGTCCTACTTCAGGCATCTGGTAGTTTGGTTACCGAAAAATTCTACTTCCAGTGTTTTTAATGACAAAGTAAAAAAAAAAATTTTCATCCTTTAGAACGACCCTCTTGTCAACATGAGTTGAAAATGGTTCATGTGTTGAAAAGGACCATTTCTAGTCACAAACTCTAAAAAATACAACAATAAAACAGTTTATTTGTCTAATTATTTTAAAAATGTCATGGTGGGTTTTCCTAATTTTGACGATAAATGGTTCAGGTTTTATTTAATAAGAATGATTTTATTTTTTTGAATATTTCAAAATGTGAAGAAAAAAATATAGAAGAGTTTAAAGAAATATTTTTAATTTTTCAGGATTCACAAATTTGTTAGGCAAACTGAATTTTCTCAGGATGTCAGTAGAATAAAAAAAAGTTCTTAAGATTCATGGGAAGTTTTTGTATGGTTGTATTTAAGGAATTTCAAGAGAAAATTGAAATAAGATCACAAAACGTTTTGAATTACTCCCTAAAGTTTTTAAAGAGTGTGTGAAAGATTATAAAACAAAATTTTGCAATTTTGCCACAATACATAATTTTAGAATAAATTTGAGTAAGGTAGAAAAGTATTCAGAGGTTTTAAAACAATTTAAAAATAACTAAAACTTCTAAAGATTTTTTTAGAATTTTGTTAAAGTTACGAAAATAAAAAACATTTTCTCAGGCTCCTAAGAAAAAATAAAATACTTTTTTATTTCGATAAATTAATTTTTAAATATTATTTAAAAGGTTTTAAAAATTGTCAAAGAGGAATATTAAATATTTTAAGGCTAAGGTTTTAAAGAAGAGGATGTTTTACCTTTCTGTAAAAAATAAAATTATTCGACGAAAAATTAAAAAAAGTAGAGCAAGACGAAGAAATATTCACAATTGCGTGATGTTTCAAGTTATTTTGCATAATCATTCAACAACAACAACAAAAATATGTATCATTTATTGAATGAATGAAAATAAAAAATAATTTTGTTTTTTTTTATTCGTCTATAAATCTAGCGTTTTATGCAAATTAAAATAAAATTTCTATTTTTTGTTAAATGAAGATGCAAAGCGTAACGAAATATGTACAAAATTTCACAATGTTACAATGTCACTCAACTTTTGTCAATCTGTCGTCAAATAATATTTGATTGATTATTCGTCCCTTTTTCCTTGTAATTTTTTATTAGAATCTTTTAAATTTAAAAGAAGTTTTTAAATAAGTCTTAGTAATTATTATTATAAAAAATATATTTAACTATTGTAAACCAGTAACAGTGTGTTTTAAAACCAAACAAAATGCTAGAATTAGGAAAAACATAATAAGATATAAATATCAAAGTATTATAGAACAGCATAAATTTGCAGGGCCGACATCAAATCGAAAGAAAATTGGGAGAAATCGGGAGAAAATCGGGAGAAAATCGAGTGAAAATCGGG
This sequence comes from Druon quercuslanigerum, assembly GCA_010014905.2. Lineage (NCBI taxonomy): Eukaryota > Metazoa > Arthropoda > Insecta > Hymenoptera > Cynipidae > Druon > Druon quercuslanigerum. The sequence continues at coordinate 1,531,641 of JAAAKG020000025.1, forward strand.
AGAAATTTTCACCTGCAGAAAACCGGGATATAGTCAGTCAGCAGAGGAATATGGCACCGGGAGATTTCCCGTATTCAATAATTCGTGCGTTTTGTAATTTTTTTTAAGTTCCCAATTAGGAGCCAATTTTCAAAGAGTTTAGAATAATTAAAATTTAAAGTTTCACAATGTCACACTCTCTTTTTCAAATGAAACTGGACTACCATAAGCGCGCGCCTACTTTTGTATTAATTTTTATCATTTAAACAATTTTCGAATAACTATTTATTTGTTAAAATTTGTTACCAGTCAAATTTTTGCTGAATTAAAATCTAAAATAATCTATTCAACGAATTCATATTACAGAGCGAGATGTCATTCGAAGATTTTAATTTTTTTATATTATTTTAGATTTTAGTAAAGTTTAATATTGTGGAAAAAATTAATCAGTTGGTAATTAATCAATTAGTTTACAACATAAAAATTAATAACCAAATATTTTTATTGATATATTAAAATAATTTCTACTTTGTATTTTTCTAAAAATTAGAATTATTAATAAATTTTTAACTAAATTCAAGAAATTTATAATATCATTGCAAAAATTGAACTCAAGATACTTATTCTTATTAATTATACTCAGATACTTTTTGTATAAAAATTTATTTTACTCATTTAAACAAAATTAAATTTCAATCTGTATAAAATTTAATATTGTAAACAAAATTATTTAACTGCTGATTAATAAATTTCCTAATAAAATAAGGCATTAAATAATTATTTTTATTAATTTAAAAAATTATTTATGACACAAAAAGCATTAACGAACTATTTTCAGTGAATCATTCAAATAATTTTTATTTCACATTTTTCAAAAAAATTGAATTCAATCTTAATGTAATTTAATATTGTGAAAAAGCAGGTAATAATTAATTAATGCAATTATAACGTAAAAAGCATTAAACTGTAATTTTCATTCAGACATTAAAATCCTTTTTATGCTACTTTTTATTTTTAATTTTCACTTTTATTTCAGATATACCCATTTCACACCATCAGAAGCATTCAAAAAATGAAGTAATTGCAATAGGGATGTTTTAATATAAATAAAATTTTATTATCCATATCATATCCAATATTCAATTATATAAGCTTCGAATTAATAATAAATCTATGTCGCCTAATTTTAAGAAACTAAATTTTAATCGTTATTTAATTTAATATTTTAGAAAAATTATTTAGATAATAATTAATTCATTATTTCACAATATCAGAAGCATTTAACTATAAGTTTCACTGAAGCATTCAAATAATTTTTACTTAATATCTTTTTTCAAATTTTAACTTTCATTTCTTAAAATTTTATTTAATAATATTTTTAACTAATTCCAGAAATTATAAGTTTTAATAGAATAAATTAACAGATAATTAGTTCAAAACAGAAAAAGCATTAGACAAATCATTTTCATTGCATCATTCTAATAATTTTTAAAAGTATATTTAAAAAAAATTTTAAATAGCATTTCTATACGCTTAATTTGGGAATAATCTTTCAAAATAATTTCGAAAAAATTGAAATTATTTAATTATAATTTTAAAAATTGAATTTAGATTTTCATTTCACTTCTTAAGCATCAGAAAATCATAAAATTTGATAGAGGTATTCTTAAAAGAAAATAAACTCTTATTGTAAAAGTGATACCTAATATTGAATTACATAATCTGAAGCAAAATAATCAATTTATGTTACTCAATTTAAAACATTTTAAATTGAATATTAATGTAATTCAATATTGTTGTTAAAATTAATCAACTAAAAATTAATTAAATAGTTCACAACGTAAAAAGCCTCAAGCAATCATTTCAATTGAAATAATCAAATTATATATAAATTTATATATTTAAAAAATTTTAATTTTAATTTATAAATGTCTTTATTTTTCTTAAATAATTCCAGAAAACTGAAGTTTTAACATAATTAATTAATAAATATTCAATAATT
>JAAAKG020000025.1:1533721-1553123 GCA_010014905.2 Druon quercuslanigerum
TCGGTTTTTTATGTAAGTGGTATGGAATGGAAGTCATGTAAACCCTTAGGGGACACATTATGAATAAAGAAGAACAAAGCAAGTTTTCAACAGCACAGACAAATTTTTAAAATGAGTGTTGAATATTTTCTTGCAAAAAGATATTAATTTAAAAAATAGTCTTTATCCAAGTCTTTATTTAATATTTGAATTTGCAGCCTAAAAAGTACAATAAAATGTACGACATTTTCAAACGAAAAATATTAAATTCAATCAAACTTTTAAGACAAAAAGACAAATTTTGTTGAAGATAGTTGAATTTTTAACCAGTAAACGTAAGATTTTCAAATTTTTCATATAAATCATATAATTTTCATAAAAAAAATTTCCATACATGATTAATTTTCTACCTAAAGTTCAATTTTATCTATTTTCAATGAGGAAAGATGAAGTTGAACAGTGCAATTTGAAATCAAAAATATAAATTTTTGACTAAAATTATTGAATTTTGAACAGAAACGATGGATTGTTACCCAAGTAAAATTTAAGAGTATTTATATTAGATTTTAAAAGAAAAAATATTAATTTTCTACAAAATAGTTTGGGTTAAAACCCGAAAATATGAAGCTTTAATAAAAGATTTGCTTTAAAAAAAAAAACTATTTTTCTACAAGAAAATTGATGTCTCAAGGAATAAGTTTGATTCTTATGCCAAAATTGTTGGACTTTTAAACCAAAAAGGAATTTTTAAAGACTAAATAATTACATTTTACTCTAAAAGAGATCAATTTAAAACAGAACAAAAATAAAATAGTGAAAAACTTGTTTGAAAAATACATTTGCTATTTGTAACTTGAATTTTAAACAAAAGAAATGAATTTCTTAACAAAAAAATTAAGTTTCAATTAATAAAATTTTTTTAAACCAGAAAAGACACATATTAAACAGAATACATAAATTTAAATTCAATAATTAAATTTTCAACTACAAAAGATAAATTTTCAATGACGCATCAAATAGTTAAATTTTCAAATAAAAATTTAACAACAAAAGAAAGATTCTTAAACCTAAATTATGAATCCTGAATTATAATCCTTAACCCTGCAAATACGAATTTTTAAATTTAAATTGTCAAAATTTTCAAATAATGAAGATTAAAATTTAACCAACAACAGATGAATTTTCAAGCCAAAAAAATGAAATTTTTAGAAGACAGTTTTATTTTCGACTCAAAAAGTTAAATCTGTAACAAAAAAGTTTATTCTTAACGCAGAGAGGTGATATGTTTACCATAAAATATTAATCTAATATTTAAAACTTTTTAAACTAATATTTGAATATAAACCATTTAAGTTACAATAGAAAAATGATTTTTAAATAAAATAGATGAATTTTCGATACAAAACAGATTTTTTTTAACCAAAAAATATTTTTTTTGTTCAAATTTTCAGTTTGAAAAATCTATTTTAAAACAAAGCGAGTTTTTAACATGTTTTATTAAACCAACAAATATGTATTTTAACAAAGTAGTTTATTTCTCTACCAAATTGTTGAATTTTCAAGCCAAACAGACAATTTTTCTAAAAAACGGACAAACTTTTGAAATAAGTGTAGAATATTTTCTTAAAAAATAAAAATAATTTTAAAAAAATATTCTTTATCCATGTCTTTATCCAAATATTTCAATTTTCAGCCTAAAATGTACGATAAAATGTACGATAAAATGTACGAAATTTTCAAACGCAAAGGATTAAATTCAATCAAACTGTTAAAACAAAAAGACGAATTTTGTAGAAGATAGTTGAAGTTCGTGCCAAAAAAGATAAATCTTCAACAAAAAAATTAATTTACAAACAGAACTTTTTTACAATAAATGATGAATTTTCTACCAAAAGTTCAATTTTTTCTATTTTCAATCAGGAAAGATGAAGTTGAACAGTGCAATTTCAAATCAAAAATATAAATTTTGTTACTGAAATAATTGAATTTTGAACAGAAAAGATAGATGTTTAACCAAGTAAAATTTGTTAGTCAATTAAAAGAGAATATTTGCGTTAGATTTTAAAAGAAAAATTACGAATTTTCTACAAAATAGTTTAGGTTAAAACCCGAAAATAAAAAGTTTTGATAAAAGATTTGATTTTTAACAGAATTAATAAATTCGAAAGCCAAAAAACTATTTTTCTACAAAAAATTGATGTGTGAAGGAACAGGTTTGATTTTCATACCCAAATTTTTAGACTTTCAAACCAAAGAGGAATTTTTAACAACGAAAAAAAAATTTTAATTTTAAAAAATCAATTTAGAACAAAAATAAAATAGTTAAGGTTTTAGTTGCAAAATATATGCAACAGAATTCATGAATTTAAATTCAATAATTGAATTTTTAATTACAGAAGATAAATTTTTAATAACACATCAAATATTTAAATTTTTAGATAAAAAAAACAGTTTTTAAAAACAAAAAAAGTTTCTTAAACCTAAATTAGGAATCATCTAGAATAACGAATGAACTGATTAAGTTTTAACAAGGTAGTTCGACTTTTAACTGAGTACTTGAATTTTAAACCAAAAAATATGATTTTTAATGAAATATTTAAAAAAAAATTTTGACTAAAAAGTTGAATTTTTTAAAGAAAAGTTTAGTGTCAACCAAATATTTAACTTTGGGCCAATTTGTTCAATTTTCAAACAAAATAAACGAAACTTCCAAAAAAATATAATTTTTAGTTAAAAATATCATGCCTAAACAAAAAGTGGAATATTTACATTTTCAGTTAAAAAAGTTATTTTCTAACAACAAAAAAAAGAATTTTCGAAATAAAACTTACATTTCCAATCAGATACATGAATCTTTAAATAAAGCGATGAATCTTTAAAAATAAAAATAAATTTTCAACAAAAGAGTTCAATCCAAAAGCTGTTTTTTAACCCAGGAGATTAATTTTATGAAAATGTAATTGATAAGTTTTTAAGGAAATAAATAAATCTTTTACCAAAAAATAAATTTCTAAACTTTTTAGCTTTGAATAATTATACTAATAAGGCTTTTTTATTAAAATAATTATACAATTTTTCAGAATTGAAACTTAAAGCTACAAATAATTTAAGATGTTTCTTTTTGAAATTCTTAAGTTTAGAACGCTTTTACTTCAAATAAGTGCACATAGTAAAAACAGTTGCATTTTTAATTAACCAATTTTCAACAGTTTCAAAGGATTAATTATACTTTGGTTCGATTTTATTCGACTATAAATTTTTTTTAATTTAACAATTCACAAAGTTTTGCATTTTAACATTGGTAAACTTGTATAAGTGGACACATGAAATTGTTTAAGGCTTCTAGTTCGATCACTGAAGTTAAGCACCACTTGGCTCGGTTGTACTCGGACGGGTGTCGTTGTCTCAACTACTATTTGCTTATTAAGAAATTATCAGTTGACCGCAATGAAATTGGTTTTTTTTTCTAAAACATTTTTTACATACAAATAATATCCCGCAAAAGAAACGGTAAAATTGCCTTTAGTTTTTTATTGGATTTTCGAAAATCGCGTTTCGGTATCTACAGTAAGATCCGTGGTCTAAACCTGTTAACTACTTATGACATCCTATGCTAAATCCTTTTTTGTTAAAATATTTATAAAATCTGTTTAAGCTTTACATTTTTTTTGAATCTTTTTAAAATTTCTTTTATATATCTTAAATTTACAGAAAATTTATCTAAAATTTTGTGATCTTGCAAAATTGCAACATTTATCTTTAAAATTTGCTTCATTCTCCTCCAAAGGTTTAGAAAATTATTTTAAAAGTTTTGAAATCTTCTTCATTTATTATCTTAAAATTTAATTTTAAAAATAAAAAATCTTTATAAATGATTTCTAGGAATCCTAGAAAACTTTTTTTGATTTTTTTAAACCTTTCAAAATTCTCACAAAGCTTTTTTACAAAGTGTTCAAAAACCAACATTTTATTTCAACTTTTCTGAAATTTTCTCGAGATTTAAGGCAGTTTCAAACTTTTTCAAAGCTTCTTTTTCTTTTTTTTCTTCTTTTTTTACATATTTTGAAATCTGCAAAACCTAACATCATTTTTTAAATAAAACGTTATAAATTGCATAGTTTTTATAAATAATCTTTTGAAAAAATTTTAATTTGGAAAATTTATGGTGTAAGAAATTCGTAACTATTATTAACAAATAACTTAACTTATAAAAATAAAAAATACAATTTAAAAAGAAGTTTCTTTGCCCCGTTGCCGACTTTTGAATAATTTATTATTTTTATTTAAAACAGCAATTTTTCATGTTATTTTCGGTGAAAAAATTTTATTTGTATGTTAAAAGCATTAATCGTTATCAGCAAATTGTTTTTTAAACAACAGTAGAAAAAACAATAAAAGAAAAGATTAATTTTTTAATGAAAAAGCGAGTTTTCAACCAAATAGTTTTATTAACAACATTTTAAAAACTCATTTTGTACAAAAAAAAAATATTATCCATGCAGACGAATTTTATACAAAAGGAAGTAATTTTCAAACAAAAAATTAATTTCTTACAAAAAAAGAAAGAAATATTTTTAACCAGAAATTTGTATGTTTAACTAAACAATATGAATTTTCATTATAAAATCCATTAAAAAAACACAATTCAATTTTCCACTAAATAGGTCAACTTTTTATTAAAATGATGAGTCTTTAATCTAAAGAATAAATTTTTAACCAAGAAAATAAATTTTTTGTCAAAAAGTTAAGTTTTGAACTAAAAAAGACTAATATTTTTTTTTGAATTATCAACGAGATAGAATAAGTTTGAACTAATTCTATTAATTTTATACTAGAAAGAGGTAATTTTAATCTAAAACTTACATTTTTAACTTAAAAAGATTGATTTTTGATAATAAAACCTAATTTTTGACAAAAAAGTTTAAATATCAACCAAAAAGATTATTTTTTACTTCAAGTAATAAATGAGTAACTACAGGAATTATTTTTTAATGAAGATGAATTTTCTGCCAAAAAAAGACGAATTTTTAAACAAAAATTAAGTTTTTACGTAATAAAGATTAATGTCCAGTCGAAAAATTAAATTTTAAACAAAATAGTTATGTTTTATACCCAAAAAGATATTTTTAACCAAAATCATACATTTTTAATTTCAAAAAATTTAATTTTTTAACTAATTTCATTATTCTCCTACTAAAAATAGGTTGTAGGACTCAAATTTTTGACTAAAAAAAATTGATTTTTAACAATAAAACCAAATTTATGACAAAACAGTTAAATTATCAACCAAACAGATGATTTTTACATAAAGTAATAAATGATTAACCACAGGAATTATTTTTTAATAAAGAAGATTAATTTTCTGCCAAAAAAGACGAATTTTCAAACAAAAAATTGTGTTTTTATGTAATAAAGAATAATGTACTGTAAGAAAATAAAATTTTAAACAAAATAGTTATGTTTTACACCAAAAAAGTTATTTTTAACCAAAAATATGCAATTTTAAATCAAAAAGATAAAACTGTAACAAAAAATCTAATTTACAACAAAGCAGACTTAATCTTAAAATAAAAACCTGCATTTTTATTTAAAATAATAAAATATTTACAACAGGAAAGTATTTTTTAACAAAGAAGATTAATTTTCTACTAAAAAATACGAATTTTTAATAGAAAAAGTTGAGTTTTTATTTAATCAAGATTAATTTGCAATAAAAAAATAAAATTGTCAAGAAAACAGTTAAATTTCCTACCAAAAAGAGGTTTTTTGAGCCAAAAACTGACATTTTTAACTAAAAAAGATTAATTTTCAATAAAAGGTCTAATTTTGAAAAAAAAACAGATTAATTTTTATTAAAAATAATAAATTATTTAACACATGGAATTAACTTTTAACAAAGAAGATCAATTTTCTACCAAAAAAAGACGAATTATCAAATAAAAAGTTGAATTTTTATTTAAAAAAGATTATTTTTTTGCATAAAAATAAACAAAATAGTTAAATTTTCTACAAAAAAGAAATATTTTTAACCAGTAACTTATATTTTTAACTGCAAAAGATTTTTTATCAATAGAAAATATAATTTTGAACAAATCCGTTTAAATTTCAACTAAACAGATATATGTGTACTTAAAATAATAAATTTTTAACCACAGGAATTAATTTTCAATTAGAAAGATTTATGTTTTACCAAAAAAAGAAGAATTTTTCATATAAAAAAGTTGAATTTTCATTTAAACAAGGTTAATTTTCAATTAAGAAATAAAATTTTCCCAAAATTTTTAATTAAGCAGATGGATTTTAAACTGAAATGATGAATTATTAACCAAAAGAATTAATATTAACAATGCAGTTTAATTTTAACCAATTAGTTGAATTTAGCCAACAAGATGAATTTTGAATCAAAAAAAATATTTTTCTACCAATGAAGACAAATTGATCTAATAAGTAACGTCTACTGATTGAATCAGTAATTCTGAATGATCTTTGCATGATATAAAGTGTAACTTTTATTGATTAAAAAGTTATTTTAAATTATATAAACGGAGACTTTTACTAATCAAATCAGTCATTTCGATTGAGCTTTTCATCATACATTTATGATTATTTTAAATTATTTATTAAGTATTTGTGTTTAATAGAGAATTTTAATTTAGAAATAATTTTATTATTTTGTTACAGCAGAAAAATCAATAAATTCTATTAAAATAAAATCATTCATTTCTAATATCTATTTAATTTATTCAGCAATATTGTCCGATCTGTAAAATTCTAACTGACTTAAATTCTACAGTATAAGAGTCATATCCACGTAACTACAACTTTTTGAGAAAAGGATCTACTCATTACAAAAACAGCTTTTCCTTTGTTTTTACACACTTCCGGAAAACCTATTAAGTCTTGAGAGAAAAGGTCCACTTGATCGGAGATAAAACCGACTCAATCCCCGTCTCGCCCCGCAAGTGTTAGTATCAATAACAGGGAATTTCCGAGTTGGCGGAATTTGGCTAGGAGAGGGTTAACGGATTGGATCACGAGTGTGGCCGAACCTTATATAAGGTTCTAATGCATTACCCTACTATACCTATACCCCTGTGCAAGCTCACAGTCCGGAATGGAGTCGTAGGATAGCAATTTCGAGCGAGCAGTAATAAAGCACGTCTGCGCGCCGAAATCCTGATGAATGGCCGCGCTTAGGCTCGAAATGGAGAAGCGACGAGCCACTCGCACTTACTCACTCACGTGCTCCCACCTCCCTTTCTCACTCCCTTAACCCCGCACTCACCCCGTGCTCACCAAACCCCGTGCTCACCGCTCCCCCCCCCCGTGCTCCCCAAACCCCGTGCTCACCGCACCCCGCACTCACCGTACCCCTTTCTAGGTTTCTCTCTCGCTCAGCAAACACGATACCAATCCACATCCACCATTCCAGGGTGACCATGTTGCAGGGATGATGCAGGAAGGTTCACCCTCCAATTCTCACCCCCTTTGCACCCACGTGGTCCACAGTGACATCAGTGTGCGCGCCAAAAGCTCGGGGGTGAGGGACCAATAAATCTGCTCATACCAAATTGAGAATGTAAAATACACGCGTGACGCGTCTGCGCGACTGTCCGGGATTTATTCTGACCCGAAATTCGATGGACAGTGGGGTTGAAGGCAGGAATTTATTTTTAAGGACTTTTTAAATACTGCTGGTGGAAAGTAGAGAGTCCATTAAAAAGGGAATTAACGCAGAAAGAGAGAGAGGGAGAGAGAGAGAGAGAGGGAGAGAGAAAGGGAGTTTATTATTTTGATAAAAGGGAAATAGGAACAGATAGTGAAAACTAGGAAAGGAAGAATTAGTTTCGTAGCCTATTGAGAAGTTAATTAAGTCGAATCTTTCTAATCCTATACTTTTTCTTTCCTTACTTTACCATTAGCCCCTCTTCTCCAAATTGTTCCTTCTTTACTTCTCCCTCTCCTCATTTGCCTCCAGCTGCCACTCCCCCTCCACAGCTCTTACTTAGCCTCTTCTACTGAACCTCATTTCCAATTACTTACCTTTTTCTTCTTTCCACATTTCCCCTCCCTTAATTATACCTACTTTCACCATCCTACCCCTACTTCACCTTCACTAATTTCCTCTCACTTCTCCTACTTTCCCTCCCCTTCTTAATTCTTACTTCTCCTCTCATTTCCCCTCACTTGCCCAACTACCCTACTCTTCCTTTCTTCACACTTCCCTTCTATTGTATTGCCCCCTCCCCCTAATTGCTCCTACTTCGCTTCTTTTGCCCCTCTCCTTTCCCCTAACTCTCCCCACTTTCCCTCCCCTAATTGGAAAAAACAATGTTTTTGTATAATTCGTAATTCATCGTAATTCATTTTTATAATTAAAAAATTAAATATACATCAATATTAACCAACATTTTTTAAAGATACTTTTTCTCTCTTTATTTAACGAAATATTTATTAAATACCATCAAATCGGGCAGGCAGTCGATGTTTAAGTCACAGAATCATTTGCCACTCAAATTTTTTTTTTAAGGAACAGGACATCACATATGTTACCGATTTGCCAAGAACATTTTTTTGAAAAAAAACAAAGGAAAAGCTGTAATAAAATAGTAAAATTATTTCTAAATTAAAATTCTCTATTGAACACAAACATTTAATAAATAAGTAAGATAAATAATAAAGGACTCATGAAAACCACAATCGAAATGACTGATTTAATCAGTAAAAGTGGCCGTTTATATAATTTAAAATAACTGTTTTAATCAATAAAAGTTACAGTTAAGACTCTAGATCGTTTAGAAATTGAACTGCGTTCTTAACTTTGGTATGACCAACTGTTTTTTTTTTTTGTAAAAAATTAATCTTTCTAATTGAAAATTAATTTCAGTAATTAATAATTTATTATTTGTAAGTACAAATATATTTCTTTGGTTAAAATTTAAACTAATTTGTTTAAAATTATATTTTCTATTTAAAGAAATCTATATGAGAAATTGGATTTTCGAACTTGAGAATGCTAAGTTTCTAAAAAATGGTTTAAACTTTTTTTAAATGCGTAATATTTTGTAATTTAATGTATTTCTTCTTGTATAGATTCACTATTTTGACAATTTATTTTTTTCTAATTTTCCAATGAATTTCGATAAATGAAAAGGAAATGAAAATGTAACAATTGCAAAAATTAATTTTTAATCAAATAAACGTGCGTAAATTTAAATTGAGTTCTAAAAATTTAATTTTTAAAATATTAGGTTTTAATTATGATATAATTAGGAATAATTAAATTCTGACTTCTATTTTTCAAAGTAACACCACTTTTTTTCTTTAAGCTTCCATAGTTTTTGATATAATCCAGATTTTTAGTTTTTGAATCCTGGTAAGTTTTACAGGCCTTTGTGAAAATTTGTTGACAGATTTGAAGAAAGTTTAAAATTAACAAAATGTCAGAGATTTTTTGAAAATATGAATATGTCGCACATTTTGAAAAGTTTTACAACAAATGCACCTTGCTCTTTTTTTACATCTGACATTATTTATACGAGAATAATTAAAAAAACTATATTTACAATAACAACAACAAAATTCCCTTGGCCTTAAAAATTGTTTTGCACACATAAAATCGGTAGAAAGTCTTCCTTATACAGACCAAAAGTTTTAAAAAATATTTTTTAAATTAAAAAAGCTGAAGTTTTCTAAAAAATCTTATTTTTCTCTTTGAAAAATAGGAAGAAAACAATTAGGCAAATTTTCAGTAAAATAAAATAAAATACAAATAAATAAAATAAACAAGTAAGAAATAAAATAAAATAATAAAAATAAATTTTATTTTTGTTTTTGCCAAACTTTAGATAAGGAGTCCTATATCAATTATATGGAGAAAGCTATTTTTAAGTCCGAGAAAATTTTTTTCATAAGAATAAAATTTGTAGATTTTTTTCGTAAAAATGCAAGATATCACAAAAGAGAGACAATAATTTTTTCAGAACTTGTTTAAGTGTGCCAACTTTTATATTAATTATTTTTCGTATTTTTTGATGGTCTTAAACAAAATTTTCCAATTAAATTTATTGAAAACAATTCTCCTAGCCACGAGAATTGCACAAAATAAAAGTATGAGTTACTTGTGAAAATTTACTTTTCATATTTTCAAAAAAATTGCTGACATTTTGTTAATTTTAAATTTTTCAAAAAATTTTGCGACGGATATCGTAACAGGCCTGTAAAGACCACTAAAATCAGAAGGGAACGTTAAAATATTTAAAAAATTTAAACAACAGAATTTTAAATACAAAATATGTGTTTCTTTTAATCGAAGTCAAACTTTAAATACAAGTAACTTTGGGAATTTTTTTCTTGACTCTGAAAAGTACGTGCACAGTCCGTTTATGAAAGATTCCGAGATTTGAAATGTAGAAACTGCTTGAATTAAAACGGATTCAGTCTTTTTTTTTAACTTAAAAAATTTTTGGAATTATTTTTAAAACACTTTTTAGAAATCTTTTTTATTTCATCTAGTTTTGTTTAAATTTTCAAAAAAATATTCTATAAATTTGAATTTACTAGGGAATAAAAATCTAAAATTTTTAAGATTATCAAATTCGAAGACCCACTTATAGAGCCTTAAGGAAACGACCATAAGGGCTAATTGGGAGTTTTAAGTGACAGTTAGCTTAATTAATACATAAAAATTTTTTTTTTTACTTAAGTAATCACGAGAGCATAAGTTTTGAATTTCACCTTCATTTTTAAATAATTAATATAAAATTTAAATCCAAATTTCTTGAAAACTTTTTGAAAGAAATACTTTAATTCTTTTTTTTAATAATTTATGTATTTAAACTTATTTGCAATATTTAGGCAGTTAAATTTTTTTATACAAATAATAACATAATTTAACACTTATATTATATACTTTTTTATGATATCTACAAGAAATTAAATTTTAAACAAATTAGAATTGTTTAAGCATTTAAAACCAGTTTAAAGATAAGTGCCAATTAAAAACTTATTCATTTAAAATGACTTTAAACAAAACTAGAGTGGTGGGCACAACAAAATATGTTTTAAAATAATAAGGGTCATCCTAATTTCCCAGTAAACGTTAAGTTAATAACGTTAGGTTTAAAATTTTAAATATTGTTAAGAAACGTTAAAAGTAACATTTAATGATAAAATCGATTTATTTCGACAAATTTTTAGTACCAACAAGAATTTCAATTAATTTAAATCAGACAAAAAATGGAAATTGAAGACGTAATAACTGGGATATTTACCTTATGTAGTTGCTATAAATATCTCAATTTTGATTTTAAACTCTTTTGAATTTAAATTTATACTGACAGGAGACAGAGACATTATACTCCAATTGGAACAATCATGGATCACGTCTGAACCCGGAACTTTCAAGTTTTTAAGGTATCGGATCCGAACCCTAAGCCTTTTAAATTCATTAGGGTCCAGGTCCAAACCCAGACTTTTTAGGTTCTAAAGGGTTCGGGTCCGAATCCTAACCTTTTAAATTTCAAAGGATCCAGGTCTGAACTCGGACCTTTTACGTTTTTAATGGGTCGGGTTCGGAACTGGATCCTTTACATTTCTAATTGTTCGGGTTCAGCCCTGGATCTTTTACGTTCTTAATGATTCGGGGCCGAACCTGGATCCTTGACGTTCTTCATGGTTCGTATTCTGACCTGGATAGTTTACCTTATTGATGGTTCAGATTCAGACCTGGATTATTTAGGTTCCTAATGGTTCGGGTTCGGATCTGGATCCTTTACATTCTTAATGTTTTGGTTTCTGATATGGATCCCTTACGTTTGGACCTGTATCCATTACTTTCTTAATAGTACGGGTCCGGACCTGGATACTTTACATTCTTAATGGTTCGGGTCTGAACCTGTATCCTTAACTTTCCTAATATGTAAGGTTTAGACCTGGATGATTCAACTTCCTAATGGTTTGGACTCGGACCTCGATCCTTTACGTTCTTAATGTTTGAGGTTCTGACCTAAATCCTTTACGTGCTTTATATCTCGGGATCAGACCTGAATTATTTACGGTTTTAATGGTTCGAGATTGGATCTGGATCCTTTACGCTCTTAATCTTTAGATTTTGGATCAGGATCCTTGAGGTTCTAAAAGGTTCGGGTTCAGACCGGTATCTTTACGTTCCTAATGGTTCGAGTTCGGACATGAATCCTTAACGTTCTTGATGTCTCAGGTACAGACCTTTATTATTTACGGTCCTAATAGTTTGATTTCGGATCTGGATGCTCTACGTGCTTAATGGTTAGGGTTCGGGATTGGATCCTTTACTAATGGTGCAGTTTCGGACCTGGTCACTTTACCTTTTTAGTGGTTCAGGATAGAAACTGGATCCTCTACATTCCTAATGGTTCGAGTTTAGCCCTGGATCCTTTACGTTCATAATTATTCGGATCTGATCCTGGATCCCTAACGTGCTTCATGTCCTAGGTTCAGACCTGGATTATTTACGGTCCTAATGGTTTGATTTCAGATCTGGATCCTCTACGTGCCTAATGGTTCGGGTTCGGATCAGGATCCTTTACTTTCTTAATGGTGCGGGTTCGGACCTGGATACTTTAACTTTTTAGGGGTTCGTGATCGGAACTGGATCCTCTACATTCTTAATGGTTCGGATTTAGCCCTGATTCCTTTACGTTCATAATTATTCGGGCCCGAACCTGGATCCTTTACGTTCTTGATGAATCGGGTTTAGGCCTGGATTGTTTACGTTTTTAATAGTTCGAGTTCGGATATTGATCCTTTACGTACGTAATGACTCAGGTTCGGATATAGATCCTTTAATTTTTTCATGTTTCGGGTTCGGGCATAGAACCTTTTTGTTCCTAATAGTTAGGTTTCATACATGGATCCTTTACGTTCTTAATGTTTCGGGTTTGGACCTGGGTACTTTACGTTCCTAATGGTTCGGATTTAGTCCTGAATTATTTACGCTCTTAACGGTTCGAGTTCGGACCTGCATCCTTTACTTTCTTATGTTTCGGGTTCAGATCTGGATTGTGTACGTTCTCAATAGCTCGGTTTCAAAGCTGGATCCTTGATATTCCTAATGGTTCGGGTTAGGCCTGCATCCTTTAAGTTCATAATAATTCGGGTCCAAAACTGGATCTTTAACGTTCCTAATGGTTCAGGCTCAGACCTGGAATATTTAACTTCCTAATGGTTCGGGTTCGGACCTGTATCTTTCAGTTTCTAATATTTCGGGTCCGCCCGGGAGCAAACCCAGACCTTTTAAGTTCTAAAGGGTTCGGGTTTGAATCCTAACCTTTTAAATTTCTAAGGATCCAGGTCTGAACCCGGACCTTTCACATTTTCATTGGTTCGGGTTCGGAACTGGGTCCTTTATATTTCTAATTGTTCGGGTTCAGGCCTGGATCCTCTACTTTCTTAATGTTTCGGGTTCTGATCTGGATCGTGTACGTTCCTAATGATTTGGGTTCAGATCTGGATCCTTTACTTTCTTATTTGCGTGGGTTCGGGCGTGGATCCTTTACGCTCGTTATGCTTCGGGTTCATACCTGAATCCTTTACGTTCTTAATGGTTCAGATTACGACCTGGATCCCTTACTTTCTTATTGTTTCATGTTCAGACCTGCATCCTTTACGTTCTTAATAGTTCGGGCTTAGACCTGAATTATTTACGTTCCTAATGATTCGTGTTTGGACCTGGATCCTATACTTTTTTATTTTTAGGGTTTAGATCTGGATCGTGTACGTTCCGAATGATTCGGTTTTAGATCTGGATCCTTTCCTTCCTAATGTTGCGGGTTTGGGCCTCAATAATTTAGGCTCCTAATGTTTCGGGTTCATGCCTCAATCCTTTACATTCTTAATGGTTCAGATTCAAACCTGGTTCCCCTACGTTCTTTTTGGTACGGGTTTGGAGCTGAAACCTTTACGTAGGTTATGTTTCAGGTTCAGACCTGGATTATTTACGGTCCTAATGGTGAAATTTCGGATCTGGATCCTGTACGTTCCCAATGGTTCGGGCTCAGATTTGAATCCTTTACTTTCTTATTGGTACGGTTTCGGACCTGTATCCTTTACAAAGTCTATGTTTCAGGTTTGAACCTGCATCCTTTACGTTCTTAATGGTTCGGGTTCAGACCTGGATTTTTTACTTTCTTAATATTTCGAGTTCAGATCTAGATTGTGTACGTTCCCAATGGTTCGGCTTCGTATTTGGATCCTTTACTTTCTTAATGGTGCGGGTTCGGGTCTGGATCCTTTACGTTCTTAATGGTACGGGTTCAGACCTGGATTATCTACGTTCCTAATGGTACAAGTTCGGACCTGGAGCCTTTACTTTCTTAATGTTTCGAAGTCAGACCTGGATCGTGTATGTTCCTAATGGTTCGTGTTCGAATCTGGATCTTTGACTTTCTTAATAGTGCGGGTTCGGACCAGGATCATTTACGCTCCTAATGGTTCGGGTTCATACCTGAATCCTTTACGTTCTTAATGGTTTGAATGCAAATCTGGATCCCTTACGTTCTTATTGGTTCGGGTTATGACCTGGATCCTTCACTTTCTTAATGTTTCAGGTTCGGAACTGGATCCTTCACGTTCATAATTGCTCGGATTCATGCCTGGATCCCTAACAAATTAAGAAGTTATAAATGTACGGGAAACAATTCGAACCAAGATACTTAAGGAACCATTTAAATTAGGGTTGACCTAAAAGGTTCCGATCCCTGGAAGCAATAAGTTTCTCACCCCCTAATGGAGACGTGTTGTCTTTAATTTATAGACCACCAAATCCCCTTTCTGCCAGGCGTCTTATTTCGGTCGACTTAGACTGTGACTCGTTAATTACTCTTTTTCTGGGCGCGGAAATCCCAATTTCATTTGCGAATGAGGGCAAAGAGAAAAGTGTAGACCGCCGAAAATGTCGACGGTTGCTGCTGTATAACCGCGAGAACACTGGGTACAGCGAGAGGTTCACGGGGAGGTTATAGGAGGCAGCTAGTACTCATAGCGGAGACTTCTGGGCCTCTAAATCAGCCACCGTGTCGTGATTCATGGAGGGCAACCTCTTGCCCCCTTTCCCCCTTTCCCCTCCCACAATCACTTCTCTCCTCACTCCTCACAAACCCTGTCCCGTACAATAGTTCCAACTCGATCCACCCCCTTTCCTCGTTCTCCTAAGACTCCTTCGACAGTGACCTCAACGCGACCCTCTTACCCCTGGGTTCCTTCATATGCCTTGGGCTTCGATCTACATCTCGCACGACCGTATCACTAACCAAATTTTACACGTCTAAGCAAAAAAGTAAGAGTTCATTTGTCGCTCGTACAAATAAAAGTTTAAATTTCTATCTACTGAAGAGGGAAGTTTCACGTCATTTGAACCAATTGCAACCACTTTTCTTTTTGCAGTATTGCATCACATGTCCTGATGTAACACCTCCCACTTCGTTCAAAATAAAAACTTCTTTATACTAAGAATTAAAAAAAGGAATTTAGTTCTGTGAGTGGATACGTGACAATTTAAAGGGGGATGGGGGTCGTTACAACGTTTTATAAACGAGAGGGGGGGGGGTCGAAAAGGTTTTTTAATTCATGACACTTTTCTCATAAAAAAATAAGATTGAAAAAATTTAAAAAAATAACAGAACTTTTTACCAAAAAGATGAATTTTGAACTTACAAAGATAGATTTTCTACCAGGAAGAATTATTTTCAACCAAGGAGAATTGGTTTCTTCCAAGAAGATTAATTTTATACTAAATGATAAACTTTTAACGAAATGCATGATTTTTAAACCAACTAGTTAAATTTTAAACTAAAAATTTAAATTTTCAACCAAGAAGAATTATTTTTAACTAAGGAGAATTGATTCCTTTCAAGAATATTAATTTTATATTAAAATACGAATTTTCAACAAAATGCATGAATTTTTCAACCAAAAATAGAACAGATAAATTCGCAATTAAAAAACAAATTTTTTAACAACAACGAAAGGAATTACATATCCCTTAGTTTAATCCAAATAAGATGCAAAAGATGAACTTTTTACGTAAAAAGATGAATTTTTAACAAAATTGTTATGTTTTAAAAGTAAAAGTCAAATTTTTTAGAAAAATTGACTTTCATACAGGAAAAGAAGAATTTTAAAAACGAATGGTAATTTTTAATGAAAAAGATGAATTTTGATCGAAATCGTTAAATTTCTTACTGAAAATGAGAAATTATCAACCAAAAATGAAATCGTTTAATTTTCAGTTTAAAAATATAATTTTCAACAAACCAAATTTTTTTTTTCAGGAGGATACAACTAAAAAGGACGATTTTTGAAAAAAGTAATTAAATCCTCCACCAAACTGATGAATTTTAAACAAATAAAGATTAATTTTCTGTCCAAATAGACTTGCAAAGGAAAAATTTTACACCAAAAATGAAATAGCTACAGTTTTACATAAAAAAATTACATTTTAATAACAATAAAAAAGAATTTCTAAAATAATAGTCGAGTTTTTAAATAAATCCGAAAATATGAATTCAAAAAAATTTAATGTACGGCTGAATAGTGAAATTTCCGAGTAAAGTTTTGCATCTTTAACGAAAAAATGAAAATTTATAAACTAGCTTAACTTTAATGCATCTTCTTGATTTTTTTTTTTAAATTGATTATTAAAATAGCATGTAATAGTTCATATTTCAACATAAAATATTTTTATTTTTAATCAAAAACAGTTGAATTGAAACAAAAAAGACGAATTTTTAACGAAATATTTGATTTCTTTAACAAAACTGTTGCATTTTTAAGTAAAGAGAATTATTTTTTTCACAAGGAAGTCATTTTTAATTTACCATAAAGGGCAAAGTGTTCAACATTCAACTAAAGAGTTACATTTTCTACCAAATATTTTATTTTTTTTAAGAGCAATAATTTTCTACAAAAATAAAAAATCAATTATTAATAAAATACATGAATTTTTAGCGAAATAGTTCAATTGTAAACTGAAAAAGATAAATTTCGAACCAAAAATCGAACAGTTAAATTTTAAGTTTCAAAACACCAAAAAATTAAAATTTTTAGTTAAATAGTAGATTTTTCAACCGAAAGAGAGAAATTCCAAACTAAAAATTTAATAGTAGATTTTTCGTTTGAAAAAAATTAACTTTTACTTTGATATCTGCTTTTATACTTTTTAAATCGCTACTATATATTTATATTTTTTAAATGATTAAAATAAAAAACGATGGATTCAAGCAATTGATATGATCTCAAAAAATTAAAAATTCTAGAAAGGGCCAGATAGCGGGCACCAAATTTATAAAAATCGTTTAATTATAGTTCTAGTTTTGAATATTTTTGACAATAGAAGAAAAGTAACTATATTTTCACAAAATTTATTCTCCCTTTCTTCTACTTGAATCTAAATGAAAAATTGGCATTTTTATATCTTTAATTAATCAATAAAGGTCCAGCTTTAAAGTCATAGTTAAATTTTCATGAATTTTCATCCTTCAATTGGTTATCATTTTGTTAAAAATTATTGAAAGAATGTTATTCTCGTAAAAATCAAGTTTAAATTTAAAAACTTCTTTTGCATTTTTGGAAATTTTTTATTTTAGTTGATACAAGACTCTGTTCCCAAACTTTAATTAAAATTAAAATAACTTTTGCCTCTTAGATGACACAAAAAGTACAATATTAGTATTATCATATTTTTTGTCAAGTTAAAATGAAACCAAGTAAATTCTAAATTCTGAATTTAGCCTTAGACTCGTATAATAATTTTTTTTTTTAATTTGTTTGAGTATTTAGGAAAAACAACTTTTCTAATAAGTGTTTAGTTTTTTTATTGAATGTTTTATTAATTAATTAAATTAGTGTTTATTGAATTATTTTTGTTTGCATTATTTTTTTATATATAAGCAATTTTATACATTTTTAAACAATTTTTGACAAATTTAAGCTCCGGTAAAATCTAACCTAGTTATTTTTAGAATTCCTAATACCATTACTAAATTATAATTTGTTGCTTACTCCATATTACTTTTTCAAAAAAATTTTCCTTTTATGTTTCAGGTACGTAAAATAGGCCTTCTCGAGTATTTGGAAGCAGAATCTGCATATACTAAAAGTATGAAAAATCTATCCTATTTTTTTTACTTAGAATATTCTATTTAAACAAGGAACGATTTTAGAATAATTTTTCCAGAATTGTAATGACTATGAAGTGAAAATAAAAAATTTTCTCATGCAATTGAAAATTGTACTATATTTATCTATATGTACTTATGAATGATATTCTCTAATTTGAGATAAAAAAACTACTTTCTTTAAATAGATACTAATCATCGAAAAATATTTAATTATGTGAAAAATCATCACTCGTTTTTATTTAAAAACACTTGACTGCTGGCAGACGAAAATAAAAAAAAAATTAAAACAAAATACTGAAAATAAATTAAATCTTGGATAATTAATTACGATAAATTTTGGACTAATGTTTGGTTTTAATTAGAGTACTTTTTATATTTAATTTCATTTTTCTCACAGCAGGGCCGATTTATTTAAAGAAGGATTCATGGCTGAAAAAAACTAATGTTTCAGCTAACCAATATAATTATTTGAATTTGTAACGAAAAATATGAGAGTATTTTTTTGAGACATGAATCGAGATTTTTTAATCATCTTCCAGTTGAATTAATTTTAGTTTTTTACATTTTCATCATTTATGATTTAAAAGTATTAGAATTGTCCGAAATTTGACTTTTTAACAAAACACCACGTTTCGAGACCCCCTAAATCCCAAAATCAAGTTTTTACGATGGCGTCTGTCTGTCTGTCCGTCCGACCGTCCGTAAACACGATAATTATCAAAAAAATGAACGAATCAAATCGATCTTTGGCACACTTTTTTTTAGTTCTTAAAAAAAGGTATAAAAAGCAGATATAAAAGCGAAAATTAATTTTTTATTAAATCAAGAAAAAATTATCGTCGATGAATGAAGGCGACTGAGTTGAAAATTTGGTCAAGTGTGGTGTGCGTCGTTTCGTTGGCATTGGTTCGCCAACCTCATCAGGCTAATTTATTAAAACAAAGAAAACACTACACATAAAATCACTCTTTTCACAAATACACAGTATAAATTAAAAACAAAAATAATAAATAAATTGCCGTCAACATTTAGTAAATTACAAACATAAATTTTTTAGGGTGTCTAAATTGAGTTGAATCTAAAGATCGCATATTGGTCCGATTGAAATGTCCGTCTAAATTCAACTGAAGAGACAAACATTATAACATAAATTCGTTGATCGTATAAATTTAATTATGTCTTATTAACAATTAAACATCTAAATTTAATTTCTGTAATAATGGAAAATATAATTTGCTAAGACCATGAATATCTTCTTTTTTATT
>JAAAKG020000025.1:1553223-1563773 GCA_010014905.2 Druon quercuslanigerum
CCTTAGGATAAACTTTCGCCGAATAGCATGTAATCTTTAACCGCCGGAAACTTTACATGCAACAAAATTTAACTTGATTTTTTTCTGTATTGTATGTCCGGACTGTACCCTTAAGAATTTAAAAGTCCCGGTTGCGGAATCGTAAATCATTGATTAGCCTTATTTAATCAATACTTTGCGTTCCACCATTCTAAGGGAAGATAATCATCAGTTAACTTAACCGCTCAATAATGGCTGGTTATGGCGTTTAATCAGTGATTAAAGGAACACAACCCCGAAATTAAAGTGCAAGTGCAGTGAGTGCAGTATACAGGAAGGAAGTATCGCTCTGTTTTACGATGATATTTATCCTCATCTGATGATGATGATGATAAAATGTTTTACCACGTTCAGAGAAGACCAAGAATATTCAGAGAACGAGTGAATTGAGTGGTCATTGAAAAAAGCCTATAGTTGACGTTTGCACTGCGTCCAATTTGATTTTAGATAAACCCGACAATTCAAAAAAAGACTCTCTTGTTCAAAGAAATATATGATTATTTTGTGCTCACATCTTCTACTTTGTCCGCCTAATATTCACCACTTTTATTTTCTTTTGTAAACAACACAATTGCCACTTCTCTTCTATTGCACTTTAACCACACGTGAATTTAAACTTTGGGCGTCTTATCACAAGGTGGCGCCTAAATAATATGGTGCCGAGTGTTAAGGAAGGATTTCGTTTTAACTAATCAGAGTCGCCGTTACAACAAAAAGACGTAGAAAATAGTTTTTATTGCGAAGAGAGTATACTATTAGCTAACCAGAGGTTGAAAATGCTTGGTAGAACGCATCGCTGGTTAACGCACATTTCATCATTGATTAAAAAATAATCATGTTTAGTTAATCATGGATTTAATCAGAGTTGGTGAAATCGGTCCTTAGTGTCCAATCCACACCCAGATTGGACCTACCTAAAACGTTACGATCTCCAGTCTTTTAATTTATTTTTTGTTTTTGTGAGATTGACTTTGGAACAATTGAAACAATGCACCCTCTGAATCAATTTAGTTCGGTATCTCGGATCATTTATCAATATGAAGTGAGCAAACTAAACAAGACAGAAACTGGTACTAAAATATACTATTTGTGAAATTATATTAAAACACCCAAAAAAGCATCCCGGATAAAAACGAATACCTAATTTTTATTGTGTACCCTTGTTGAAAGTTAGACTACTTTGCACAATACAAAAGGGGGCGCTGACTAAGATTCGATCCGTATTTCTATTTTGAATAAATTATGCTTAAGTATAATCGGGCAATAATATGACTTTTAAATCAGAAAAACTGGGGGTTCACTGATCTTGTGGCTTAAATGAAAGTTGGTTTCCTTAGGAACTTGAGCTCCAATATATACCTGTAGAGACCCAAATGGGTGCGTTTGAAGTGCACTTGAAAAGAACAGTATGAAGGCGAATTCATAAACCAAACGCTTGCACAGTCGGGTTGGTTTGGGCGGGATTTTTGAATTCGTTATTCTAAAAATATACAATTTCCTTATAGAAATAACTGATATTGAACAATTAATTAATTATTCCTCATTATTTATCACTTTCCTCAATAAATTCATTCAGTCTCTTGGAGTTAAAAAGGGGATTATTTATATAAAAATGACATTGTTCAATAATAAATTATCTACTCTTTACGACGGTGAAAGATAATTTGGCATATAACCTTGAATTGTTTTAAATTAAGTAAAAGCATAGAAACTTCAGAAACATTGATTTATATCGGTTAAATTGGTTATATATTTATAAACTTTATGCTAAAATTAGAAAACAAATTAATTCCGGTTTTTGCAACGACCCTTCTTCACTTCTAATATTATATTCGTACTTTTAAAAAGTAACATATCTAAGTAAACATTTTTTTCATAACAGCAAAAATATCACTCAGGAGCTATAAGTACTCTATAAGTTAAAAATATACTTAGGGTACTTTTTTGAAGCCAATCTTGGGAACTTTTTGAACTGCGCTTGCGTCGCGCACAATTTTTAATTTAGGGACAAAATTAACAATTATGCAAAAAAATGGTTTTTTTCTATCAAAGAGTGACCGTTTAATTCTTTTTTCAATCAGTATTGGCTATAAAAATGCTAAATATTTAGATTGTCCATTTCTGTCAGGGAATTTTAATTTTTGAAGGCAAATATAATGATTGAGCAGAATAAATGCATTTTATACATACAGAGGCTCTTATTTATTAAATTTTATTATAAAATTTTTTTATAACTATCAAAAAAATTATACTTTAGTGTTTGATTTTAACGAAACATTAATTTCACTCGATTTCATGGGAAAAAACGTGATGACAAGAACTTCCAGGCTTCAATGTACATCAATAATCGATTTTGTTTATAAATTTGTTTATAACAATTAAACAGATTGCTCGAAAATTATTCAAATTACTAGAATTTGTTAATCGATTGTAAATCTATCAGTTTTTCACCTTTTTGAGGTAAAATCAATGAATGCTACAGAACAGGCAGCTCAAATATGAAAAATTATGGTTTTTTGTCATTTTGCAACTTGAATAACAAATAAACATAGCCTTTTTAGCAAAATCGCCTTCGACAGAATTCTTTAGAATTTAGTTAGCTTCAATTTTTTTTAAATGGAATGGGATGAAAATTGTAGGCTCTGGATCATTTTGAACCCCAATTTTCTAATTCGCCGCACTGTGCGATAGCCCCATTGGTCAATGCTACCGCGCTGATTTTCAATTATATAAATATTAAAATTGAATATTTATGATATATAATGATTAGAAAATGCATACAAAGTAATTTCTTTGTCCCAAATTAGAGAATTAATTTTTTTACTAAAATTCAATTTTTTTAACTTACACATTTATCTGTTTAAATTTTGGTTGACAATTTATCTTCTTTAATTTAAAATGCATGTATTTGATTAAAAATTCTTTTTTAAATTTAAGCATTAAGCAAAGCCGCCACTTTTTAGCACTTATCTAAGGGAATATAGTTATAAACAAAGTTACATTGTTTAAAAATCTTATTTATCAATTTTCATTCATGATTACCTTAGTATATGAAAAAAGGACTTAAATGTCAACTCCAAAAAAAATCGCAACTATTAGGCATTCGCGTGGATGAAGAAAGTCATAAGCAACAATAATTTGTTTAAACAATTATTGTTGTGAATCTAATTAACTATTAAGATGCTCGTAATGAAAAAATAGCAAACTGCTGAAAACTTCAGAAAAAACCTCACCATTCTATCAGAAAGTAAAGAGAATATTATTAACAATGATAACAAATTATTTGAACAATTAGATATTTTTATTAATTTGAATTAATTATTCCTTTACTCCAATTGAAAATTATACTAAAAGACAAAAATTTCAGAAACAAACCTTATGTTTCGAGCATTATTCAAATATAATATTCTTAATAATAATAATCCATTTTGTAAACTTAAATTTAGTTGACTATAATATACTATATAACTCATTTTAATTGTAAAATGGACAAAAAGTGAAAAAAATTTGTTTAAATTTTGTTTGAAAATTTGTATTTTTTAATTTAAAATTCATGTATTTGATTAAAAATTATTTTTTATTTATTCGGCAGCTGGAAACGACACCTTTTAAGGGTCCTATGTTATAAATAAAGTTATATATTTTTAACTGAATCCCATCTATTCCTTTTTAAATGAAATAAATACTTTAAATAAAAATTTTTCAGAAATATGTAACTTTTCTCCGTTCTATTTAATAAAATCTGAAAATATTTCAACTTTCTTAGTTAAGAGGAGTTATGTTATTCCGTTATATTATTCTAAGGGTCTATTTGAAATTAATACTCGCTCTAGAATTATATTTTATTATTCTTTATTAATAAATAAGATAATTAATGGCGTGAGTCATGAACTTAAATTGCTTTAAATACAAAATCAATTTTTTGTAAGTCAAGTCTTCTTCAAGTTATTAAAAAAATGTAGGATATAAACTGATATCAATGCGAACTTCATTTTAACCTGACAAAATTTTTCGTCACTAAAAATTGTAATATTAAAACTTTTTTATGATTAAACTCTTTAAAATTTTACTTATTGGAAGTAAATTCAAATCATTGCTAATTAAAGGTTCAAAAATTGAACCAATTCAATTTTAGTTTCAAAATTAAAGCCTGTAAAAGTGAGAAATTTAAAATTTTGCGTTTAACATGTACATTCAGAACCCTGAAATTATTTCTCTAAAATCATGCATTTATTGCTTCCTTCAGAATTATCAATCACTCTTCAAAATTTTCCAATAGAAATATTTTTCCATTTGAAATGATTTATTATTTAAAATCTTCAACTAAAAATCGAAAAATTTTAAGATGTTTAATTGAGAATTAAATTAAATAATAAACAACTCGAATTCTGTAATATAATTCCATTTTTTTAAATTGTACCATTTTAAGCTTTGCAGTTCGTAATTGCTTTATATTTACATATAAAATTATCAAATTGCAAACTGACTATCAAGGCTTTTAATATGAAATTTTGGAATATTTAAAAACGAAATGGTCATGCGATTTTGAATAATTATTTAAAATATTGTTAAATTTTAAATTTGAAACATCGGAGAATTAATCTAAAAACTAATTTCAGAAAAAATTTATTGTCATGGCCTCAGATCCCCGGCTATAATATTTCCCTCCCGACTTTATCCCGGTTTTCTGTAGGTGCATGTTTCTCCCGAATCTTTCCCGGTTCTCTTGATTCTTCTAGGTTGGTGACCACCCTGCAAACTTATACTGTTCTAGAGTACATAGTTTGATATTTATTTTTTATTATTTTTTTCTTTATTATAGCATGTCGTTCGTTTGAAAAAAAACTATTGCTGGTTCATAATATTTAAATATCTTTTTGATAATAATAATCACTAAGTTTGACTTATAAAATTCTTTCTATTTTGAAAGATTCTATTAAAAAAATTATAAGGAAAAAAACAGATTTACAAAAATTCACACAAAAGAAATTTTGTTGAATGATTATGCAAAATAACTGAAACATTACGCAAATTTCACTATGTCTTCGTCTTGCTTTACTTTTGTTAATTTTTCTTCAAATAATTTTATTTAGTACAGGAAGGTAAATTGTGCAACGTTAAATTATAAGCAAAAACTAAGCCAATATTTTGACGCCCTCAATAGAAAATTAATAAATATGTATCTATCTATCTGTGTAATCTAATCTATCTACTAATAGTGCTAATTGAGGGGCAAAAACGTATTGAAATATCCTCCACTTTAAAACCATAGCGCCTACAAATATAAGCATAAAGAGTCTCAAAGTAGGGCCTATATTTCAACTGAGGATTGCTATAAAATCAGCATTTGTAGCCTCTTTTTTATTAAAGTCGAATTTTTTGTGACTGTCACTCCCAAAATCTTATTTTAGAATCAGGAAAATTCTATTTGGGCATTTCTCAATCATTATTTATTATAAATATTAAATCTGAACATTTATATAATTCAAAATCTGCGCGCTAACAGTGACCAATCGCGTTGTCGGCGCGACGCAAGCGCAGTTTGAAAAATTCCCAAGGTTGGGAACACTGCTGATGACTTACGACGAAAAGTTTCTTGCATGTGAAGAAACCTTTATATTTACAAGTTTGTTACATAACCTGCAAATGATATTTATGAATTCATTATATCTCTTTAATTGCGGCAATAAATATGATAATTATCTTCATTAAGCTATGTCCATAAGAGTTCGATTACATGTGTGATTTGAGGGAAATATTGTGTTACTTATTAAACGTAATATCCAAGTGGGCAAAACAAAAATTAGGTTCTTTGGAAATAGGCTCAGTTTTTCTGAATTTCAAAAAAAAATTTGATGTGAAGTTACGTCTACCGAAATTTTGTGTTTTCTCTCTGATTCTGATAGTATTTATTATGTTTTTTTAAAAGCTGCTGAAAATTTTAAGAACGCTTCAAAACTAACAAATTTATTATTTTCTGCTCTGTTTTTTTTTTATTTTATAACAAAAGTTTACCTTTAACAATTCTACTATAAATTTAAATTATAAGTATTTGTTCAAGAGAACAGCAATTTCGTTAAAAATAGATTTTGTTGTTGTTGAAGAGTCATCCTATTAGTAGACAATTGAATTATTTTGTTGAAAACTCGATGCATTTTTGGTTAATATTAATGTTTTTAACTCAAAAATAAACTATTTCAGTTTTCGTTGCAAAAGAATATTTTTAGTTAAAATTACAAATATTTAGTCGATAATTCGTATTTTTTTTTAATGAAAAATTAATCATCTTGGTTGCAAAATTTAATTTTTGTTTGATAAATTAGCTATTTGAATAAATTTTTAACTGTTTACTTAAAAAATCCTTTTTTTTTGTTTAACGATTTATCATTTACGATGCAAATTCGTTTTTTTTAAGTATTCCATTTTTCGTTAAAAACTATCATTTTTTTTTGAAAATTGATATCTATTTTTTTAAATTAAAAATGTATATTTTCTTGTTAATTCATTTGTATTTTTCTAAAAATTCGTCTTTTTTAAATTAAAATATTTTTTGTTAAAAATTCAACTGCTTTTTTGATAATTCGTCTTTTTGGCTGAAAACTATAAAATTTAATTAACTATGCATAGAAAAATTGAACTTTTTTTGGAAATTCATTTTTTCCGTAAAAATTATTTCTTCATTTATCGAAAAGTTTAACTATTTCAGGTTCGATTCAAAATTGATCCTGTATAAGTTAAAGATAAAACTATTTGGTAGAAAATTTATGTATTTTCTAGAAATTCGTCTGCTAGGCAGAAAATTAAACTTATTTTTGGAAATTTTTTTTTTTTTGAGAATTCAACTATGTTATTACAGAGTTCGCTTTTTATGTTAAATTGAACTGGTTGAAAAATCTTTTTTTTCGTTGGTTCAAACTAGATTTTTTAAACTAAAGACTTAGCGGTTTTATTTTTTTGTGGAAAATTTATTTTTTTTTAGTTTAAAAAAGTAACTATATTTTTTAATTTATGTTTCTTCAATTAAATTAAACTTTCTTGTTCAAGTGTCTTTTCCGATTTAAAAGTCAAATGTGTTTTTAAACATTCGAATTTTTAGTTTGTTAAATATTCATCTGTTTCACTTAAATAATTAACAGTTTGGTATTAAATTAAAATATAGTAATAAAAATAAACTTTTTGATTAAAAGTTCATTTTTTTGACATTTAACTATTTTGTAAAAAATTAAACTATTTATCTGAAAATTGAACTGCTTTGTTAGAAATTCGTTTTTTTTTTGTTTGAAAAAATATTTTTCTTTCGATCTAAAAATCTAATAATTGCATTTTTCAATCAAAATTTACGCGCCATAAGTTACAAATTCGAATATTTGGTAGAATGTCCATAAACTTCCTCGAAAATTTGTCAATTTGGATAGAAAAGTCATCTCTTTAATTGAAAATTTATGATTTTGATTGAGGATTCAACTATTTGGTTAAAAATGATCATTTTTAGTTAAACTAAACTAGCTGTAAATTTGTTTTCTTATTCCTGAAAAAAAGGTTTGTAAAGTAATTTAAAAAATTTTATGTTTCTCATTGAAAATTCTTCTATGCTAGTTTAAAAGTCAATTTTTCGTTAAAACATTTGAATTTTTAGATGGAATTTTTTGAAAATTTGTCTACTTTTTCAGAATTAATCTTTTTTGTTGGAAACTTATCTATTTAGTTGAGGGTTGAACAATTTTTTTTAATTCGTCGTTTTGCGCTGAGTTCATCTGATTAATATTTCTTTTCTTTTTCTTTGAATGAAAAGCAATCTTTCAAGCTGAAAATTCAACTCTTCCATGTTTGGTTGAAAACTTAACATTTTTATTTGAAACTTTAACTATTTAGTTGCGATTTCACGTATTTTATTGAAAATTTGTCTCTTCGTAGAAAATTGATCTTCAAAAAAAAAAGAAAAGAAATTGTAAATTAATTAATTAACTAATTAATTCAATTCTTTTTTTTTAATGCAGATATTTTATTTAAAAAATCAAATATTATGTTGAAGATTTATTTTGTTGAAAATGTAACTATTTTTTTAATCATATTTTTAGGTCTTCTGGTTTATAAATAAATCTTCTTTTCGACTTAAAAAGTGAACTATTTAGTTAAATATTCATCTACTAAATTTTTCGGTGTCGATAATATTGGTTATAACTGTATCAAAACGGATTTCGCGAATTTTAATTTAATTTCTTTATTAATCTAGTGTCAAGTGTATTACAATCTTTGCGATTCCCCTCCTACGTACTCTCCACATTTGAATCAGTGAGATGCCTCTAATTTTCAGTGAAGAACCTTACTGATTGAAATTAGTGAGCTGCAACATAAAGAAGGAAATATTGGTTGATGTTATGGTTTTGATCAGATGAATGTATGAAATAATTTGATGTTATTTGTTCATTGACTACTGGTCTAAAATCAGTATTTCTTTCATCTTAATTTTTATTGATAAATTCTGAAAAAATTGCTCTCAAACTCCGCTGGGATCCGAAACCAGGTCTTTCAGATTGCCGGTCTGATGCTCTTATCCACTAAGCTACTATTTTCTTTTTATACTGTTTACCAGGTAAATGTAATAAATTATGTGATTTTGATTGTTTTTTGTCTACTGGTCTATAACAAATGCTTTGTACTAACGACTTTTATTTCTAAATTGTGCATTTTTTTTAATTACTTCGAAATTCAACGTGCAAGGGTTGTGAAGAAATTGGTCTCGTCTGTGCGTAGCTTAGTGGATAAGAGCATCAGACCAGAATCTTAAGAACCAGGTTCGAATCCCAATGGAGATGGAGAGAAATTTTTTCACGATTTAGAAATAAAAAATCAATATCCAAAAAAAATATTTATTTTATGCCAGTAGGCAAAAACAATTAACGTCAAATAATATAAAAAGGGAAACGTTTTACAAATTTTTTTTTTGCAACATAAATTAAAAATTTCCCGCTTGGAGAATTATTGATGGTTTTCTTGCACATATAAGAGAGGCCATCAGCTTTTTAACCTCAAGTCACGAGCAAGTTGGCTTACGGGCACTGAGCCATCGAGGTGCAACGGAGAAGAGTTAAAGCTAGTTTCTAATTAATGGGCCTACTACTCTCGAGGCAGACTCAATTATTGTCGATGCTGCAGAGGCGTAGAGTGAAGTGGAATACGAGATCGTATTCTTATTCTTATTCTTATTCGAGATATATTATATGTATACGTAAGGAAGCAGAGCATGAGCAATGGCTGGCAGCGCTCCGTAATAATGTTGTCTTCGTCGGCTCGTTTTATTTGCCCGCGGCGCAAGAATGTAGCCTACAGTCCGGCTCAAAATTCAAAGCGGTTGCGCAACCCGATCAAGAAGAGGCCGACCATTCCAAACTCGCATGGCGAAATGATGGCCGATTTATGAACTCCTTAAAAATCCTATCATATCTAATTCTATTTTTTTTTTAAATTTTCGAAAACCTCGCACTCACTCAATAAGGAAAACAATAATTGGCCACCTAAGGAATTTTTCCAATTGAAAAATTTGCAGAAAACAATATCAATGTTCAACAAAATTATAAACAACTTACATGATGAAACGATAGCTGATTTATGAACTGCTCAAAATCCTATCATATACAAAATTAAAGATATTTTAAAAATCTCGAAAACCTCGCATTCACAATAAAAAAAATAAAAAAACATTTCTTCAAGCAGAAAAATATTTTTTCTTACCTAGATATAAAGTAAGTACAATAATTAGCTGTTTAAGGAACTTATCCATTTTAAACACTTTGTAGAAAACACTATGACTGCTCAATCAAATTATACTCACTAAAAAAACTTTCTAAGCAAAAAAAGTTGTTTTCTTGGATATAGGGTAAATACAATTATTGGTCACTGAAGAAATTTTTCAGTTTAAAAATTTGCAGAAAAAAATATCAATGTTCGACTAAATTTTAAAAAACTTGCATGATGAAACGATAGCCGATTTATGAACTGTTAAAAATCCTATCATATCTAATTCTAAATTTTTTTTAAATTCTCGAAAACCTGGCACTCACTCAATAAAAAAAAAACTTTTTTGAGGCAAAAAAAAATGTTTTCTTAGATATAGAGTAAGAAAAATGGTTGGCTAATTGAGGAACTTATCCAGTTTACAAATTTTGTAGGAAACACTATAACTGTCCAACAACATTTTAAGAAACTCGCATTGTGAAACGATGGCTGATTTACGAACTGTTCAAAAATCTTGTCATGTATAATGAAATTGACGGAACGAAATTCTTGAAAATCTCGCACTCACTCACTCAGAAAAAACATTTATTGAGAAAAAAAATTGTTTCCTTCTGATATAGGTAAGTAAAATTATTTGCAACTGAAGGAACTTATCCAATTTAAAAATTTGTAGAAAACACTATAACTGTCCAACGAAACTCTATGAACCTCACATGGCTAAACGATAGTCGATTTATGAACTGCTCAAAAATCCTATCATATATAATTACAAAAAT
>JAAAKG020000025.1:1566358-1589155 GCA_010014905.2 Druon quercuslanigerum
TAATGCCTGCGTATTGTATTAGGCTATCTAAATGCAGAGAATGTCGTGTTACTATATCATAATCAGGTTGATGGAAGCAATCTTAAACGTCATGTATATCAAATATTTGTTAGTGTCACACAAAAAAACCATTTCATATTCTCAACTCAACTATAAAAAGCCTGACCAAACATTTGTTTTGCAAGGCCATTTTTCTCCCGTTATTCGCCCTATATGAAATTGCACAGATTTTCATGAAAAAAGTTGTGTGTGAAATAACCATTTTGAGAGCGTAGAGAATTCAAAATGGTTTTGTTTGTTGGCAGTAGACAGCCCTTGTGGAGGTGCATTTCATGAATGTGTGGGAACCCACGGAAGGTGCAAGGGGTTGGGAAAGACGGTGGTTTGAGGGTGAGGGTGTGAGAGAGGGTGGGAGGTGGAGAAGAGAAAGAGGAGGCGAATGAGGAGAAGGTTGAGGGAGGCAGCGGGGGTGTGCATTGCGGATTTATTCCCGCCAACACATTCATCATGGCGGATTTAGCTGAACCCGTAACGCATGGCCGTGGATATATATCTGCTTCCATCCCTCTCCAACCCCTCCCCCCACCCCCGCGCTTTGACCCTAGCCACGTCGCACTCTTGCCAGCAAGCAGCCTCTCTCAGCCTCATCCCGTATTCCGACAAAACCTCTCTTTCAATGACTTTCCAACTCTTCCATAGTACCTCATGGGAACTGTGCCTGTGTGCGAATGAGCCAAACTGAAAGAAAAAAAAAGAGAGGGAATTTCTAGTTTCATCAAAGGTCGTGTTCTAATATGCTAATTTGTGCGTAAGAGATTTCTCCGATTTCTTTTTATGCAGAGCTGATTTATGTTCTTAAATATGTAGCTTATTTTGGCGAGAAATTTATTACGAGGAGCAAGTGTAGCTTTATAAATATTTATGAATGTAGAAATTATGTAGCATGATGAAAGGAGTAGAGATAATTTATTTATTTTTAAAATATTAAATTTTTTAATGAAGATTGTATTTGTCGCTGGAGAGAAAAAACTGCGTGCAAGAAATGTTGTGGGTAATGGGTAGAAGGGGGTAACGTGTCGTTGGAATCCGCTAGACGGCAGCACGTTTCTCATGCTATAATGTACTGCTGTCTTGGGAAGTACAGCAGCGAATTTTTGATTCGCTAAGGTGATACCCCTCCATCAGTTACCCAGTTGGACGTTACCCCGTTTCACCCATTACCTGCAAAGTTTCCTATTACAATTTTTTTCTGTGTACGCTAGAGTGACGGATAGTTACTTGTTTAAAGTTACTTAAGCCACTTTCAGTCACTTTTTAAAGATGAAGTCATTACAGTCGCTTTTAAAAATAAAAAAGATCACTTTATTAATTTATTTCTATAAATTCAAACAGAAAACCCAAGGTATTTCTTTTTTATTAGATTTTTTTATTTGTCTGGATTCTTTTTATTTCGCTCTGAATTTTTTGAAATTCACTTAATAATGCATTGATTTGAATTTGAGTTTTTTTTTATTTTTTCATTACGATGCATACTTTTAAATTAAGTTTTGATTCTTATGGATTAATTCTATCGAATTATCTTAAAGTTTCTGAAATTCCTCTAAAATAACTCAACTTTTACTGAAATCAATGGAATAATTTCTTTCTATTTATATTCATGTTTAACCCACCCTGATTGATTTATTAATTTATACTGAATTCTTTTAAATTCATTAAAATTTATTTTTAAAATTTTAATGCATTATAAAGAATTTTACATTCACCTTGAATTGTGGATTGAATGCAATTTTTTCGAATAAAAAATTTTTTTTTCTCTACACTTAAATTTTTTTTAATTTATCTTGATTGTGTATCATTTGATCGTATTTTTGTTAATTCCCTAGAATTCCATTAAAAGCACTCTAAAATCACTCAAATTTTATTAAAAATTTTACTGGAATAACTTTTGTTCTATTAGAATTAAATTTTATTTTGCCCTGAAATTTCAGTTCGTTTATTTAATTTTATTGAACATTTTACTGAAATAATTTTTTTCTGATAAAATAGTTTTTTATTCAACCTGTATTTTTTGCTAATTTATGCTAAATTCTTTTAAAATCATTAGAATTTAGTAAAAATGTGTAATCCACCCTGATAAATTTTTAATTCATCTTGAATTCTTGTGAATTTAATGCAATTTTTCCGGTTTAAAAAATGTTTGTTCTTTTCTCTTGAAATGTTTTTAATTTATCTTGATTTTGTATCAATACCATAGAATTCTCTTCAATCCCTTTGAATTCCTTTAAAATCACTCTAATATCACTCAAATTTTACTGAAAATTTTACTAGAATCATTTTTCCATTAAAATTAATTTTTAATTCACCCTGAATTTTTGGTTAATTTATCCTGAATTGCTTTTAATTTATTTAAATTTGTTTTGTAAATTTGAAAATTCGTTTGAATTCTTTGAAATTCTTTTGATTTTTTAGTTGACTATTTTGAATGTTTTTAATTTATAAATTTTTTTTTACTCATTTTAATTAATTTAATTTTTTTAATCAATCTAGAATCCTTTTTAATTTATCCTGAATTATTTTTAAGTGCTTTGAATTATTTTTTTATTTCAATTTTGTATGAATTTTCTCTACTTCTCTTGACTTTCCTTTAATTATTCTAAAATAGAGACTTCAAAATTTCAATTATACTGAAATCAATAAATATTTTTAATAAAAAATGTTTCATAAATCAATTTTAATTCACTTGGAACCTAATCTTTATTAATTTATCCTGCATTTTTTTGAAAATTCTTCGATGTCTTCTAAATTCACATAATTCCTTAATCAATTTTACACAATACATGGAACTTTTTTTTAATTCCCCCTGAAGTCTTTTTAATTACTTTCAATTTATAGGCCTTTCTTCAAATTCTTTGAAATTTCCTTGCATTTTGCTTAACTTATTCCGAATTTAATTAGTCTAATGCATTTTTCAATTTTTTTTATTCTCTTGTTCTTTTAAGGAATTCACATTGAATACTTCTTATATACCCCTTAAGCTTTCTAAAATTATTCAAATTTGTTTTTCTTAATCAATGGAATATTCTACTTTTAAAAATAAATTTGTCAATTTATTCGAATTTATCAGAATTTATTTGGAATTCACCTAGAACCCTATTTAATTGATTTTGAATACCTGTAAGTTTTTGTGAATTCCTTGAAATTTATTTGATTATTTTTACCTCACGCTGAAATTTTTGGAATTTACTAAAAAATTTCTAGTTTCGGCCAATTCTACTCAATTAGGTAAATTTGAAACACTTTTTTTTTATTCAATGTTTTTAAACTCACCTTGAATTCTTAAGTATTTTATCCAGTTCTTTTGAATTCTGGTCAATTCTTGTAAATTCAGTCTTATTTTATTGAAATAATCGGAATATTAAGGATCAAAAAATTTTTTCAACCTATTTAAATTTATTTTATTTTTACCTTTCACCCGGAATCCTTATTGATTTAGACAACATTCTTTTAAAGTTTTATGAATTCTTTTGAATTCTCTTGATTGCTTGTATCTCTCATTGAAATTTTTGGAATTTAATAGAATTCTTTTCAATTCTCTAGTTTCTACACAATTAAATAAATTTCAAATATTGTTTACTACTCTTTTAAATTCACCACGAATTCTTAGGTATTTTATCGAATTCTTTCAAATTCCACTCAGAACATCAATTCTTTTAAATTCAATTTAATTTTACTAAAATCAGTGGAATATTTTGCATTGTTTTATGAATTTGAAATTCACTTTTATTCACAGAAACAATTTTCTGGAACCAAAAAACTATTTTCTTGCATTTTCATGAAAATATGATCGAAAAAATCAACCAATTTACTTGGGTCAACCAAATATTTATTTTTCAATATATTAACCATATTCTACGGTTGGAGCAACAACATTTTTGTTAAATTAACTAAACTATATTCTGAGTGTGATTTTATTTTTTAATTTACCAACATATTCATTAATTACATTCAATTTGTTTCATTATCTTCAAATTTCCAAAGATCCAAAAATGAGCGGTCACAATTTGGATAATGAAAATTAAAAAAAAAAAGTTGCATAAAAAAGGGAGCTCTCAAATTAAGGATAATGAATCAGGAATGTATACAATCGTAATTTAATCAATTCTTTCATTTATCCCAATCTTCCATCCTCTTCCCTTTTTTACTCTTTCACTTCCTCTTTTACTTTCCCCCTTTTTTATCCTTTCTCATTTCTTTCTTGTTTACTCTTTTACCTTTGTTGGAGCCTCTTCTCTCTTTTCTCCTCTTTGTCCTCATTTCATTTCTTCCTTCCTTTCCCCCTTCCTATCTTTCTTTTTTCCCCATCCTCCTTCCCTCCTCTTTCACCATTCCTTTTCTCTCCACACTCCCGCTTGTTTATCCCCGCACAGAGAGCAGGTAGACGTTCATTAGGATTTATCGACAGATCATTTTGTGTCCCGAGCTTTTTTATCTGCCTTGCTCTAAATGAGACGCAATAATCGCGAGCTCGGACTCAGAGACTTATTCCTTAGATAAACATTGGACTCTCCTCCCTTTATTATAAATCCAAAATTTCAGACAAAATGTCAAATTTTGTCATTTCTTTTAACGTTTTGTTGAGTTTTGTTGATGTGTATGCATCTCCTTTATAGAGATTAAACCAATTTTTTTTTGAGACAAGAACAGTTTAATTAGCACTGATAGGCATCATCAATATGCATTCTTTAAGTTTTTATGGGAGCGTGCATTAATTTTGAGGAGTTTTTTTGTAAAATTTCGGATTTATTTTTAAAAAGTGGTTAACGGTTATCATTCAAAGTATTGTCTATTGCTAGCCACTACTTTCCTCTTATCTTTCTGGCAGCATACGGATACCAAGTCGGAAAAACTAGTCGACTTTTGAAGCTATCCACGAATGAACCCATTTTTTGCATTTTCGTGGATTGGTTGGAATATCAACTCCAAATGATTTTACAAGTTCTTCTTGTGTTTGGCGCGGGTCTTAGCCGAGTAACGTCTCCAATTCCTGATCCTCGGTCATTTTCGGATTGTCTGGACGTTCTGTGTCCTTCATGTCGATGACTTTCAGCAGAACTTTTCTTCGAATTGAAAAAGAAAAGAAATTGGTGCTGCAAATTCTGCTTTGTTGGTACGTAACCCGACATTTTTAATGCAAAAAAAACTATGCTGTTTGTTAACGACACTTAATGAAAACTAAGACCACATGATGGGGTATAGCACAAGAAACGTCATCTCTTAGATATCCCATAAAATTATTGCACGCTCCCATTAAATTAACACAAACGTTATTGTACTTTTAAATAAAAATTGCTTCTACCTTTTTTATTTTGTAGGTAATAAATTCTTTTGTTAAAATCTCGATGTTTTTAAAATCAAACTTATTATCGCGTGTTTAGTCTTCTGCTAGTTTCACCTGTGTAAATCTTTGAACAACCTTTACATTTTATGAGGTAATCAACATCCCATAAATTTTGTATTGTCTCTGTGTCTTTTTTTGTGTTGATATTCAAATTTCTAGGATTTATTAGCATTTTGAAATGTAAATTTATATTAAATTGCTTGAGAGAATTTCTAGTTCTTTCTGTCAAACCTTGCATGTAAGGAAGAATTGAAATCTCATCATTTTTTTTGGTTAATTCGGAACCAATGTATTTAGATTATTATATTATCAAAAATATTGAAAATTAACAATCCAAAGAAAATACATTTCTAAAACATTAATAATCGTTACAAATATTATTATTTATTTAACTACAATTTGTAATATTTAATTACTACAAAAATTAAGTAAAAGGACTTTTTTTATCAAAAATTGAGGTAACATTCACAACTCAATTAAAATAAATCATAAATTCTTCATAAGCAAAACCTATAGATTGGAACCGAATCATTTGTTTAGTATCTCTGTTTAAAGTTTTTTTTTACTTTAAGAATGTAAAATAATCCATTTTCTCACAAATTAATTTCATGCAAAAGAGCATGAAACAGATTCCTTCATTAAAAAACAGATTTCTAAACTATCTCAATTTTTATTTAGTGTTTCCATCCATTTTGACTTTTTACTATTACTAGAGTTTTTATAAATTTTATGTGTTTTTCCTTTATTTATACTTCTGACAAGA
The DNA here is from genome assembly GCA_010014905.2 of Druon quercuslanigerum. NCBI lineage: Eukaryota > Metazoa > Arthropoda > Insecta > Hymenoptera > Cynipidae > Druon > Druon quercuslanigerum. The sequence continues at coordinate 1,572,520 of JAAAKG020000025.1, forward strand.
GGTAATGCATAATTGTTAAGATTAAGGTTTCTTTAATTTGATTATTATTATCTTCTCTGAACTGAACATCACTAAGTTGTATACCTCTCAATTAAGTTTTTGATTTGTCCTATTTTTTCTTCAAAAGAATGATGTGAGTTGTAATTTAAATATTGACCAAAAAAAAAAAAAGTTTTTATACCAATTAGTAGTAATTAATCCATCTTTTTTTTATCACTGACAGATGAAGATAGTCTAGAATGTTGTTTTCTTCTACCTCATGAGTAAATTGAACCGATTTAACAATGCTGTTGAATAAATCGAAAAATTCTTGAATTTTTTCATTAGCAATAATAGCAAACACATAATCTAAATAATATTTGTAAAATATCTTGAAATTAAAATATGATAGGCCTCTTCTAATACGATATAATATATGATTAGCGATAAAGGAGACCCCACTGGACAACCTGATGTTTGCTTGTAATAATATTTATTGAAAAAGAAAGTTGTCTTGTTAAAAAGTGTTTTGACCACGACAAGTATTTGGTTTCTTGATAAATTTCTATCGAGATTTAATTTTTCTTCTACACATTCATTCACTGAACTCAGAGGATTGTCAATTATGGACATCACAACTAGAGACACCATCGAATGGGAAACAGGAATTTTTATGTGTTTTACTTTTTCTCTAAAATTACAGCTATCTTTTATAAATAAATGTGTTGTTCCTTATGCTTTTTAAAAATTTGTTGCTAAATATGTCAACAATTGATAATCTGGTGAACCAATGGAAGACAGTATTATTCTCCATTTTAAGTTTGGTTTATGAGCTTAAGGAAAAGCATAAGATTGAGCTACAATCAAACCTCTGGATTTCAATCGGCAATACAATTGATCAATAATATAGGATTTATTATGCCACCTATTAACGATAATTAATTTTCTTTTATTGTAGAAACCAAGCTTGTTTGATATTTTTTATATAGAGATCCATTGGTCAACATTTCTTCGACATCTGTTGTATAATCTTTTCTGTTTGCAGCTGTTGCAATAATTACCTTATCAGCTTTTGGATGAATAGTATTTAGTATTTAGAATAGGGTATTTTTTATCTTATTGATAATCTGTAATTTTTTAACTAAGTTATTATCCTTTAACTTATCATTTTCTTCATGTTTAACATTAAACTTCATAATGTTTTTCCTAATTTCCTGTTTTTTTGATATATCTAAAGTTTTGATGCAATCTTCAACAGAAGGCCCCTTCTATTTTTTATTTATAATATAAGAATATTAAACTTTGTTATTTACATATGCAAAAACAATTATCATTAGTTTTATAGAAAGTTTAAAGGTCGTTGTCCTCTTGTGCTTTAGCAATCCTTGTAACGTGTCAAACAATAAACATGATATAAATATTTTGAAAAAAGTGAGCAGGATCTGGTATTATTAAACTCTTGAAAATAATAATGAAACCTAGAGAAGATGATAACTTAGAAATTTTATTTTGAAACGTGGAGTATTCCTTCTGAAACTTATCGTTAGATTTTTCATTGACTTTTTGTATGGTTGAAGACGTTGTCGACATTGTTGAAAGGTAATCGTTTCCATCAAAAATTCAATTGATTTGTCGAAAATTTATATTTTTAGTCAAAGGTTTGATTTTTTGTTTGAAAATGTATGTGTTTTGTTAAAAATTCCTTTTTTTTAAAGAACAATAATCTTTCTGATCTAAAATGTTTCTTTTTTATTAAAAATGTAATCATTCTGTTGAAGATTCGTGTTTTTCCTCATCGCTTGTTTTTAAAGAATTTTCATCTGAAAACTTAACTATTCCATTTCAAGTCAAAACTTTACCATCTATACTGTATGCGTTAAATATTCAACTAATTGATATTATTATAATATAAATTTAAATATTTTGTTTAAAAGTCGTCTATTGGGTTGAAAATTAATCTTGTTTGTTGAAAGTCCAACTTATTCGTTGAAAATTCAAATATCTTTTTAAAAATTCATATGTGTCGTTAAAAAGTGATCTTTCTGGGTAGAAACTTATTCTTGCTTGTTGAAAGTTCAACTTTTTGGTGGATAATTCAACAACTTTTTAAAAATTCATATATTTTATTTAAAAATCATCCTTTTTGGTAGAAAATTATTCTTTTTTGTTAAAAGTCCCATTCTTTCGTTAATAATTCAACTGTCGTTCTAAAAATTAATATATTTCGTTAAAAATACTTCTTTTACGGTATAAGGTTATTTTTGATTGTTGCAACTTCAAATTCTTATTTAATAATAAATTAATTGATTGGATAAGAACTTATCTTTTTTATTGAATATGCTTTTTTTGTTAAAAATGTATTTTTTGTTTTTCAAATGTCACTGTTTTCTAAAAAATTCGACTTTTCAGTTTAAAAAATTAACTATTTTGTGTTGAAAATTTATTCTTCATGGTAGAAGATACCTTTTTATTGAAACTGACCTTTTAATGGCAATTCAACCGCTTTATGAAAACATTTTTTTCTTGAAAATTCTAATACGGAAATTCAATTATTTGGTTAGAAATTCAACTGTATTTTTTTAAAAATTCAACTGTTTAAAAAAAAGTTCTTTTTGGCTTCAGTACTTTATTCTTTGGCCTTCCATAACATAGATCTTTTCACATTTTGTTTAAAATAAAAAAAAGTTTTCTAGACGTTTTTTCTCGTTTTTTATATTCTTTTCATATTAGAATTAATTTTTATTACAAATGCAATTTCGATTGCCAAAAAATGTTGGCAATGGGACTTTGGCAAAGAGGGACAAGTGTCTCAGAATGATCCTCTTTGACGAAGAAGGTGTGGATATCGGTAGAGCGATGGTACGTGGCTTAGAATTCGCAGATGAAGAAGTTTAAGTCAATATTAGAGGTTCTTATTGGCTACAAAGCATTTACTTAAGGATATACAATAAGTACAACCGTTCTGAAAAGTGGCCAATCTTTAAAATGATTTATAAAATCAAAAAAAAGAAAATAGATCTATTATTGATTTCCAGAAATCTTGAAAAATATTCAGGTAAAAATTATTTATTTAACAGTAGTTACTTAGAGTTTTAGATTTTGCTTTATCTTCAGGAAAACGTTACAATTATTATTTATTCCTAATGATCAAGGCCTCATTTTATTCATTGAAGGATTCTCAACATTTCTATTTGGGTGGTGTTGCTCAAAATTTAAACTATGATTGTTTATAAAAATAATAATTGCATGATTTCTAAATAAATTTCGTAAACAAAATAATTTTAATATAAATTTAGAGATTCCTTTGAAGAATAAAATAAGTCCTTGATCATTAGGATTAAATAAAAATGGTAACTTTTCCCTAGGGAAAAAGAAAAAATTTTAACGTTTTAATTTAAAATGTTTTTAAACAATTTGTAATCCTATTATTACTTATGACTTTATTTCTGAATTTAAAATTTGTTATGCATTTTTTTTGTTTTCTCTCCTATAGTTTCTCCGTTATTCCACTTCCGGTATTCCGATGTTTTTCCCTCGTCGCCTATCGCTTACTGGTTCACTGTGTCAGGAGGTAAGTAAATCATAGGACTTGTCACGTGTGTACTTGTCACGTTACCTCCGATCGGTGGCGCCGTGTGAAGGGGTTATAAATTTGCAAAGCACAGAGGTGCAAACTGGCCACTGTGACTAGTAACGTTTAACTCCCGGTTCGATTGCCTCGTTCTCGTTTATCATCTCCGATCGATATTCTATGTATGTCGTCTGCATAACGTTTTTAGCTATTAGGGAATGAGAATACGATACTAATTTCAAAAATAGTTAAATAGGAGATTTGATTAATCCAATGGAAAACATTTAATTAATTAGGATTATCTTATCAAAAATAATAAATTTATATTACATTTTTTATTGTAAAATGCCACAGTAAAATACCCAAGATCTCAGGATAAAGATTATTAGCATATGGTAATTTTTGCTGCAGGAAATCTTTACCCCGAAAGACGGGTAAAAATTATGCTTAGTTTTTTTCCGTGAGTCCTAATTATATGATTAGTCATTTTATTTTAACAGAATTTTTTGCTGTAAAATAGATGCTGATCGACTATATATGCAGAAAAATGTTTATTTGAAGCAAACAAACATTTTTTTGATCCTATATCAAATATCAAATTTTTTTAATCAAATAAAATTTATTTCAGTTCAACAATGGTGTATTTTGATCAAATCAATTTTATTTTCATCGAGCAAATAGTTGTTATTATCAATAAAATATTCACTAGATCCTATATTAGAGGAACAATTACTTTGATTTAGGCCGACATTTTCTGGGTGTATGTTTGACGGTGCTCCTAATTAAATTCATTAATTAGCGCAAACTTATTAGAGTAAATTAAATCCAATCGGTAAGGTCGCCGTCAATATTTCTTCAACAATAGTATGTTCGCAGTTGATAAAACAATGTAAAAAATTATTTGGTAATTTATGGAACATGCTTGTACTAGATACTGATTATTTTGTTTTATTTACGTTACTTTTGATGCCCATGTTCTTCATGCTTTTATTCTGTTTGCTCAACATTCGTTGCAATTATTTCATTGCCCCTGTCAGAACAACCTCATCATCTGCAAATTATAACCCACGTACCATCAGTGTCCCGAGATCCACACCTTCTTCGTCGAATTGGGTCATTCTTAGACACTTGTCCATTATTTTATTAAATAGCCATGAAAACATAACTAATCCTTGCCTAACACCTTGTATGATATCGAACCAGCCACTTAGTTTCCCATTTCATGTTTTTGGGTTGAGTTTATATTCATTCATTTTTTAGTAATGTAAATATATATGTATAAACAACAACCTTCAAAAAAATTAAGCAACAAAAAAATGATTTTGTAACAAAGTAGTTCAACTTCCAAACAAATAGTTGGTCTTTCAAGGCAAAACATTAATTTTCTAGAAAACAATTTTCAAACAATAGCCTTCATTTTGAACAAAACTGTTGAATTTTGAAGCCAAAAAGTCTATTGCCACTGTCATAGAAACCTCTTCATCTGCGAATTCTAACCCACGTACTTTCGCTGTCCCGATATTCACACCTTCTTCGTCGAAGGGGGACAAGTGTCTCAGAATGACCCTCTTTTACGAAGGTGTGTATATCGAGACAGCGATGGTACGTGGGTTAGCATTCGCAGATGCAGAGGTTTTTACGACAGCGGCAATAGACTTTGTGGCTTCAAAATTTAACAGTTTTGTTGAAAATCTATGCAATTGTTTGAAAATTGTTTTCTAGAAAATAAATGGTTTGTCTTGATAGTTAAACTATTTGTTTGGAAGTTGAACTATTTTGTCACAAAAACATTTTCTTGTTAGTTATTTTTTTGGGAAAAAATCCATTTTTTCGTTTAAAAATGTAATTAGTTGGTTAAAAATTGTTCTTTCTTGGTTAAAAATTAAAACACTTCTTTAAATTTATTCTAGTTTGCCAAACATTAAAAAATACCATTTTTAGTTCAAAAGATCTTTTTTAGTTGAAAATTCAAATTCATGGTTCGAAATTCATCTTTCTTGGTTGAAAATTTATCTATTTTTTAGTATTTTTGGTTTAAAAATTCGAACATTTGTTAAAAAATTGCATCTTTTTAAATTTAAAATTCAACGATTTTCATAAAGTCATCTATTTTGGCCGATAATTCAAATTTTTTGTTAAAAAATCATCCTTTTCGATCTAAAATTCATTATTTATGGTAGAAAATTCATCTTTCTTGGTTTTAAAACAACTTTTTGGTTAAAAATTTTTGTCTTGAAAGTTCAACTATTTGATTTTTGATACACCTGTTTGCTCGAAAGTTACTTTGTTTGGTTGTCGAAAATTCATTTTTCGATTGAAGATGAATCTCTTTTTGTTGAAAATGATTTTTTGATGAAAATTTCACTAATTTCTTAAAATGCAATATATATTATAAAAATATATAAATTTGGTTTATGAAATCGTTTCGGCCACTAAATAATAAATAAATATTTAAAAGTCAAATTTTAAGTAATCAAAAATTTGTTTTCAACATTGTACTTACAGTTTAGTCATTATAAAATTTGTTAACATTTTTAATCCATGTTTGTGTCAGTGTTAATTTTCCAAATTTCCAATCGAAAAATATTTTTTTTTTAATCACTATTATTTGAAAAATATGTTTTAGTTACTGAAGTCATACTTAAATAATAACTAGATTATTCAAAAAATTGTAACAAATTTTCATTTAACTATCATTTTGAATCCGCTTTGTGGATAAACCATGGTCTGATGACATCCAAGTATGATATTATACTAAAATATAACGTCGAATAAATTGACAAGAAAATTTTTGAATTCAGAATGAGAATTTCAATTAATATTTAAAAGACTTAGATACGTGTTATAAAAATTTCCCATTTCAGTTTAAAATTTTATGCAATTTCTTTTATGTTTGTTAATGAAAATTGATTCTAAGATTCTCTATTATATATATGTGTTTTTTTCCTTTTTTAGTATTTTTATATTGTTAAAAGTGAAATCAAAATAATTATCATGTTTACATGCATGTTTTGATAGGCCTGGGTGATAGGTTTGGGAAAGATACTTTATTGTCAAATTTTTTATGTTATTTTAACCATTTTTCTTTTTTATTGTCTTCACATGTGCTATTGTAGATTTTATGGATAGGTTCTTTTATAATACTATTTATCAATGGTAACGGGCAATTAATTAGTTTTGAAGTTTCTTTAATTAAATTTAAATTGTTTTTTCTTAAATTAAAATCACTTAATTTTATAAACCTATTAATTAGTCCTTTTATTAAGACAATCTTTTGACTAAATTCATGATGTGAGTTATAGTTTAGATATTAGCCAGACCATGTTTGTTTTCTAAACCAATCTGTAAAATTTTTCCTTCATGTGTTTTTTTAATGGAAATGTCTAAAAAATGTATGGTATTATTATTTTTAATTTCGTGTGTGAATATTAAAGAGTCTTCTACGTTCTTAAATGTTTAAACGAATTCATTAATTTTTTCAGTAGAAATTATAGCTCTATTTTCGACATCTTCTAACACTAAATTGGAAATGATCGGAGATAAGGGAGAACATATAAAACAAACAAAATCTTGTTTATGGTTTTTTTTATTAAAAGCAAAAACAGTGTTATTAAAAACAGTTTTATTGCTACTAAAATTTCATGTTTTGAAATTTTTGTAAGATTTTTATTGAGATTTCATTTTTCTTCAACAACATCCAAACCCAAATCTAAAGGATTGTCGAACATGGAAACAACATCTAGTACAATCATGGAGTGGGAAAAAATTGAAATTTTTTGGTTTCTTAGACAGTTTTTGAAATCCCAACTATCTTTAACAAATAAATCAGTTTTTCCTGATACTGGTTTTAATATTCTAGATAAGTAAGAAGCTAAATTATAGGTCGGGGAGCCTATGTTTATGTACCTTAGGGAGAGCATACGCTTTTGCTACTATGGATCCACTATAACACATTTGATCATGATTATATGTTTTTAGTTCCCATCTTTTAATAATGTCATTACATTTCTCTTGTACAGAAGGTACCAAAGAAGTTTTTACTTTTTTCTATAAATTTGTATTATTTAGCATTGTTTCTAAGGTTCTTTTGTAATCATTGAAATTAGAAGCTACAGTCACATTTCCTTTATCAGCTTTGACAAATATAATATCTTTATTATTTGATTGAAACTTTTTTACATGTTCTATTTCTTGTATGTTATCCTGTTCTTTAAATTTATTGTTACACATGAAATTTGAGATAAGTGTGGTAACTTCCTTTCTGACATTTTGTTCTTTATCAGAATCTAAGACTTGGATACTGTTTTCCAAATTAGCTATGATATTATCCACAGGAATTATTTTGTTATTAAAAGGAATTCCATAATCTTTCCTAAGGCAATAGTCTCTACAATATGATTTAGAATTTGTTTATTATTTAAGTTTTTAAATATTGCAAACAGTTTCCTAAATGGCTAATCAAGTAGACTAAATTTTTAAATCCTCAAAGCTTGATAGAATTCCGGATATGAATGAAAAACACCTTTGGAAATTGTCGAGGGGTAGAAAAATTTTCGGGATGAAGATTTATCATTGGAGTGGAAGCAGCAGAACTTAGGAGAGGAATACAGTCGAGAAATGAGAGGAAGCAGCCAGACGTTGGTAGGATATTTATCGTAACGAGGACTTATGGCGACAGATTTAGGAATTAGGGTATCGCGCTAGGCCCGGCCTCTGGGAAGGGTTGTGTGATACACAGCCAGGTATGTTGCGCACATACAAATTCCCCTGTCCTAGGTGTCCTGGTGGCCGCGTATGGGCCCACGTGATACCGCAATAATCCACGAGGATTATCCTTCGTGTTCGGCGCTCAACTCGAGAGGGGCTATCGGACTACCAAACTGGCCGAATATTCCTATCGTGGAATCTGCACGCCAACCGTTCTCGCGACACACACACACACACACCCATTCAGGATCACACAGACGGACACAATTGCAAATCTGATCCGCAGACGCGCGACGAAGACACGAATGTACCAACCGTAATCGAATGCAACCCGGCTCCGTCGAATATTCATGTGAGATTGCCGATAATCGATACGATTACCATTTTCGCTGACAGTTCTCCTGGACACTGAAAAGAGATTACGATGTTTTTTGGTCTGATTGAGTTCATTTAATGTGGTTTCGTTACAGGGAACAAGAATTCACTGAGAATTCACTTGCTGTGTTCAATTATGCTACGGAGAAAAAACTGGGGGGTTCGGTGATGTGGCTCAAGTAAAAGTTGGCATCCTTTAGAACTGAGACTTCAAAAGAACTCTTTTTTAGGGTTCTTTTTTAGTTAATTGATATGCGATAGACGAAGAGATAAAAAAAGCTTTTCAGCGGGTAAAAGTCTTAAACATATTCTATAACCTATCACATCTCAGACCATTATCTTCCTTTCAAGAATAACTAATCTTGATGATTTTATTAAATTATTCTGTAATATCATTAAATCAGTATTGAAACGTAAAAGGTGCAACATTAACTTGTAAAACCTTCAAAATGAGTCGCGGAAGAAAATGAGTATTGTACAAAAAGTTTTTATTATAACCCATACTTTGGGTTCCTTTGGAACAGTTTCTCATTTTGGGTTCCTTTTTAGTAAAAGAGCTTTTTTTTGTAGCTTCCTGGGAACCGAAAAACTGTTCTAATATAATCCCAATTTTTTTATTTTATGCCTAGTATAAGGCCGTTAATATACTACGTCACATGGAAAATATAAATGCGACCATCAATTTTTGAAACGTACTGAAAAAATAAAAATTAGTAATTTTTTTTACAAATAAATCATCAAAATACAGACTTCAATTTTTTTCCGCTTTACACTTCTTTGCTATATTTATAACGATATTGATAGTTTTTAATGAAAAATTCAACTGTTAAGTTTCTCATTAAGAATTCATCTTTTTCGGTTAAAAATTCAACTACTTAGTTAAAAGTTGAACTAATTTTCAAACATTTATTTCATTGTTTGTTAATTCAACTATTTTGTAGAAAATCCTTTTTTTAAGGTAATTTTTTTACAAGAAAATTCAAATATATTCTATTATTGATTGAAAACTGATAGCTTTAAGTTGAAAGTTTAACAATTTGGTGAGTTATTTATATAATTTAATGGTTTTTTTTGCTTTTTTGGGGGTAAAAAGTAGTCTTCTTAATTAAAAATTCAACTACTTAATAGGAAGTTGAACAAATTTCTTAAAAATTATTTAATTAGTTGAAGATCCATCCCCTTGATAAAAAATTTATATATTTTGTTACAAATTCTTCTTCTTATGCATCAGTTATTTTCATCTATAAAATTTAACTATATTATTTTTTGTTACAAATTAACGTCCCTCTTAAAAAGTTCAACTATTTGGCTTACAAATGTAGCTTTTTTGTTGAAAATTCGTCTTTTTGATTTAAAATTTATTATTTTTGGTAGAAATGTTATATTTTTTCAGTTAAAAATGCAAAGGTCTTTAGAAAACTTTTTGTTTTGGTTAAGCATTGAATTATTTTGTTACAAATTTTTTTTTTTTTAATTTGAACTCATTTTTTTATTGAAAATAAAATATGTTTTGTGAAATTAAACTGCTTGTAATATAAATTTAAAATATTTTTCGTTTAAATATGAAGTGCTATGTTTTACGTACTAAATTAAATTTTTTTTATTTAAATTTCAACAAAATTGTTTAATTTTTAAAGAAAAATTTAAGTTTTAGCAAAATAGCTAAATATTCAAGAAACCAAGATGAGCTTTTAACCAAATGGTGAAACCTTCAAACAAAAAAGATTAAACTTTGACCAAAAACCGCTAAATTAAAAAAAAAAATAGTTGATTCTGGAAGCCAAAAAGAAAAATTGCTTAGAATATATTTAAATTTTTAAAAAGAAAAATGAATTTCGAAGCAAAAACTTTTTTACAAAAATATATGAATTTTTAATCTAGAGGAACAAATTTCCTCTGAAACAAAAATTTTATCAAAAAAGTTAAGTTTTCCAAAAAAACAAAAATGAATTTTCAACTAATTAGTTTAATTTTCAAAAAAATCATTTTTTAACTAAACAGTTGCATAAAAACTGAATTTGATTTTTGTAGTAGAAGGGACGAATGTTCAAGAAATAATTTGAAGTTTCGACTAAAAAAGATGAATCTTCAACAAAACAAATTATTTTTTAACAAAGAAGTTTGTTACCTAGTAATTGAATTTTAAATCAAAAAAGGCTAATTATGAACAAAAAGTATAATAGTTTATATTTCAATCAACAAAATATTGTAATTTTAAATCAAAAACAGTTTTAAGAAAAAGAATGAACACTCAACGAAAAATTGTATACAGATGATATTTCATTTAAAAAAATTTTTAATTTGAAATCAAAAACAGCCTTAAGAAAAAGTAGAAATACTCAACGAAAAATTTGATAAATTTATTAATTCAATCAAAAAAAATTTATTTAAAATCAGATACAGTTAAGTTCAAGAGAAAAAGATGAACTCCTGACAAAATAGTTAAATCCTCAACCAAAAAAGTTACATTTTTAACCAAACAGGTGCACTTTTATTTATAAAAGATAACATTTCTATAAAAAAAAATAATTTTCTAACAAAAATTTTTTTTCATTCAAGAGAGTAAAAAATGAGAACCAAATTGTTGAATTTTCTAGCTAAAAAGACGAATTACAATTTTTATCAAAAAATGGAACAGTTTAATTTTTAATTTCAAAATTAGTTTTGAAAAAAAACGAACGAGTTTTTATTAATAAAATTTTTAAAAAAATGGGAAAGGGTCTAAAGGCTATATTTATAGTTTTTTGCTTGTAAAATAAATTCACTAATTTAAAATTTTTTAAGAATCTAAAAATATTATTATTATTCATATTTATATTTTCCATTCGTGATGATTGTAATCTAAGAAAACTTTATAATTTAATATAATTTTTTACATAAATCAAATAATTGCTGCAGGTAAGAGCTCTTATTTTAAGATTTATTTGTAGGTCCTCATAGACTTCAGATTTTAACTCTTATTATACTTTTTTTAAAGTAAGAAATTATGTTAAATTATGCAAAATAATATAAAGACTTCTGCCTTATCATTAAAGTTGAGAACGTTTCATTTATTATTATTATCTAAAAATAAAAAAACATTAAGGTATGAAAAAAGTTTAAAAAAGATTCTACGAGTATGGGATGGTGGGGGAGGAAGAACACTCAAGTGAAAAATATTATTTTAAGGTAAAATTTTAATTAATGCTTCATTATCCAGGTCAAAAAAATGTAATCTTTGCTTAATTAAACTAATATTTCTGTGAGTTAACATAATATATTAAGTAAAATTTGACGATAATTTTAAAAAAATGAATGAAAAAAATGTGTATGATAAAACAGACACACGAAAAAAATGTCTGGTTTACCAGAGGAGACAAACACTTCTACATGTTTTTGGGTCGCTGAATCTGAATCTCAGATCGTTTTGACTTGATCAATTTGCACTTCGTTTCTAATATCAAAAACATGATGAAATTTGAAACATTGTTTCACTTTTTTGTAGTTGACAACAAAATACGATCTGGTAGAATCAAAATAACTTCGGAATCCGATTCAGTGACCCGAGAAACGTATAGAAAAAGCACACGAAAAAACAAATAATAAAAGTCTTGTCCATCAGATGAGCGAAATATTTCAATACATTCTTGGGGTCGCTGAATTCAGATCCAAAGCATTTCTATCCTAACCTTAAAAGAGTGATAAAAGTTTTAAAAAATCACTTTCTTTGTTGTCAGGAACGAAATGTGTTGTAACCGGGCCAAGCCATCTCTGGATTCGGTTTCAGTGACCCAAAAAGCATATAGGATAGACACGGGGAAAGCCAAAAACAAAATAAACGTCTTGCCCATCAGACGAGGAAAGTATTTGTAAAAGTTCTCTGGGTCAAGCTAACTCCGAATTCGGTTTCAGCGACCCCAAAAACTTATAGAACAGGCACACGATAAACCAAAAACAAAATAAAAGTCTTGCCCATCAGACGAGTAAAATATTTTTATAAGTTCTTGGGGTCGCTGAATCCGATTCCGGCGTTGTTTTGACTCGGCCAGATCGTATTTCTTTTCTAACCTCAACAAAATGGTGAAAGTTGAAATTTTTTAAAACTCTTTTGAAGTTAGGAACGAATCTGTCCGAGTCAAGCTAACCTTAGGTTTCAGTGACCCCAAAAGCGTATATAACAGACACACGAACACCTAAAACAAAATAAAAGTCTGTTTCATCAGACGAGACGAACATTTCTAAACTATTTTGGTGGTCGCTGAACCGAATCCTGAAATGTTTGACTTTCTGATAGCTAGGAACAAAACACGATCTGGCCGAGTCAAAATAACTAAGGTCTAATATTCAGCGATCCAAAAACATATATAAAGGCACACTAAAAAAAAAAAAAAAAATTCTAGTCTATTAGATGAGCAAAATATTTCAATGCATTCTTAGGGTCGCTGAATTCACATTCAAGATTGGTTTGGCTTGCTCAGATTGCATTTCGATCCTAACCTCAAAAAAGTGATAAAAGTTAAACATTTTTTCACTGTCTTCATGTTAGAAACAAAATGCGATGTAAACGGGTCAATTCAACTTTGGACAAGGATTTAGCGACCCAAAAAGCATATCGGACAGACATGGGGAGAGCCAAAAACAAAATAAAAGTCTTTCAGATCAGACGAGACGAATATTTGTAAAAGTTCTCTGGGTCAAGCCAACTCCGGATTCGGTTTCAGCAAACCCAAAAACTTATAGAAGAGGCACACTATAAACCAAAAACAAAATAAAAGTCTGGCCCATCAGACCAGACAAATATTTGTATAAATTCTTGTGGTCGCTTAATACGATTCCGGCGTTGGTTTGACTCGGCCAGATCGTATTTCTTTTCTAACCTCAACAAACTGGTGAAACTTGAAATTTTTTAAACTCTTTTAAAGTTAGGAACGAAATGCGATCTGTCTAAATCAAGCTAACCTTAGATTCGGTTTTAGTGACCCCAAAAGCGTACAGAACAGATACACGAAAATCAAAAACAAAATAAAAGTCTGTTTCATCAGACTAGGTGAAGATTTCTAAACTATTTTGGTGGTCGCTGAATCTTCATTCTGAAATTTTTGACTCGGTTAGAATGAATTTCGTTCCTAACCTCAGAAAAGTGATGAAATTTGAAACATTTTGTTCACTTTTTTGGAGTTAGGAACAAAATACGATCTGGACGAGTCAAAATAACTACGGATCGGATTCAGTGACCCAAAAAAACGTATAGGAAAGGCACACGAAAAAACGTATGATAAAAGTCTTGTCTATCAGATAAGTGAAACATTTCAATACATTCTTGGGGTCGCTGAATTCACATTGAAAGTTGGTTTGACTTGTTCAGATTGCATGTCGATCCTTAACTTAAACAATTGATAAAAGTTAAAACATTTTTGCATTTTCTTGGTGTTAGGGACGAAATGAGATGTAACCGGGTCAAGCCAACTCCGGATACGGTTTCAGTGACCCCAAAAACTTATAGCACAGGCACACTATAAACCAAAAACAAAATAAAAGTCTTGCCCATCAGACGAGACAAATATTTGTATAAATGCTTGAGGTCGCCTAATCCGATTCCGGCGTTGGTTTGACTCGGCCAGATCGTATTTCTTTTCCAACCACAAGAAATTGGTGAAATTTGAAATTTTTTAAACTCTTTTGAAGTTAGAAACGAAATGCGATCTGTCCGAATCAAGCTAACCTTAGATTCAGTTTCAGTGACCCCAGAAGCGTACAGAACAGACACACGAAAACCAAAAACAAAATAAAAGTCTGTTATATCAGACGAGATGAACATTTCTAAATTCTTTTGGTGGTCGCTGAATCCAAATCTAAAAATGTTTGATTCGGTTAGAATGAATTTCGTTCCTAACCTCAAAAAACTGATCAAAGTTCAAACGTTTTTGCATTTTCTTGGTGTTAGGAACGAAATGGGATGCAACCGGGTCGAGCCCACTCTGGAATCGGTTTCAGCTACCTAAAAAGCATATAGGACAGAAACGGGGAAAGCCAAAAAAAAATAAAAGTCTTGCCCATCAGACGAGACAAATATTTTTATAAGTTCTTGGGGTCGCTGAATCTGATCCCGGCGTTGGTTTGACTAGGCCAGATCGTATTTCTTTTCTAACCTCAACAAATTGGTCAAAGTTGAAATTTTTTTAAACCCTTTTAAAGTTAGGAACGAAATACGATCTGTCCGAATCAAGCTACACTGAAAAGAATGATTAGTTGAGTCAACTATTTACTTAGTAAGATATAGTACTGCTACTTTATTAGTTGATGCTACTATTAGATTAGATGGTACAACAATTCCAATAGTTGCAGGAACTATTCAGTTAGTAACGGCAACTAATTGAAGAATTTTACCAACTAACAAAATAGCAGTGCCATATCTTAAAAACTGAATAGTTGGCCTGACTAACAATTTTCTCAGTGTAACCATCGATTCGGGTTCAGTGACCCTCAAAGCGTATATAATAGACACACGAAAACCAATAACAAAATAAAAGTCTTGCCAATCAGACGAGGAAAATATTTTTATGAGTTCTTGGGATCGCTGAATACGATTCAGGCGTTGGTTTCACTCGACCAGATCGTATTTCTTTTCTAACCTCAAAAAATTGGTGAAAGTTGAAATTTTTTAAAACTCTTTGGAATTTAGGAACGAAATGCGATCTGACCGAATCAAGCTACGCTGAAAAAATGAATAGTTAAGCCAACTATTCAATTAGAAAGATATGGTACTGCTACATTATTTGTAGATACTACTATTTTATTAGGTGGTACAACAATTCCATTAGGTGCAGCGACTATTCAGTTAGTAACAGCAACTAATGAAATAATTGTTTGAACTAACAAAATAGCAGTGTTATATCTTACAAACTAAATAGTTGGCCCAACTAACCATTTTTGTCAGTGTAAGCATCGATTCGGGTTCAGTGACCCCAAAATCGTACATAAAGACACACGAAAACCAAAAACAAAAGAAAAGTCTGTTTTGATCAGATCAGACGAACATATCTCAACTATTTTGGTGGTCGCTGAATCCGAATCCGGGATTGTTTGACTCGGTTAGATCGAATTTCGTTCCGAACCTCAGAAAAGTATTGGAAGTTGAAACATTGTTTTTTTTGAAGTTTGGGATGAAATGCCATCTAATCTACTTAAACTAACTTTGGATTCGGATCCAGTGACCCCAAAAACTTTGAAATTCAATTCTGTAATTAAAACCTTTTCATTATTCTATGGTATAAATGAAACCTGAAATTTATAATTGACTTCTGGGGTCTAAGTTGCAGAAGAAATTCCACTTTTTATACACAAAATTTACTTTAGAGAAAACAAGTGAAAATTTGTAAACTTGTTAATGATAAACATGTTCAGTTTTGACACTGGGTTATAAATTTGGAACAGTTTCGCAGAACACGGCGATATTTCTCCCTAAAATGAAAGTCCACCAAAGTCGAATGTTGCGTGCCAGCAAGTGGCATGTTGAACATATTAACATTCACCCGGAATGTCTCACGTACATCAGGGATAAAGATAAATATTTTGTAGTTGATAAAATACGCATATGTAATGTGTTAAGCTGTGCAAATATATTCAAAAGTATATCAATTTCCAGAATTCCAGTGAATTTTAAACCTCGCTCTCACAATTAGTGTAAATAGTTGGCGTAACAAATTGTCTGGTTAAATTACTTTAATCTTAAAACTCATTTGCTTTGCAGACCTTTATGAAACAGATAAATATTTTTCGCATTTTTTTAAATAAATTTTTTTTGCTATAACACGGTGAATTGGAAACAAATTGGGTGGACTGAAACTGTACTTTATTTGAACATTTCTTTTCCAAATTTACTTTTTCAAAACTAGGGTATGACTTTTAAAATAGTGTTGCTTTCAATTTACTTCATTTAAATTTTTTATTTATTTTAAATATAATTTAATTTTATTTAAATTTTCTTGATTTAATTAGTTCCAAAAATCTTATGAATTCTCACTT
>JAAAKG020000025.1:1589255-1604298 GCA_010014905.2 Druon quercuslanigerum
AAAAATTCCATTTTTTCATTTACTTGAAAATAAATTTAAAAAATAAATAAATACAGATAAATAAAATAATTAAATAAATAATAAAATTTTAATTATCCATCTTGTGATAAAATATTAATTTTGCATGTTTCGCGGTAGTTTGCTTTTATACCCCCTTGTTAAAAAAAATATTTTAAAAATTCTTATTAAAAAATTCCATTTTTTCATTTACGTAGAAACTATTTAATAAATTAATTTAATAAAGTAGTTAGTCAATTAATTAGACTAATTTAATAATTATATCTTACTCACTAAAAAAATATGAATCGCCTTCTGTATAATATACATTTTTTGAACAGATTTGTCATATAAATATATTTTAATTTAATTAATAATAATATATAATATAATTGATAAATAACAGTCAAAATATCATTTTGACCATAACTAGAAACTAACTATTTTTATATTTTTTCAATTCATTATTTAAATTTAAATAATAATTTAGAAACCCAACTTACGAAGAAAAACAGAAAAATGTTAAATTTGCAGGGTATTTAAATCAGATTTTGCTTTAAACATCCTGTAAATTTTGCATTAGTTCCAGTATTTGACTCCTAATATATCGATTTAATTGATTTTTAAAGATTTTCGTTATACGTGAATAGCGAATGAAAAATATTTTTTTGTTTAAAATTAAATTTCTTAGTTCAAAATGAAAATGATGAAAATGAAAATGCATTGCTGAAAACTCATTTTTGGACTGTTAACTAAAAATTTAACTAATCCTGGTTAAACATTTTTTTCAGATGAAAATTCAACTATTTGGTGAAAAAAATTCTGTATTTTGTGTTAATCTTGTCTTTTTCAGTAGAATAATAATCATCTTAGTGATTAGTCTACCTTTGTGGTTGCAAATTTATTTTCATTTGTGTCTAAAATTTATCTATTTGAAAAGTAAATCTTCTTTGTTAAAAATTCTTCTTCTTGGTTGCAAATTTAAATACTTTAAAAAAAATCATCTACTTTGCTGAAAATTTTTCTTTTTTCGGTAAAAAATACAACTATTTGATTAAAAATACATTCTCCTTGCTAGTTGGAAATTCATTATTTTAGTTACAAATTAATTTCTTTGCTTAAAAATTTAACTACTTTTTTTTTTAAATTCATTTTAATATTGATTAATATTAAATAGAAATATTTTTCCTGTTATTATTTTTCTACGATATTTTTAAAATTCAAAACAAATATTAATTATTTAAACAAACTTCATAAACCAATTCAGAGTTTTCAAGAACATTTGTTAAGAAATACATTTTTTTCTTAAGAATCAATTTAGAATGTATTTTTGATGACTTTACTATGATACTTTTTACATTGACCATAATTGTTAATTATTTAGAAAATATTCACAGTTTGGATTTTTTTCAATGATTACACACAATTTTTGTTTACGACATTGATTAAGAAGATTTTTCGATCATTCTTCGCCATAGCAATTTTTTTAAATTGTTAAAGTAATTATTCATTGTTGTTAATTTTCAAAGTATCATAACAAAAAATCATCGAAAAGACGTTATTATTTTATTTCGCATACAAAAATTGAGCGTTTTCGTTAAAAGATAACCGAAGTCTGAGTTCTTTTGTGAAAAATGTGTAAATTGAAAACAAATGTATAGTTGATTTTCTAAAAAAATTAAGCCAATTCGTTAAAAAATATTCAAACTATAAATTTGTTTATAAAAATTTTTTATGTAATTAACAATTCTCTTGAATTTTTAATTATCCATTATGTAAGAAAATATTAATTTTTGCAGGTTTAGGGGTGCTTTGCTTTTATATCCCCTTGTAAAATTTTTTTATTTTTAGATCTCAGCTGGACACAGAATTCACAGTCGAATTTACAAAATAAAAGCTTTTTGGACGAATCCCACTGACATCAAGAAAAAATTTTTTTTTATTAGGACTGCATCTAATTCTTCGGGGATGATTTTTTATTTTCTTTATTTTTTGCCTAAGACTCTTTAAATTCTCCTGATTTGCAGCTTCTTCGACAAAATTCTGTAAAAACGAAAATAAACTACTTTTGACGTTAGCTTTTTAACCTTTACATTACCTTTTCTTTAGGAAAGAATGTAATTTTATTTGTCTATTTGATAAGAAAATATGGATTTTACATTTTTGGGAGTGGTTTAACACCCCTAATTACTTTTATATCCTTTGTTAAAAACATGTTAATTATCAGTTGGAAACAAAATTCACAGTCGAATTTACCAAAACAAAGCTTTTCGGGCGAAACCCACTGTGATCAAGAAACCCCTTTTTATTAGGACCACATCTAATCTTTCAGAGACGATTCTTCATTTTTTTATTGTCTATATTTCTTGAAATTAGAATGCCGTGGAAGCTGCTGATCCTGGTTCTTAGCTTTTTCGAAAATGCTTCTATAAAAACGAAAATAAACTACTTTTGAAATTTGTTTTCAAACTTTACCGAACCTTTTAATTTTTGTAAAAAAAAATGGTTAATGATCGATTATGTGATCAAATATGAATTTCGTATATTGGGGGGTGCTTTAACAAACCTAATTACTTTTATATCTTTTGTTCAAAAAATGCTAATTGTCAGTTGGCAACAAAATTCACAGTCGAATTCACCGAAACGAATCTTTCAGAAAAAAATAAAATTTTAATTATCCATCTTGTTATAAAATATTAATTTTGCATGTTTGGCGGTAGTTTGCTTTAATATTTGCTTGTTTAAAAAAATAGAAAAAAATTCTTAGTTGGAAACAAAATTCAGAGTCTAATTTACCAAAACAAATATTTTCGGGCGAAACCCACTGTAATCAAGAAAAACTTGTTTTATTAGGACCACCTCTGACCCGTCAGGGGTTAAACTTTATTTTATTATTTATTTTCATTAATTCTTTATATTGAATGATCGCGAAGGCTATTGAGTATGATTTGCAGTTTTTTTTCGAAAAAAATTCTATAAAAACAAAATTAAGATTTTGGAGCTTGGTCTTTAAAACCTTTTCATTTCTTTCCGGCAAAAATAACATTTTAATTATTTATCTTGTTATAAAATATTAATTTTGCATGTTTGGCGGTAGTTTGCATTTACATCCCCTTGTTAAAAAAAAATCATAGTTTGAAACAAAATTCACAGTCGAACTCACAAAAGCAAAGTTTTTTGGGCGAAGCCCATTGAAATCAAAGAGACTTTTTATTTATTGGGAACACCTCTAATCTTTCAGAGATACTTTTTTATTTGGTTCTTTATTCTCTATATATAATTCTTTAAATTTATTTTTTCGAACAATCTTCTATAAAAACGAAAGTAAACTACTTTTGAATTATTTTTCAAACTTAACCGTACCTTTCATTTTTTTAGGTAAAAATAAATTTTTAATTACCTATCACGTCAAAATATATAAATTTAGCAATTGTGGTGGTAGTTTAACAGCCCTGGTTACTTTTATAACCATTTAAGAAATTGAAAAAATGCTTAGTTGAAAACAAAATTCACAGTCGAACTCACCAAAGCAAAGCTTTTTGGGCGAAGCCCATTGAAATCAACGAAACTTTTTATTTATTAGGAACACCTCTAATCTTTCAGTGATAATTCTTAATATGGTCCTGTAGTATCTATATATAATTCTTTAAATGTATTTTTTAACCAATCTTCTATAAAAACGAAAATAAACTACTTTTGAATTATTTTGCAAACTTAACCGTACCTTTCATTTTTTTAGGCGAAAATAAATTTTTAATTACCTATCACGTAAAAATATACGAATTTGTCAAATATGGAGAGTTGCTTTTATAACCCTTTAAGAAATTGAAAAAAATGCTCAGTTGCAAACAAAATTCTCAGTCGAACTCACCAACTAAAACCTTTTTGGGCGATGCCCACTGAAAACAAAGAAACTTTTTATTTATTAGGAATACTCTAATCTTTCAAGGTTAATTCTTTATTTGGTTCTTTATTCTCAATATATAATTCATTAAATGGATTTCTTTAACCAAACTTCAATAAAAACGAACATAAACTACTTATGAATTATTTCGCCAACTTTACCGTACGTTTCATTTTTTTAGGCGAAAATAAATTTTCAATTACCTATCACGTAAAAATATACGAATTTGTCAAAAATGGAGAGTTGCTTTTATAACCCTTTAAGAAATTGAAAAAAATGCTCAGTTGCACACAAAATTCACAGTCTAACTCAAAAATCAAAGCGTTTTGGGCAAAGCCCACTGAAATCAAGAAAAACATTTTTTCATCGGGTCTACCTATAACCTTTCAGGGATGATTCCTCACTTTATTCTTTATTGCCTATAAGTCTTTAAATTGGTATATCGTGCAATCTACTAAGCCTGATTTGCAGTTTTTTTCGCAAAACTTCTATAAAAACGAAAATAAACGACCTAATAATCCACCCCAGAAGAATTCCTGTGATTCCTGAGACTCAAGTGTGCCACCAGTGAGCCAAGTTGATTTACGCCGGATCTATTGCGAATTGCAATAAGGAATTTGGTCAGGGGTCGTCGGTGGCAATTCGATGAAAAAGGTAAATACAATTACGTTCCGATAAAATGAGATGAGACGTCATCCGACTCGAGAGATCAATGGGAGCCTCGTGCCCAGATCCACGTATCGTTTGGTTTCATCCAAGGTACATAATTCATCGGGCGTGCACCATTGTCAGGACTTCATTAATACAAATGGCGTCTGCTGAATTCCACTCGCGCCCTTCTCATCCTCCCAGGAAGCGTGTGTCGACTGTGTACTCCAAGTCGACTCCGAACCCGGGAAAACGGGCAAGCGGGAAAATGGGGAAACAGGGAAACACACCCTCGTACAGGGAACATATTTTTGCAGTCCTTGTCGACTTTCATGAGGGCGTCTTTCCGCAATAACATATTAATATCGCTCGCCATCGAGAGACTTATGGATATCCGAGAAAGCTCGACCCCGGATCAACGCAGTGGTCGTTTCAACTGGACTGGACGGGGCCCACTTCGCTGGGCTTCGCCCACTTCATTCGTCCGTGATTTTAAGCGTCGTAAAGCGACCATCGCACGTTTCGTGGTCAGACGCAGAGCCACTATCGAGAAATTGATAACAGGTCGACGAAATAATAGCGAAATCCGATCAACTGTCAGGAAATTGCTATGAGAAACACGAGTTTCAAATCCTCGCCTTTGTGGCCTTGGACATAATCGAGGGTCGGACAATCGCTTTATGAGGAGACATTTTTTGTCTTCATGAATTTTGCTGAAGTTTTTCAATTGAAGCGTTTTTTTCATCTGGAATGCTTTAAGGGACAAAATATTTATTTTAGAAATCAGAATTTCAACGATTACTCATCATTTAATACAATGTTGCATATTGTTTTCTCACTCTTTTCTTCGAACACCATAGTTTTTGTTTTATTTGTGTTAATTTTGAGGCCCATGCTCTTCATGCTTGTATTCAGTTTATTTAACATTTTTTTCAAGTTTTCGATTGACTCTGCCATAACAACCTTATCATCTACGAACGCTAACCCACGTACCCTTACTGGCTCGAGATCCTTTCTTTTGTATAGCGGTATGATCATCGCTTTTTTCCAATAATCTGGGACTTCTCCTATTTCGATGCATAAATTTATCAATTCGCACAAAATGTGTGGTATGTACTTGCCACCAAGTTTAAGCATTTCAGCGTTAATACTGTCTACTCCGGAAGCCTTACTGTTTTTCAAGTTCTTGATTATATCCCTAACCTCAGTGACACAGACTTTCTCAATTGAGTTTTCTAACGCATTGTGTTCTACATCGCTTTTGTAGTTTCCTATAGCTTCATCTCGGGTTTCTTCCCTGAGCTAGTATCAGAAAGCGCCTATAATCCCGCCTGCCTCATATTGCATTTACCCTTTACTATTTCTCATGTTGACAAATTCTGTACTTTTATTTCCCTTCATTGATTTATAAAATAGTTTCTTGATTCCTTCAAAGTCGTTTTGTATTTTCTTCTCTTCTTCTGCTCTAATTTTATCCTTACTTTCTTTATTTAATCGCTTGAGTATCCTTTTTTTGTGTCTGCAATCATTAACGTCTATCTCTTTCCTCATCGCTAAGACCTGTCATGTTCAAAGTTCTTCTGTACGATTCTTTCTTTGCTTTCTGGGCGGCCTTAATTTATTCATTCCAACATGCATCACCAGACATTCTTCCTACCACCGCAATACCACACACTTCGATTGCATATATAACAATGATATCCCGGAACATAGTCCATGCGCCTTCTATATCTTTATTTCGTATAAGCGCCTCCTAAGTTACCTTACACATGCTTTCGATTATCTTATTTTGGAAATCTATTTGCACATCCGGTTTCTACAGGTTCTCAATTTTTATTTTCGATTGTTTTGGGTTTTCTTGGTTCTCTTTTTTCTCTATCTCCGACCTATGTTAATTTTAGAATTAAGAAGGTAATGATCAGTATTGCATTTAGAATCCCTCATGACCCTTGTATCTTTGACTAGCTCTCTTAGTCTTTCATCCGCAACAACAAAGTCAAGTATACTGTGGCTATTTCCTTCAGACCACGTGTGCATGTGGATCATTTTATGCCTAAATCAAGTATTTGTAATAAGCAGACCCTTTTCTAAGCATAAGCCAACTAATTTATTTCGGTTATTGTTTGTTCTTTGATCCCCAAAATTACCTAGTACTCTTTTTGTATCCTGATTTTGGATTCCCACCCACCCATTCATATATTCTAGCAGAATTATTATTACAACAAGATCGCAAATATTTATCGTGTCATTTAAAGTGTTCCAGAAGGCTTCTTTCACTTCTCTGGGATCACTATCAAGTGGAGCGTAACATGCAATGATCTTCTGATTCCTATTTTCATTCTGGCCCACAGAAATCAGGAAGATACAAAATCATGATCTCCGAGATGCTGCTTCGCTCTTTCATTTAAAATCAGACCTACTCCTTGCCTACGATATGTTTTACTATCTACTCCAAACCATATTTTAAATCCACCCTTCAGCAACCCGTTTTGTATGTCCCTACTTTTGCATCCCTTATTCTTTGTTTCAAGTACACATGAAATATCTAGTTTCCGTTCTCGTAATTCTTTTAACTTGAGATCGAATGGAGACTTTTCGTCGCCTGAAACTTCACCTTTACATTTTCCGTGTGTATGCCTTTTGTCAATTAAAGTTTCTGTCCTTTCCGAGGCTATTTCATTGTTTGTTTTATAATTAACGGAAATAGTGGAATTGAAGGAATTTGAGGAATTCAAAGAATTCAAGGAATTCAAAGAATTCAAGGAATTCAAAGAATTTAAGGAATTCAAAGAATTCAAGGAATTCAAAGAATTCAAGGAATTCAAGGAATTTAGGAAATTCAAGGAATTCACGGAATTCAATGGTTCAAGGGATTAGAGAAATTCAATGCATCACGGGTTTCAAGAAATTCGAGTAATTTAAGAAGTTCTGTGATTGCAGTGAATTTCGTGAATTCCTTGAATTTTGTTAACTCATCGGATTTTATAAATTCCTTGAATTTTAATAACTTATTGAATTGCATGAATTCCACGATCTCCTTAAATATAATGAATTAATTAAATTCCTTGAACTGCTTGACATCTGTAAATTCCTTGAATTGCTTGATGTCCATGAATTTCGTGAATTTAATGAGTTTCATGAATTCCTTGACTTCAGTAAATTCTTTGAATTCCGAAATTTCTTGAATTCCGTAAATTCTTCGAATTTCGTGAATTTCTTGATATTCCCAAGTGTGTATTCCCAAGTTCCGTTCATTCCGTTAATTTCGTGAATTTATTGAATTCCATGAATTCCTTGAGTTCAGTGGATGCTTTGGATTCCGTGAATTCCTAGTATTCAAAAATTCCTTGAATAATGTGAATTCCCTGATTTTATTGAATTCCGTAAATTTCATGAATTCCGTGAATTCACTGATTTGTTTGAATTCCGAGAATTCCATAATTTGCTTGAATTCCGTAAATTCCCTTATTTGCTTGAATTTCGTAAATTCCCTGATTTGTTTGAATTCCTTGAATTACCTGATTTTCTTGAATTCCGTAAATTCCCTGATTTCTTGTAATTCCGTAAATTATGTGAATTTATTGAATTTTTTGAATTCCGTAAATTCCTTCAATTCAGGGAATTCCATGAAAAATTTGAATCTCGTGAATTCCTTGTATTTTTTGCATACCTTGAATTCCGTGAATTTCATCAATTTCGTGAAGTCCTTGAATTCCGTGAATTGCTTGAATTTCATGAATTCCTTGATTTCAGTGAATTCTTTGGATTCCGTAAATTCCTTGAAATCCTTGATTTTCGGTAATTCCGTGAGTTCCTAGTATTTAGATTTAACACTTTTTTCATTTTAGAGTAAGGAATTTCCTATTTTTTTATTTTTTAACATTTTTTTTTATGATAAAGAGCAAAATATATGAATCATTTGTTCGCCTATCCTTTCTGATATGTTTGCTTGTATTTTTATTATTTTTATCTAATACTATTTTATATTTATCAGGACTTTAAACTGATCTGTCAGTTGTGTTTTTAATTAATTATTCTTTTTTTTAAACTGGCTATAGGATTTAATTTTTCGTCAAATAATAATTAAGTAATTAAATAAATCATAATATACCTGAGTCTGTTCGCTAATTGAATAGTGTATGATGGATTGCTTTTTAAATTATTTCCTTAAAATCTGAAAACAAATCTCTTTAAGACATTTATTTTAAAGCAAACTTTTAATTCTAAGAATATTCCTGTTTAAAGTATCTAAAAATCTTTAAAATCTATAGACTGCGAGTCATTTAAAAGATGAATGGAGAATCAAATCATTGATTATTGAAAAAGTATACGAATCGTAATTTCGAATTTCCCTGACTTTTGCAGATTTTTCTTTTACCAACTTATTAGTTTCCTTGACTATTATAAATTTTCCTTTCAGAAGGAAAAAAAAAATTTTCACCTAGGAGATCAATAGAGAAAAAAATCAATCCAAATTGCTGAATTTAGAAGATAAGTACTACACAGTATTTGAATTGTTCACAAAAAAATTTGATTTTTTAACTCACAAATATGAATTTGCTAACCAAAAAAGATCAGTCTCCAATTAAATAAATTAATTTTGAATTAAAAGGATGACTCTTTAACCAAAAAATTTGTTGAATCAAATAGTTGAATTTTCAACTAAAAAAGGTAAATCTTCAACTTAAAATGTGAAATTTGATTTTTTATTTATAAGAATTACTTTTCAACTAAATAGAATGAATTTTTTTTTGAATAGGTAAGTTTTCAAGCAGAAAGAAGAATTTTTAACAAAGAATATTAAATTATTAACAAAAAATATAATTTTTGAACTAAAGAATTTAATTTTCAACTAAAAATATAAATTTTGATCAAAAATTAAAATAGTTTAATTTTTAATTTCAAAATTTAATTTTTATTAAAAACATTGTTTTTAATATTTATATTTTCAACCAATACGATGAATTTTTGACAAATAAGAATAATCAGAGAATGGAACTTTCAACTAAAAAAAAAACATTTTTAAAAGAGTCAAGTAGTTAAATTTTCTTTTAAAAGAATAAATTTTCATTAAAAAAATTTTTGTTCGCGAAATATTTACTTTTTCAATGAAAAAGATAAATTTATGACCAAGAAGAATAATTTTCTTTTAAAAAAGTTGAATTATTTTGACTACGTACACGAATTATCAACCAAACAGTTTAAAAGTTCACAAAAAATATGAAATTAGACCTAAAAATAAAATAGTTCAATTTTCAACGGAACAAATAAATTTTTAAACAAGAAGGTCAATTTTCAAACAAGAAGATAATTTTTCAAACAAGAAAATTAAATTTTTTACCAAAAAAGATTAATCTTCAACTAAAAAGATAAATTTTCCATTAACAAGATTAATTTTTAACTAAGATATTTAATTTTATGCCAAAAAAGATGAATCTTTAGCCAAAAAAATTAATTTTGAACGAAACAGTCGAATTACCGACCCAAAAGATAAATTTTCAAGCAAGAAAATTTTCTACCAATAAAGACGAATTTTTAACAAAATACATGAATTATTAACTAAAGTTGATAAATCTTAAGCCAAAAATTAAATAGTTATATTTTCAGTTAAAAAATAGATTTCTAATCAGAAAACAATAAATTATCAATAAAATACATGAATTTCAGTTAAATTGTTGAATTTTCAACTACAAACAGTAAATTTACTGTTTTCAATAGAATAGGTAAAATTTTAGTAAAACAGATTGATTCTTAACTAAATTAAGTGAATTCAACAATTTTAATCAAGAAGATCAATTTTTCACTAAAATAATGAATAATCGCCAAAAAAATGAATATATGACAAAGTGTTTCCAGTTTTAACTGTAGCTGAATTTTTAAACTAATTTGATTTTAAACTAAAAACAGTTCAATTCATCAAAAAAAAATAAGAAATTGAAAAAAGAGTAGAATTTGTAACCAAGAACGACTTTTTAGTTAATAAAGAAAAAAATTTTATTTAAAGTATAGAATTTGCGTGCTAGAAGTAATGAATGTTTAACAAAACTGTTAAATTATTAAGAAACTAATAAAATTGTCTTCAAGGCCATGTGATGAGTGGGTCACGTGACCAGATTCCTACCTTACCGACACTTTTTTTATTTTCCAAATTATTTTCACACAAAGCGCCAAATCGAGTTGAAAATTTGAGATAAAAAATAAGGAGCGCTAAGAAAGGTGGGCCTGGTCCTAAATATTTATAATTATGAAAAAAGTTTTTTTTTAGAAATAATTTTTTGTTCCTTTTTTCATATTTATTACAATTTAGCACCAGACCCGCTTTTCTTAGTGCTTACTATTTATCATCCCAAATTTTCAAATCGATATGATGTTTCATATGAAAATAATTTGGAAAATAAAAAAGTGTCGGTAAGGTAGGAATCTGTTCACATGGCCCACTCGTCATATGGCCCTAAGGTTCAATGTTCTTTTTCTTAAAAGAAGACCAGCTTTTAGTTCCCTCACTTTGCAGAAATCGATTTAATTTTTTTTCGCCAAATAAATACTTAGCATAATTATTCGACTGAGGTTAAACAGTGAAAAAATTATTATAACCAACTAAAATTCTTTTATTTACAATCAGAAATAACAATATAAGGCTATAATATAACATCGAGTTTTAAATCTTGGATAAAAAATAAGGAGCACTAAGAAAGGTGGGCCTGATCCTGAATATTTATAATTATGACAAAAGTAAAAATTTATTTTTTAATTTTTTTATCATTGCTAAAATTTCGGACCAGACCCGCCTTTCTTAGTGCTTCTTATTTATCTTCCCAAATTTTCAAATCGATGTGACGCTTTATATGAAAATAATTTGGAACATAAAAAAAGTGTCAGTAAGGTAGGAATCTGTTCAATGACCCACTCGTCACATGGCCTTAAGGTTCAATGTTCTTTTTCTTAAAAGAAGACCAGCTTTTAGTTCCCTCACTTTTCAGAATTCGATTTAATTTTTTTTGTCAAATAAATACTTAGCATAATTATTCGACTGAGGTTAAACACTGAAAAAATTATTATAACCAACTAAAATTCTTTTATTCACAATCAGAAATAAAAATATAAGGCAATAATATAACATTGAGTTTAAAATTTTGGATAAAAAATATGGAGCATTAAGAAATGTGGGCCTGATCCTGAATATTTATAATTATGGGAGAAGTTTTTTCACAAATAATTTTTTTTTCATCATTGTTAAAATTTAGGACCAGACCCGCCTTTTTTAGTGCTTCTTATTTATCTTTCCAAATTTTCAAATCGTTGTGACGCTTCATATGAAAATAATTTGGAAAATAAAAAAAGTGTCGGTAAGGTAGGAATCTGATTCTTTAATTAAAAGAAAACGAGCTTTAAGTTCCCTCAATTAGCAGAATTCGATTTAATTTTTTTTCCTCAAATAAATACTTAGAATAATTATTCGACTGAGGTCAAATAGTGAAAAAATTATTATAACCAACTAGAATTCTTTTATTCACAATCAGAAATAACAACATGAGGCTATAATATAGTTGACTGTTCTATCCATTGTACACTCGTCTTTAATACAGATATTAAAACTATAATTTTTTTATTCATAGAATATTGTTTAAAAAATGGAAATAATTCTGGTAGAAATTATATTAGAATTTTTAATTATTCATTAATCATCACAGAACGAAGTTTCTTCCCCACTGGACCTCTGCCTAAGTTTGGAGAAATTATTCCAAGTGGTTGGCTGTCTTTCCTCATTCTAGCATCTACTGAGAAGTGAGAACTATTATTACGAGAGGCATCGTCGAGTTGCAGATTCTCTGGTACATGCAGCCGGATCAAGAACTTCCTCGACAAGACCATTTCTCAAGAGGAAAGGTGTTTCAGAACTACCGTTGTACCTAGATCGTAACTTTTTGATGGGTGCCGTCAAGACTTTACAAGCAAATGTAATAGTTTCAACTCTAACGTATATTTCTTTCCACCTACCTTATACATTTATCATTCTCATGAAATAAAACCAAAACAAAAAGAAAATAAAGCAAGACAGTAAAACAAGAATCTGAATTCAAGATTATAAAAAAAAATTAAAAACGTTAAAGAGAATCTTCATTTACACTGTTAAAAAAAATTAGTCAAAGTTTTAGTAATTTAGTGATCTTAGTGATTTTAGTGATTTTATTGATTTGTAGTGAATTATAGTAATTAGAGAAAATCACTACTTCTCGTACTTCCTCTCCGCTATTGATACTAATTTCTCCTCTCCTTTATTTTCTCTCTCTCCCCACTATTTATTTTATTTTATTTATTTCTCTCACCACTCTGTCACTAATTTCCTCTTCCTTTTTCTACTTAACCACCCCTCATTTCATCTTCTTTACCTTTCATTCATATTTTTTTCCTTCCCTTATTTCCCCTACTTCCTCTTTCCTAATTTCCCCTACTTCCCATCTCCTCATTTCCCCTTGATACCCTTTCATCCTCTCTCCTCAACTCTCCTTACCCTACTTCATCCTCCCACTTCGCTGTCCTCATTTATCCTTATTTCTATTCATACCCTCTCCTCATTTACCCTTTCTTCTCTTACTTCCTGTACCTTAATTTTCGACATACCTCCCCGATTTCCCCTCCAATTCACTATTCTTATTTGACATTAATTCGCCTTCATACCCTCTTCTAAACTGCTGTTACCCTACTTCATCCTCTCAGTTCGCTGTCCTCATTTATCCTTATTCCCATTTATACTCTCTCCTCATTTACCCTTTCTTCTCCTACTTCCTATCCCTTAATTTTCCACATACTTCCCTGAATTCCCCTCCAATTCATTATCCTTATTTCACCTTAATTCACCCTCTTCTAAACTTCTCTTACCCTACTCCATCCTCTCACTTCGCTGCCCTCATTTATCCTTATTCCCATTTATCCCCTCTCCTTATTTACCTTTCCTTCGCCTACTTCCCATCACTTAATTTTCCACACACTTCGTCGATTTCCCCTCCAATTCACTATCCTTATTTCACCTTAAATCGCCTTTATACCCTCTTCTAAACTTCTCTTGGCCTAATTCATGCCCCCACTACCGGATTTCTCATGTCCCCTTAATTCCTCTTCATCCCCTCTCCAAATTTACTTTTACTTCACCTGTTTCCCATTGATTAATTTTTCCCTGAATTTCCCTACTTTCTCTCCTCTTATTTTCCCCTTCTGAAAAAAGTACGATGGACGGAGAACTTATCAAATTATAAAAGTCTGTCCATAGCTACTAAAACTTAAGAAACTAAACTAGGGTTTTTTTTTATAAATTTATTTATTTATTATTGTCAGGGCTACCACAGACTAACTTACTTGGAAAAAGTGAAAAAATAACTCAATGCGTTCTTTGGAATTTAAAAGAATTCATAAGAATTCGATGACATTTATAAGGAATTTTTAAAATTGAACGAATTTAGGATAAATTTGTAAGACTTTAAAACAATTAAATTTAAATTACAAAAAAAATTGATTTTAGTAAAATTAAAGTTAATTCCTAGTGAATAAAAGCGACTTTGGAAAAATTGTAGAAATTTAAATGAATTTGATGAAATGCCAAAGAAATCAGGGTCAGTTCAAAAAACTTTATTGTGAATTAAATAGAAATCAGAAAATTTTTAAGAATCCTTTGAATTAAATAGAAAATAATAAAATTCAAAAAAATTATTTAAAAAAATTAAAAATATGCATGAATATTCCAAATAATTCAAAAAAGTTTAATAGAATTGACTAACAACAAATAAAAATGTGGAGTGAATTTCAAATAAATTCAAATCAATTGCAAAAAATTATTGAAAACTTGTTCAAATATTTGAAAACCTAAGAAGTCTCTTACTTTTGTTTAATAAATTCTTTGAAATTTATTAAAATATTATAAAATCCTATGAAGTTCTATAGAATCTGATGATATATCCTGAAATCCTGAAAAATTTATTAAAATATCTTTTTGAAATAAGCTTTTCAAATCTCTTGAAATCAAAAAAATCCTCAGGAATCGTTAAACTACCCTAAAATATTTGACGTTCTTCAAATAACATGAAATTGTTGAATTAATTTTAAAAAATGAATTAGAATTTTTTAAATCCCCTTAAAAATTAAAATCCTTTTTAAAATACCTTATTATTAAAAAAAAATAGAATCCCATAAATTTATTGAAATCAATTAAAATTTCCTTGGAACCTTTTACAATATCGTAAAATCTTCAAAAATCTTTAAAAATTTTATAAATAACTTGAAATCTTTGAAAATCTTTAAAATCCTAGGAAATACCTTAATTTTTTGAAATACATTAAAATATTATAAAATCTCGTTAAATTGCACGAAGTCTTATGAAATGTCCTGAAATCCTGAAAAATATTTTAAAATCTCCTAAAATCGTTTAAATCTTGAAAAATCTTATAAATCCTTTGTAATCTTTAAATATAATTTATAATATAATGTAATTTATAATATCAT
>JAAAKG020000025.1:1604398-1636418 GCA_010014905.2 Druon quercuslanigerum
ATTATAATATTATT
Organism: Druon quercuslanigerum; assembly: GCA_010014905.2. Classification (NCBI taxonomy): domain Eukaryota; kingdom Metazoa; phylum Arthropoda; class Insecta; order Hymenoptera; family Cynipidae; genus Druon; species Druon quercuslanigerum. The sequence goes on from JAAAKG020000025.1 coordinate 1,604,413, forward strand.
ATTATATATAAATTATTATTATAAAAATTAAACCCTTATTATTCCACTAATTTCGTAAACATTTCAAAAATATTTTGGTCTCTGAAATCTAAGTTATTGCAAAATTAATAATTTTATATTCAAATACTACAGTCTCAAATTTTAACTTTTAAGTGTAGAGTAATTTCAAATTAAAATATTCAAAATTAATGTTTCTGAGGTGTATATTTAATGTAAATTACAAACTTGTCTCAATGGAACAACTTTAAGTTGACAAGTTTAACATTTCAGAACTATTTTATATTTTACTAATTCATACACAGATTCAGAATCCTCCAAGCTTAATGAATATTCTTAAAATTTTGAGCAGGGTGGAACAGCATCGAATCCGCGATGCAACGTGGATTCGTTGCTGTTCCTTCCTGCTCAAATTTTTCTTTCCTTGATAATCCTTCAAGACTATTCTTAAAATTTTGAGCAGGCAGGAACAGCGACAAATCAACGATGCATCGCGGATTCGTTGCTGTTCCTGCCTGCTCAAATTTTTCTTTCCTTGATAATCCTTCAAGACTATTCTTAAAAATTTGAGCAGGAAGGAACAGCGACAAATCAACGATGCATCGCGGATTCGTTGCTGTTCCTTCCTGCTCAAATTTTTTTCCTTGATTATCCTTCAAGACTATTCTTAAAAATTTAAGCAGGCAGGAACAGCGACAAATCAACGATGCATCGCGGATTCGTTGCTGTTCCTGCCTGCTCAAATTTTTCTTTCCTTGATAATTCTTCAAGACTATTCTTAAAAATTTAAGCAGGCAGGAACAGCAGGAAGGAACAAATCAACGATGCATCGCGAATTCGTTGCTGTTCCTGCCTGCTCAAATTTTTTTCCCTTGATAATCCTTAAAGACTATTCTTAAAAATTTGAGCAGGAAGGAACAAATCAACGATGCATCGCGAATTCGTTGCTGTTCCTGCCTGCTCAAATTTTTTTTTTCCTTGATAATCCTTCAAGACTATTCTTAAAAATTTGAGCAGGAAGGAACAGCGACAAATCAACGATGCATCTCGGATTCGTTGCTGTTCCTGCCTGCTCAAATTTTTCTTACCTTGATAATCCTTCAAGACTATTCTTAAAAATTTAAGCAGGCAGGAACAGCAGGAAGGAACAAATCAACGATGCATCGCGGATTCGTTGCTGTCCCTACCTGCTCAAATTTCTTTTCCTTGACAAGGCTTCTGTATAAGGGCCGAAAAAATTCTTTCCTTTTTTAATAAAATTTTTATCATATTGTCAAATAGCAATAGCAACATTTTATGGTGGTTGCGCAAACTTGATCACTGGATTCTTGGTTTTATTTTCGTGAATTCTTCACATTCCATTTTTCCACTTCGCTTCTACTTTTTCTCTCTCCTCATCTCTTTCTCTCCTCTCCAATTCTCTATTTCCTTCTCTCATTACATCTCCTATTTCGTCCTTCTTTTTCATTTTTTCCCCCCTCTTCGTCTCTCTCCTTTTTTCGAGAGACTCTCACGTGGCGTGGCGCGCCAAACGGACCGCGACCAAATATCCTCTCGAAAGTAGAGATACCATTACTCATCCTTAGAGTGAAACGCGAAAAAGTTGTTTGTCCTGCATCTCTTGGTCGCCGGAGCGAAAGAGGGATAGAAAAGATTTCGAACTCTTGGCAGACCCGGCCCATTTTTACAGACACAGTCTCGCGCCAGCCGCACTCTCTATGTATACATGAATGTATATTTTTCTCTTGCTTTTTATCTGCTAGTCTACTCTTTTCACAGTATGCAATGACGATTCACGTACGTGATACATGGAGGAGTTTATGCACTGCTAGCTCCTATTTCTGCACTCTTCCATCCTTAACGGCCCGCGCGGACTTTACGCTCCTTCCTCGAATTGTAATAACGACGCAGTTGTACTTTATTATCAATTGAAGCTTTTGCAAACAGATTTATCCTGCCCGATTCTCAATCTAGAAACTTTTCTGGTAATAAGCTCTCAAGAAGTTTTCAAGATTTTTGATAGAATTCTGTGAGAGCAAGTGAATTATTTGCGAGGAAATAATAATTTATTGATAATAAAAATTAATATAGTTATATTGTTTAATAGTGACTCGGATCGACTAGAAGGCTTAAACAAAGTCGCATTAGACAAAGAAAATATAGCATGGAATTTCGAAAAAAGTGCACAAAAATTTACAATAATTACAATAATTACAATAATTACAATAATTTACAATAGCCTAAGATATAATGAATCTGGGTAAAAAATATTTCTTTCTGAAATTTTCAACTTGTCAACTAAGATTTTTTTCCAAATAAAAGAAGTTTGTAATTTATATTAATTTTAAAACCCAGGAACATTCATTTGGAATATTTTTGACTCGAAATTACTTAATAATTAAGGTTTTCTTTTTGAGACTGTATGATTTGAGTGTAAAATGATTAATTTTTAAATAATTCAGATTTCAGATCCAAAAATGCTCTCGAAACGAGCGAAATATTGTGGTTTTTTCACGAAAATTGTGGAATAATAATGGAATCAATTTTTATAAAAAAATAAATATAGACACGATATTGAAGTCAGTGTTAAATACTTTTAATTTCTAAGATTTCAAGTCGAAATATATTAAATTTTCAACAAAAAATACGACTTTTCAGCTAAAATATAATTAATAATAAAAGAGTTCAGTTTTCAACTTAAAAAGTCAAATAATTAAAAAAAAGGTTTGACTTTAAACCTGAAAAGAGGATTTTTCAATTCAAAGGGACGAAATATTTTAATTTTAAAAAAACTTCAACTAAGCAGCTGCATTTTCAACCAAATAGTTGAAATTTCAATTAATAAATTCGAATTTCAAATAACAAAAAAAGTTAATTTTTTACAAAAAAATATTAATTTTCCCCCCCAAAAAATTGTTTTTACTATAAAAGATAAAATTTCAATTTATATGAACGAATTTTCTACCCAAAAAAACAAATTATGAACAAAAAAGTTGAATTTTTGTACCGAAAAGATACAAAAGACAGTTGAAATATAAAATTTAAAAGTATAATTTTCAACAAATATATCGCTTTAACTAAAAAAATTAATTATTAAACAAATTATTGAAGTTAGAATCAAAAATTAATTTTTAAACAAACAGTTGCATATTCAACCAAATAATTAAATTTTCAATCACAACTTGTGATTCACAAGATAGGATTTAAAAAAAAAATAGATAAACTTTAAAACGAATCATTAAATTTGCATGTTACACTTAAATTTTTTTCGATGCACAGTGGAGCGACGAGACAAGATATTTTTTCAGGAAAAAATTAATGTAAACATTTTTTAACATTTTTTCCCGTCTAGTGTAAAAATGACGTTAAGTATTTTTTGTTATTTGGAGAGTTAACTTGATTGATGTCTATTTTCACAGTGATTAAAAAGATATCTACACTGATCGATGGTAACTATTCCTGATGATAATACAGATTCCTTTCAACTATTCATGTCATAAATGTAACACCTAAATTGACATAGCGTATATGTTTAAAAAAAGATTCTTCTTTCGATATTTCTAATAGCTTAATGGGAAAGCACCCGGCTGAAAGTAGACCTTTTTTCAAAAAATATTTAATTTTTAAAATTTTTTAAATTTATTTTCCAACTATTCTAAAAATGACAAAATATTATATTTCAGAAGTTAAATAATAATTTGAAATCTATTTTAAACGGTGTTGGAAGAGATATCTACACTCCTCGATGATAACTGTCTCTGATGATAATACAGATTCCTTTACATTAGATAGTTTCAAATAAAAAAGAAATAAACTTCAATACTTTCGTATCTAAACTCTTGGCTATAAATATTTAGTTTGACTAGAAATGGATGGATAAATTGATGATTGGATCGAGAGTGAATTCTCTTTGTGAAATTTCGTTGCAAAAAAGTAACGAAAGTTGACGCACGTGTAAACGGTTGTCGAGAGTAAGCGGAGGTGGGGGGTTGAGAACGAAGCAGTTATTATCTATCGCTCTCGTTACCACAGGTTGCTCGTAAACCGGCCGCATCAGGGGATGGGACGATGGGGATAGTACGGAACATAGGTAGGTAGACACCAGTGCTCCTACCGTTTCAGTACCCCTTACGCTTACAGCAGTCCCCACAAGCGATCTCACCCTCTCGCAGCCAACCCCTGCAGGTTTTCTGGAGAGTGCGAATGGCCGCTTGCGTCGAGGGGCCATTCAGACAACTCGACCGACCGGCGATTCGATTTCAAAGAACGGCCACTGATCATGCCAATGAACTCTACTTTTCAAGCAACGAGTATTTTTTATTTTATTGCACTGAAAATCAATTTTAAAACAAGATTACTGTGTTTTTCAATCTGAGTATAAATGTTCTAAGTCAGTGTGTTTGATATATTCGTTTATGAACGGCTTTGGTTTTTTTTAAATTTAATTTTGCATACCGTCTGAGACTTTGTAGTTTTTTAAGTTGTGAAACCAAGCAAAGCAAAAAATAACTTTACTCTTTTAAATACACACTGGGTCATTAATACCCAGGACTATTTAAAACTTTTTTTTTTTTATTTTACTATTTATTTTTTTTTACAATATTATTATCCTAACACATTCGGCAATGTTTTAAGTGACACCGAAATTGTAATTGTGTAAAAACATTTTGATAGTTTTAAACTAACAGTCATTAAGATTGTAAGATCCTTAATTTTTTAACTACACGCCTCTCTAAATTTCAGAGAGACGTGTAGTCGGAAAATAAAAAAATTTAAAAATACTTTTTCGAAATTGTGCGATTTTGACCGCTTTAAATTTATTGTAGAGTTTTGCAAACTTTTAAGTTGAAGTTCTTGAAGTGAAATAGTTAAATTTCAACTGTTAAATAATTTTAAAATGGTTTCAGTTTTTTGGCCTCAAATTTTCCTTTTTGAAGATATCTTATTAATACGTTTTTCCTCTCAAATGTTTCAGGTTTGATAGTGAACGATGCTGTTAGTTGTAAATTTAATTGCTTAATTTTTAATTGAAAATTCATCACTTTTCGTTGGAAATTTAACTACTTCGTTAAAAGTGTAACTGTTTTGTGAAAAATTCATTTTAATGGTTTCATATTGAACTGTTTTCTTGGAAATCCGATTTTTTTATTTAAAATTAATTTTTTGACTGAAAATTTAACTATTCTCTGTTTGTTTAAAAATGTAATTATTTGGTTAAAACTGTATTGTTTTTTGTTTGAAATCAATTTTTTCAACTGCAAATATACATAACAATTACATTTTTATTTGAAAATAGATGCTCTTTAGATTAAAATTAAACTATTTTGTTGAACATTTTTTTTTCATTGAATTATATAAACTAAAAATAAATACGAATATAAACTAAAAATATATACTAATATAAATTAAAATATTTTCATTGAATTATATAAATATTAAATTATATATAAAAAAATTAACTGTTTTAAATTAAAATTAAAATTGAAATCTTTTTTGGTTGAAATATTAACATTTACATTGTTTGTTGAAAATAAATATATTTTGGTTAACTTGTACTATTTTTTTATTTTAAAGAAAAATCTTTTATTAGTTAAAATATCGACAATTATATTTTTTCTTAAGAAGTAATCTTTTTTATTAAACAATTTAACTACTTCATTAAAATTTAAACTTTTTTCTTTAAAAATTTAATTTTTTCTTTAAGATTCATCGCGTTTTTTTTAAATAAATTTTTTTGTATAAAATTCATTCTTTTTGGTCGAAAATTTAATTGTTTTGTTGCACATTTTAGATAAAAATTTCCTTCTTTTGGATTCAAAATTCGAATATCATATAAAAAATGCGTTTCCTACTTGAATACAAAATTCAACTACTTTGTTCAAAATAAAACTGTTTTATTAATTTATTTATTTAAATTTTTAAATTTTTAATTTAACTATTTTGTAGAAAAGTAATTTTTGTAACTTAAAATTCATCAATTTTTTAAAAGAGCCCATGTTTTATTTTTGAAAATTTAACTCTTTTGATGCTCGGCCATCTGGATTGAAAATTCATCTTTTTTGGTGAAAAATTTCTTGGTTGAAATTTCACTTGCTTTTGGTTAAAAATTCAAACAAATTCTAAAAAATTCACGCTTTGACTTAAAGATTCAACTGTTTGTTTAAAAATGTAAATTGAAATTAATTTTTTTTATTTTTTGTTTAAAAATTCGATAATTTGGTTAAAAATTCAACTGTTTGATTAAAAATTCAACTATTTTATTGAAAACTTAACTATTTTGTTAAAAATTTAAATATTTTGTTGAAAAGTAATGCCTCTTGAAAGAAAATGTAACTGTTTTTTGGTTGAAAAATTATATTTTTATGTTGAAAATTCCAGAATTTTATAAAAAATTCATCGGATATTTTTTTTTAATTCAACTATTCTGTTGAAAATTTTTCCATCAGGATTAAAAATGTTGTTTTTTTTTAAAGAAAAGTATTAGATTAAAAATTTGATTTCATTTTCTTAGTTGAAAATTCAACGGTCTTCTGAAAAACTCGTTTTTTCGGTTTAAAGATTCAAATATATATTTAAAAAAACAAATTAAAATTAAATTTTTTTCTTTTTTGTTTAAAAATTTGATAATTTGGTTAAAAATTAAACTGTTTGATTAAAAATTCAACTATATTTTGTTGAAAACTTAACTATTTTGTCAAGAATTTAAATATTTTGTTAAAAAATCATGCTTGTTTGGAGAAAATTTATCTATTTTTTGGTTGAAAAATTATATTTTTATGTTGAAAATTCCACAATTTTATTAAAAAGTCATCTGTTATTTGTTTAATTCAACTGTTTTGTTGAAAATTTTCTCATCAGGATTAAAAATTGTTTTTTTTTGTAGAAAATTACTAGATTAAAAATTTTATTTTATTTTCTTAGTTGAAAATTCAACAGTCTTCTGAATAACTAGTCTTTTCGGTTTGAAGATTCAAATATATATTTAAAAATGCAACTTGAAGTTGAAATTTAATCTTTTTCGTTCAAAATTTCATCTATTTGTACTATTTTGTTTAAAATTTTTCCATTTTTATTGAAAGTTAAACAATTCGGTTAAAAATGTCTCAACAAGTTTTTTATTTATATATTTATATTTATCTTTTTTTAATTTATTTTTATTTATATGTATATATACATATTTATATGTATATATACATATATGTATTTTTTTATTATTACCTGATTTTATCAAATTTAATTGTCTTTGTCCCAAACTTACTGCCCCAAAAATGTCCCCTATGGAATCCTGAAGCTTCTAGAGTTCGTCTCCCGATAATGAACCAAATAAATTATTTATTTCGACACTAATATAAAAAAAATTCTCATCTAAAAAAAAATCAGTTCATCAGTATTCTAATAAAAAGTATTTGCCAAAATTCAAAATGAAGAATGATGAATTGATCCGTGAGATAAAATCAAGAAGCAGCACAGCAAAAGGAAAGAAGAAAAAAACCTGATCAAGAGGATCGGATTGAGATCGAGTGAAACTTTTTTATCAGCGAGCAGGGCATGAGCGCGAATTGCGCGTAACCCCTGCGGGGCAACATCGCGCTCTCTCGACAGGGGGCAGCACCAACCCAACACCCAGCGATGCTGCGTTACAGCCACTGCAGCCAGAGCCCATAAATCTCCCAGAATATAGATGGCTCTAGTGTCGCGTGAGTTGCAGCCTACCCCATGCGGGGTGCCTTCGGACCGCCCCCACCCTCGACCCCGCAACCCCACCTTCACCCCCACCACCTCAACGCACTACATTCTACGATACTGTAGCCATGATCGAATTTCCGGAATCTCACCTTTCTGGGCTACGCCAACAGGTCCCAGCTAGAAAACTTGGGCCTTGGGCCCCTCAATGAGAAAAGAGATATTCTCTGACTACTCTGGGCCTGAGCCTCGGGACCCCAAATCTAAAGAATCCTGTATACGAACGTGGGAAAAAACATAAAACATGTTGCCGACTGCCCACGATCGTCGGGCTTCGCTTATTTGGGAAAATTACTCAGATCGTTGGAGGAATAGAGATAAGATTGAGGATCTGATTTTTTTTTAGTGTATCTGTTTCCTGGTTTGAAAGGCTTTTAAATATGTATTTTAGTTGTTGATGAAAAAGGTGTGGGTCGATTTTTTTAAATTATCATAATGAGGTGTTTGGTAAAATTTAATTTTATATAGTATTTTGTTAGAGCTGTTCAAAAATTTTTGGTCATTAGTGAGTATATTAACACTTTTCACTTTATCTGAAACTAATGTAAAAAATATGCAACCGAATAATAATTTTTTCTGACTATAGAATAAATTTACATCTCACTTTAATAAGCTATCCAAATCATTAAAATTTTGGGGATAAGATTTTTTTTAGAAGAATAAAAATTTGTTAGGGTACAGTAAACAAATTTTAACTTTTGTTTACAGATATTGATTTTACCCAATTTTAGTGATGAAAAAAAATCAACAAAATCTATACAAATTTTTGATGATCTGATAGAAATAATTAGGAGAAATTTTAATAGGACAAAAAATATCTATGGAAATGGTGAAAATTTCTCCATATTGGGATTTAATCTCACAAAAGAATTCGACGGATTTTTAAGAATTTTAAGGAATTTTAAGGAATTGACAACTATTTCCGCAGATTGAAAATGATTTCAAAAGATTTCACGGAATTTTTAAAGATTTGAGGGGATTTTAGAACATTTCGAATTATTTCAAAAGAAATTTTAAGATTTTAAACGATTGTAAAGATTTGAATGGGTTTAACAATATTTAAAAGGATTTCTAGAGATTCAAAAATATTTCAAAGAATTAAAAATTTTTCTAAGATTTTAAGGCTAGAATTTTAAACCAATTTTGAGTTTTTTATTAGAATTTCCATAAGGTTTAAAGGGTTCCAAGGAACTTTCATGGGATTTTGACGATTTCAAGTGATTTTAAGGATTTTTTATGATTTCAATGATTTTCAAAGAATTTTGAGCGATATACCAGATTTTAAAAGGATTCCAAAAAATTTATACATCATTTTAAAAATTTTAAGGCATTAAGAAAATTTTCTTGGGGTCGCTGATTTCAAATTTGATGTGAAGAGTTATAAATTCAAAATTTCAGATCCAATATAGCGATAGAAATTGTAAAATTATTACATATTTGTCTGAAAGTTGGTATAAAGGGGGTTTCAGATCTCTGATTTTGAATTTACCATCAAGAGTTCAAAATTAAAAATTGTGGATCTAAAATGACGGATCCAATATGGCGACAATTTTTAAATTTTTACAAATTTCTATTAAACTCTTTATAAGGGCTTTTATGGGGTTGCTGATTTAGAATCTAACGTCAATAGTTACGAATTGAAAATAATGGATTCAATATGGCGACCAAAATTGTTAAATTTTTATGTATTTGTATGAAATTTGATGTAAAAGCGTTTTTGAGTTCATTGATTTTGAATTTAACGTCAACAGTTATAAATAACAAATTTTGCATAAAAAATGACGGATCCAATATGGCGACATTTTTAAAATTTTTACAAATTTGTATTAAACTCCTTATAAGGGCTTCTTTGGGGTCCTTGATTTAGAATTCATCGTTAATAGTTACAAATTCAAAATGGTGGATCCAATATGGCGACCAAAATTGTTAAATTTTTATGCATTTGTTTGAAATTTGATATAAAAGGTTTTTTAAGGTCTCTGATTTTGAATTTTACGTCAAAAGTTAAAAATAAAATTTTTGGATCCAAAATATCGGACCAAATATGTAGGAATATTTTTTTAAATTTTCACAAGTCTCTTGAACCTATTAAAATGGTTTTTTGGGTCGCTGATTTCGAATTTAACGTCAAAAGTTATGAATTCAAAATTGAAAATCTTATTTGGTGACCAAAATTGTTAAATTTTTATGTATTTGTATAAAATTTGGTATAAAAGGTTTTTTTTTAGTCTCTGATTTTGAATTTAACGTCAACAGTTACAAATAAAAATTTTTGGATCCAAAATGGCGGACCAAATATGGCGGAATATTTTTTTAATTTTCACAAGTCTCTCAAACCTGTTATAAGGGTTTTTTGGGGTCGTTGATTTCGAATTTACGTCCAAAAAGATGAATTTAAAATGGTGAATCTTATATGGCGACGAAAATTGTTAATTTTTTATGCATTTGTATGAAATTTGGTATAAACTGGTTTTTGTGGTCTCTGATTTGGAATTTAACATAAAAAGTTAACAATTTTAGACTCAAAATGGCGTACCAAATATAGCGGAATTTTTTATTAATTTTCACACGTTTGTCTTAAATTTGTTATAAGGGATATTTTGGGGCTGCGGATTTCGAATTTAACTTCAAAACTTACGAATTCAAAATGGTGGATCCAATATGGCGACCAAAATGATTAAATTTTGCTGTATTTGTATAAAATTTGGTGTAAAAGGGGTTTTTAGGTCTCTGATTTTAAATTTAACGTCAACAGTTACAAATAAATATTATTGGATAAAAAATTACGGATCCAATATGGCGACATTTTTTTAAATTTTTACAAATTTGTATTGAACTCATTATAAGAGCTTTTTATGGTCGCTGATTTAGAATTTAACGTCAATTCAATTCAACCCGCAGGGGTTACGCGCAATTCAAATTCAAAATGGTGGATTCAATATGGCGACCAAAATGATTAAATTTTGCTTTATTTGTATAAAATTTGGTGTAAAAGGGGTTTTTAGGTTTCTGATTTTGAATTTAACGTCAACAGTAACAAATAAACATTTTTGGATAAATAATAACAGACACAATATGGGAAAAAATTTTTTTTTAGTTTTCACAAATTTGTCTGAAACTTGTTATAAGGAGTATTTTGGGGTCACTGATTTCAAATTTGACGTCAAAAGTTAAAAATAAAAAATTATCCAAAATAATACATAAATAATCCAAAATAGCGGACCAAATATGGTGAAATATTTTTTTAATTTTGACAAGACTCTTAAACCTGTTATAAGACTTTTTTGGGGTCGTTGATTTCGAATTTAACGTGAAAAGTTATGAATTCAAAATGGTGGATCCAATATGGCGACAAAAATTGTTACATTTTTATATATTTGTATGAAATTTGGTGTAACCGGAATTTTGATGTCTCTAATTTTGAATTTAACGTCAAAAGCTACTAATAAAAATTTTTTGGTTTAAAATGGGGGCTTAAATTTTTAAGTTTTCACACATTTGTCTCATATTTAGTATAAAGGGACTTTTGGGGCAATATGGTGGTCAAAACACTTCAATTTTTACACGTTTGTCTGAAACTTACTCTGAAGGGGGTTTTGAAGTCAGTGATTTCAAATCGAACGTCAAAATTTACAAATTAAAAATTAGTGAATCCAATATGGCGGCCAAAGTTAATCACTTTTTATATATTCTTCTGAAACTTAGTATAAAGGAATTTCTGATATTTTTTATTTCGAATTTAATCAAAACAAAATTTACTTCGTCCCTTTTTTGGATCTTTTTAGATGCTTTTTTTTAAATGGACCCTTGATTTTTGGCCTCTTTATGTGGTTCCTGACCCCCTCCCCAATTCTTACATAATTAATGGACACTTTCAAATGACAAAGTAAATAGAAATCTCTATTCTCTTGAAATATTTAAAATTGGATGCCTATGCAGCTGTAATTTGAGGAAACCCTCTGAAATAAAAAGCAGAATAGGATTCTGGCACGGGTCCCAAATCGCAGAATCTCTGGGTGTGCTCGAAATTTCATCCTATGCGATCCGTCTGGTAGGATTGGCGAGGAGAGGAGAGGAGGGGGAGTGCCGAGGAGAGGAGGTGCGAGGAGAGGAGAGTGGAGAGGAGAGAGGAGAGGAGAGTCGGATTGGCTCGGCGAAGCGTCGCTGGAGGAAGTAAAGCAACGACGAGGTACATCCGGAGTAAAAGAAGAAGGGCTTGGCGCGGATCGCGGTGCCCCCGCAGCGCTTACATGGCGTTGCTCGCCGACGTAAGCGTCCGAGGAAAATATTACTGTATCTCTTCATGCGGTGATATCGCCGAGTGATGCATTGCCATAGATATTTCACAGCAAGGCTGTCACAGTATAAGAGTCTTTATTCTTCCATACTTATAGGTTATAGTATATATCTACTATATACTCAACAGTCATACACACAATCATATTATGCATTCTATGGTGGGTGTGTGCATGCAATATCCTTGTCGGCAGTTTGCGACTACAATCTTTCAGGGTCTGAGACCAAAAAAAAAAAAAAAAAAAAAAAACCAAGTTCAAGTTGAACAAAAGAAAACTTCATTTTTTTTTATTTTAAATAAATAATATTTATATAAGGATATTTTTCACCGGTTTTTTGCTTTAAATGGAAATATTGAAATCATCCATAGATGAAGAATATTATTTATTGATAATATTTGTTTTTAATTTTCTTTAATATTTAATCTACTTCATGTGCCTTATCCAGAATTTTTTCTAGTTTGCAAAATGATGACAAGAAAAAAATCATTACAGTGATAACATAGGTGTTCTGTAATAAAAATTAATTTAACTAATCAAGCATTATTTGATTAAAAGACCATTCGTTTCTACTGAAAAACATGTAATATCAAATTCATTAAATTTCTTTATTTAAAAAAAGGTTAAAATAAACGATAAATGACTGATGAACTTTAAATCATTCAAAATTTGTGATTGGGTCAATAGATGTTACTGATTGGATCTATTCAATTTATTAAAGATTTATTAAAAAATTTACTAATATTATTAATTTTAAATCGATTATTCTCGAAGAAAATATATCGTATTGATGAAATATCCGCTACTGCATTTTTTTTAGAATTAATCGTTTTCATTGAAAATTCAATTACAGGGAAAATTTAACTTTTTTGTCCAAAAGTCGTTTTTTAAATATTTTGTTATATTAAAAAATTAATTTTGAAAACTGAAAATTTAACTACTTCATTTTTTTTTGAGATATGATATTTTTTGGTAAAAAGTTCGACTATTTAGTTGAAAATTCAACCGGTTTGTTCAAAAATCGTACTTTTTGGTTAAATTCCACTATTTTTGATTAAAAATGAATATTATTTAATTAAAAAATTTTACTGCATTTGAATACAAGTTCAAGTCTTTTGTTGTAAATTTAATTATTTTGTTGATAAGTAAAATCGATATTTTTTATTAAAATTTGACTTTTTTCGCTGAAAATTTAAATATTGGTTAAGAATTCGTTTTTTTCCTTTGAAAATTATTTTTTTTACATCAAAATTTACATATTTTCCAATTTTTGGTTGAAATTTAAGTTTTTTTTATTTTAAAATTCCAATATTTGATTACAAATTTAAATATGTTGTTACAAATTAAATTATTTTGTTGAAAATTCAAGTATTGTTTAAAAATGCGTTGCTTTTTTTTTTAATTATTGTTTATATTGAAAATTTAATGAGTCCCTTTTATGGTTGAAAATCGATATTTTTGGTTAAAAAGTGACCTTTTTCGCTAAAAATTTAAATATTGTTAAAGATTTCAGTTTTTTGTTTGGAAATTAGTTTTTGTACATCAAAATTTACCTAGTACAATTTTTGGTTGTAATTTAGTTTTTTATTTGAAAATTCAACAATTTGGTGAAAAATTAAAATATGTTGTTAAAAATTAACTTATTTTGTTGAAAATTTAAATATTGATTAAAATTTTGTCGTTTTTTGGTTGAAAATCGATATTTTTTGGTAGAAAATTAATATTTTTTCGCTGAAAATTCAAATCTTTGGCTGAAATTTCACGTTTTTGGTAATTTTTCACTTTATTTTTGTGTAAAATTAAAATATTTTAGGTTGAAATATCAACTTTTTCGATTTAAAATTTGAATATTTTTTGGCTAAATATCAGCTATTACATTTTTTGCTAAGAATTCATCTTCTTAAATTGAAAATTGTGCTAATTGCTTAAAATGTTAACTACTTTGTTTAAAATTCATGTTTTTGCTTCAAGATTCATGATTTGAGTGAAAAATTTAACTCTTTTGTTTAAAATTTAAATATTTTTAAAAAATTTGTTTTATTTTGTTAAAATTAAAATCACGTGATCGAATGTTTTTTTCTCCGTTAAGAATTCGTTTTTATTAATAGATGATTCATCATTTAAATTAAAAATTCATTTCTTTTGTTGAAAATAACAATTTTGTAGAAAATTAATTTCTTGTTTTGACCTTTTTTCTATGAAAATTTAAATATTTGGTTGAAACTTCAAATTTATTGTTTAAACTTAATATTCACTGTTTAAAAATAAATCTTATTTGTTAACAAATGAACTATTTTATTTGAAATTCGATTTTTTTGTAAAAACTTAATCTTCTTGGTTGAAAAATCACATTTTTGGGCATATTAAAATTAATTTACTTTTTTTGGTTAAAAATATTGAATTTTTCGATTTAACATTGAAATATTTTTGGCTAAATATCAACTATTACATTTTTTGTTAAGAATTCATCCTTTTAGATTGAAAATTGTACTAATTGGAAGTTGAAATGCTTTGTTAAAAAAACATGTTTTTTAAAGCAAGATCCATAATTTAAGTTAAAAATTTACCTATTTTGTTTAAAATATTTTTGTTTATGTTGATTTTTTTTATATAATAACTTTACTCAGGGTAGAACTCTCTTATAAATTCATTTTTATTGGTAGAAAATGTATCATTTAGGTTGAAAATTAATTTCTTTTTTTTAAATTTAACTATTTTGTAGAAAATTAATGTTGCTGTTGTTAAAATTTAATATTGTTAATTGAAAATGTATTATATATAGACATATTTTATTTGAAAATTTAACAGATTGGATAATTTTAAATCACTCATTGTGTCCAATTGAGTGATTTGAAAAGTATTTTTAGACTGCTTTATCATTCTTAGAATCAACATAATTTTAATTATTTAATTTTGATTCAAATTGAGAGTACATAAAGTAAAAACAGTGTTTATTTAATAATAATAATAATCGAACTGATAGCCATTTTTGTCTCTGGTAACAATAGAGCATTCCCCTCCCCATTTTCCATTATCGTCCCTCTAAAAATGTAATCAATAATTCGTATTTAATTTCCAACCACATTAAAAATAGACTCTCGCCAAAACTTTGGATCTGGCACTCAATTTTTTGGAATACCAATCTTTCTTCTCATCCACAGCTGCGTAACTTAATCTCGATTAAAATACGACCCTACGGCCGTGTTTGTCGAGTCAAAAACTCATGTCGGTACCGATCTGGTGTGGGTGTAGAAAACGTGTACATGTGCTTTGTACGGGTACCAAGTGTACGGGACTTGGGGAACATTGGAAGACTGGGGAGACAGAAAAGAGGGGCTGAGAGAAGACACGGATGATGAATCGCCCTTGAAGAGGGGGGAGGGAAGGGGAGGGGGGCGCGAGAGGGAGACAGAAGAGAGCAATAAGGGGCGCTACACAAAAAAGACACCGCGTCGACGAACGCGCTAGACCGAGTCAGTTCAGACTTATCTCTACGCATCGCGCTCGGTACCCTTGAGGTTTGCGCGCCTTCGAGAAGCTTCGAGATACTCTCCTATCGACACTCTTCTACTCCCTGGAAAAAGTTTCTTCAATGCGAGAAAGGATCTGATACTCCACTCATTTTTATTATTCTTATTTTGTATCATTCCAAAGTCTATTTCAGAAAATAGATTAGATTTTATGGAAATTAAATTTTATTTTATGGTATTGATTATTTCACAGGTTACCTCATAGAGATGATTCAATAATTATGCGTGAGAAACAAAATAGCATATGAGTTAGCATATAGCATATTGATTTGAAATTGAACCTCCTCCTCCTCCAATTTCTCCTCCTCCTCCCCTCCTCCTCCTCCTCCTCCTCCTCCTCCTCGATAACCTCACATAAAAAATTTCGCCCGAGAGTAATTTCACCTGAGTAAGAATAAAAAAATTGCCTTCTTTCGGGTTAAAATATGAACATCCTCGACGAAAAAAACTCTCAATTCTTATACGTAATAGAATAGATCAATATTCCCAGCAAAAATATCTTTGCAATATGTTTTATTGGGATTCGAACCCTCTTTAGCGTTACTCAAGTCTCATATTTAAACATGCGCCAAGCTGAATTATTATTATTAATTAATTATAAATTAATTTATTCTTATTAAAAATTATGAATACATATGAGTATCAAAGATTAATTAGAAAATTTTTCTTATTAATTAATTGTTCTAAACATAATAAAATAATATATATATTTATATGTATAGTTATACATATAAATATAAATAGATAAAATAAATATAAAACAATTTTTCAGCGGATCCATTCAAGTATTTTACAATTTTTTAAACAATTTCTTTTTATTAAACTTTTTTGATTTTTCAATATATATAATTCTGCGAGTAATTATTATTATTATTATTATTACAAATAATGTAATTTTAGAATTATACGTTTAATTTGGAAGTTTTGAGAAATTAGACAGCAAGATATTCTTGAATATACTAATTCATTAATTTAAATAATTTAAACAGATTTTTATTTTATCTTCATATTCTTAAAATTCAATGCATATTTTAAATATTTTTTAAAATTTGAAATCTCGGATATTTTCCAGATGAGGAGAAACACTGTTAAAAATGCAAACAAATATTTTTTCAATAAAATAGTTAAATTTGCAACTAAATAGATTAATTTTCAACTAAAATTATGAATATTCAACTGAAATAGTTAAATTTTAATTTCAAAAGGTGAATTTTCAACAGAACAAGATACATTATTAAACAAAAATGGAATATCTACATTTTTAGTTGAAAAAATATTTTTATAACAAAAAAAAAAAAGGATTATGAACAAAATAGTTTAAAATTTTTACAAAAATGATGAACTTTTAACTATGATGATAAATAGTGAACTGGAATAGTTGAATTTTAAATTAGAAAAGTGAATTTTTAACAAAAAAAGATAAATTTTCAACCAAAAATGAATTACTTAAATTTTTAGTTGAAAAAATATTTATTTTAAAAAAGAATTATGAACAAAATAGTTTTAAAAATTTACAAAAATGATGAATTTTTAACTATAATGATGAATAGTGGACTGGAATAGTTGAATTTTCAGTCAAAAAGATAAACTTTCACCCAATCAGATAAATTTTCTAGCAAAAAGGATGAATTTTTAACAAAACATGGATTCTTAACTTAAAATTTAAAAATTTAACTAAGAAAACTAAAAAATAACAAAAACTCAAATAGATAAATTTTTTACTAAAATAATGATATATTCAACAGTATTAGTTACATATTTAATTAAAAAAAAATAATGTTAAAGCAGAAAAAATTCGTTTTTAACAAAAAAATTAAACCTTTAAACAATAGAATAGAACTCTTTTTATCAAAAGAGTTGAAGTTTAAACCAAGTAGTTCAATTTTTTACCATAAAAGACAAAAAAAATTTTATTATAAATCAATAAAAGTTGATATTAACAAAAAAGGACAAAGATTTTACATCCAAAGAAGAAAAAACTGTCAATCAAACTGTTGAATTTTTAAAAAGCTAAGAGATTAATATTTAACAAAAAGATGAATTTTTTACCAAAAACGACGAATTTTGAAGAAAATTCACGAATTTTCAAAAAAATAATTTGAATTTTTGATTAAAAAATATAAATTTGTAACCAAAAATGGAAACTATAAATTTTCAGTGAAAAAAATTATTTTGTAACCAAAAAAAACAATTTATAACAAAGTATCCACACTTTTTACCGAAGTAATGAAAAAATATTAATAAAATTAATAAAAAGTAATGCATTAAAAGAATATATAATATATTAATATAATGAATAATATTAATTAAGAATTAATAAAAGATAACACTACAAAGATTAATTTTTAACCAATAATATTGCGGATACAATCAATATCAAAAGTTGCCTATATTTAAAACGATTTATAAAATCAAAAAAAAAAATATTAATTACTGTGAATTGGCACAGTGATAAAGGCACACTTTAGAAAAAAATAATTCAGGTTAAAATTGTTTATTTAACATTAGTTATTTACAACTGTAATTTTCTCTTTTTCCTTAGGGAAAAATTATTGTTTTTATTTAATTTTTAAGATCAAAGCCTCATTTTATTCTGCGAATGATGATTTTAATGAAAAAAATTAAATATAAATAAAAAAAGGATTTTTAACAAAAAAGATGAATTCTCAAAAAAAAATTTTGTAATTTTTAATACTTCAACCAAAAAGGACCACTTTTCGAATTACAAATTTAAAAAAAAATTTTTTATTTTGATTTTGATTTATGATTTTGATTTTTCAGTCAATGGATAGCCAAAATTAAAACAAACTCGTAAATTTTCAAGCTAAAAGATTAATTAAAAAAAAAAAATTATTTCCCTACCAAACGAGGATTAATTTTCAATACAAAAAAAAAACCAATTAAATAGTTCAATTTTCAGTAAAAATAATTGGTTTTATACCAAAAAACGCCCTTGTAAAGATATTCTTACTTATTTGAAAAAAAATCCCTGAAATTGTCTGTTTTTTCCGGAGTACAAATATTCTCTGACAATCGCAGGTTATCCAGGCAATTAAAATATTCTGATCTTATCCTTCTGGACTGCTATTTAAAAATCCAATTATCAAATTCTAAAAAATTTAAATTTGAAAAATTATAGGAAAAATGTGTAACAATTATATTTTTAAATTCAAATCCCCCCTCGCTCTCCCCTCTCCGCTCTCCTCCCTCTCTCTCTCTCTCAACCCTCTCCCTCTCCTCTCTCTGAACCTGGAGAACGTATTTAATCTTCTTTCACGATGATCTTTGTGGCATGCGAATAAAGTCGCCAGCTTACATCTGTTTTTACTTTTATTTCATCCTGGCAAGTCGACCTTGGTTCCGCAGGTCGATAAATCCCCAAGACAAATAACACTCGCTTCAATGATCGAGAGACCTGCCACCTTCATTGCGTTGCATTTCAAAAAAATTCATTTTTTTTCTCCGTCTTTAACACAAAGTGGGCAATATTTTCGAAACCTTTTAACAACGATTCATTCTAGTCGAATACATCAGAGACACTCAGAAAAACTATTTGTCTTGAATTAGAGAAACAGTTTCTTCAAAATAAATTTTTTTTTATTTAATCGAAAATAACTTTAAAATTAAGAAAATTATTTTAAATTAAAGAAAAAATTTAATTGGAATAATAAAACAATTCTTTCAATCGAAGATATTTCGTTGACTGAGAGCATTTGCATTTTTTTCTTTAATTCAAAGAAATCTTTTTTAAATCAGAGAAATCTTCCTTAAATGAAAGAAATTTTCTTTAAATCAAAAAATTTTTTCTGAGTGGAGGAATTGTTATATCCCAGAATTTTCACGAGGGAATATTTTACATTAAAATGTTAAATCCCTACTAGCTAAAATCCGACGATCGTATACAATGTACATTATACACTTTAACGCATCGCGTAGCACTTCTACTAGGAATAAATTTATGTAAACTGATAATATCACGCATTGTGGTTAACGACCGCCCAGGTCGACGGATGCACGTGTTTCTAGTAGAAAGTTTTTTGAATTTTTATTCTAGCTTGAAATAAAGTTTTTTGCAAAAAGCGGATCCTTAAGTGAGTAATTGGATTTTTATGGAAAAATTATTTTAAAGTATAATTCATCACGATTTTAAAATTTATTGTTGTTGAAACGTAGATATGCTTGTTTGGGTGCAACATTTTTATGGACAAAAAAATTAATTATTATAAATGTATTATACTTCTGTAGAAAGTAGTTACAAATGCCAAATTTCGCAGTTTTAAGATTCTTCTTCTAATTAAAGCGATAAAGATTTTTCTAGAAGACGAGAGAAAAGGAGGAGTTTTTTTTAAAAAGGAGAAAAAGTTTTAGGGGCCGATTACAAATTACGAAAAGTCTTTTGTAAATCACTAAAAAACAAAACTTTAAAAATTTTGTAGAAAATTCAAGTATTTAGTCGAAAGATAAACTACTTTGTGAAAAATGCATTTTTTTAGTAGAAGATTAATTATTTTATTTAAAAATTCATTTAATTGGTAGAAAATTGAACTATTTTATTGAAAAGTCGTTTTTTAAAGTTAATCCTCTGGGTTCAAAATTCAAATATTTGGTTGAAAATGTAATTTCTTTGTTGAGTCATATTTCTAAGAGAAATTTCACATTTTTTGTCAAAAATGCAACGGTTTGGTTAAAAATTAATCTGTATTAGTTTAGGACAAGACACTCTCATAAATTTAAAATTTAATTTTTTTTGGTTGAAATACATTTTATTACATTTTTCGTTATGAATACATCTTTTTGGTTGAAAATAAATTTTTTTAACCGGAAATTAATCTATTCTATTTTAGGTAAAAAATATATATTTTTTATTGACACCTCAACTATTTCGTTGAAATTTGGTTAAAAAATCATATCTTTTAGTAAAAAAAAAATCTCGGATAAAACCTTTACTGTTTGGTTGATAATTTATATATTTTCTTCAAAATTCTTTTCTCTTGTTGTAGAAAATAAATTTTTTTGTTTAAAAATTCATCTATTTGGTTGAAAACTAATTTTTTTTAACCGGAAATTAAACTATTCTATTTTTGGTAAAAAATGTATTTTTTCATTGAGACCTCAACTATTTCGTTGGAATTTGGTTGAAAAATTATATTTTGTAATAAAAAATAAATCTCGGATGCAAATTTTACTGTTTGGTTGATAATTTATGTATTTTCTTAAAAATTCTTTTCAGTTGTTGTAGAAAATAAAATTTTTGTTTAAAAATGTATCTGTTTGGATAAAAACTAATTTTTTAAAGCAGAAATTAAACTATTTTATTTTTGGTGAAAAATGTATTTTTTTATTGAAACTTTAACTGTTTTGTTGGAATTTGGTTAAAAAATCATCTTTTTTAATAAAAAATCAATCTCGGATTAAAATTTTACTGTTTGGTTGACAATCTACGCACTTTCTTCTAAATTTTTTTCTCTTGTAATAGAAAATCTATTTTTTTTTTTTCAAAATTCAACTCAAAAAATTAAAATATTGCATTTTTGGTTAAAAATTATTGTTTTTATTTAGTTATAATTGAACTATTCGATTAAAAAATTATAAAGTTTATTGAAAATTTGTCTTTTTTAGTCAAAAATTAATCTTCTTGGTTGAAAATTCGTACCTTTGTTTTAAAACAATAATTATTTGTAGTCGATGTATTAAATATTACATTATTTGTTGAAAAGTAATCCGTTTCGTTTCAAAATTAATTTTTTTGACTGAAAATTTCACCGTTTTTTTTTTAATTTAACTTTTTGGTTGATAATTCAACTCTTTGGTTAAAAATTTATTGTTTCCTCGAAAGCTCATATTTTCCGGTTGAAAATTTAACTATTTTGTAGAAAATTCATCCATTTTGTAGAACTTTTTTTTTCAAAATAATATTTCCTATGCAAATTAAATTTTTTCTGGAAAATTCACAATTTTGGGTTAAAAATTAAAGTATTGCATGTTTGGTTTAAAACGATTATTTTTAGTTATAATTGAACTATATATTTCATTAAAAAATTTTGTGGTTTATTGAAAAAATACCTTTTATAGTCGAAAATTAATCTTCTTGGTTGAAAATTCAACTATATTTGGTTAAAAGTTTATCTTGTTTGTTAAAAATTCGTCTTTTCTGATTCATAATTCAATTTCATTTGTGCTAAAATAAAAATATTTGTAGTCGATGCAATAAATAGTAATTTTTTTGTTGTTGAAAATTAACCCTTTTAGTTTCAAAATTAATTTTTTTGACTGAAAATTTCACAGTTTGGTTGAAAATTCAACTATTTGGTTAAAAATTTATTGTTTCATTGAAAACTCATATTTTCCGGTTGAAAATCTAACTATTTTGTAGAAAACTGAACTTTCTGGCTGAAAAATCAAATAATTCAGTGGAAAATTCAACTATTTCATAGAAAATTCATCCGTTTTGTAGAACATTTTTTTTTCAAAATAATATTTTCTAATGCAAAT
Source organism: Druon quercuslanigerum (assembly GCA_010014905.2). Classification (NCBI taxonomy): domain Eukaryota; kingdom Metazoa; phylum Arthropoda; class Insecta; order Hymenoptera; family Cynipidae; genus Druon; species Druon quercuslanigerum. The sequence goes on from JAAAKG020000025.1 coordinate 1,626,470, forward strand.
TTAATTATTTGAGTTTTTATTAAAAACTTATGTTTTCTACTTAAAAAAATAATTATTCAGTTGACTTGATGTAATTTATTAAACATTCGTCTTTTTAGTAGAAAATTATTCTTCTTGGGTGAAGATGTAACTATTTGGTTACAAATCTATTCTTTTTTTTTAAATCGTCTTTTTTTTTGGGAAAATCAATATTCTGTGTTGAAATTTTATTTTTTTGGTTGGAAATTAAACTATTTCGCAAACTTGATTTGTTTTCTAAAAATCTGGTCTTTTTGGATTGAAAATTCAACATTTAGGGTGAATGTTTTTTTACTTACTAAACTCTTCTTAAAAATTGGCTTCTTTCATTTAAATATTTACCTATTTAATACAAATTTTATCTTTTTTTTTTAAAAATGCCACTGTTTAGTTAAAAATGAATTTCTTTTGGTTAAATATTAAACTATTATGTTGAAAATTCGTCTTTTTGATTCAATTCAACTGCTTTTTACTTAAAAGGAAAATCTTTCCTTGGTTAAAATACCAAACATTACATTATTCGTTCAGAATTAATCTATTTCGATTGAAATTTCAACCTAACAAAGAAGATTAGGTGGTTCAAATTTTCAGAAAAAATCTTTCACGTAATTTATGCACGGTCCCTTCCAGGAAAAATAGAACCATAATTTAAATTTTTTCAAGAATTTCGAAAAACTGGTATTCACATTTATATTTTCTGCGTGTGATCTCGCATTCTGCCCAATTCCTATTTCTCCTCGGTCTAACACTCCCCCTCCCTCCATCAACCAAAGTTTAGTGGGACTGACGGTCCCCTCCTTTCCTCACCGAGTATAATAATAATAATAATAATAATAATAAATTACACGAAAGTATAACAATCAAGAGAAATTTCATCAGATTAAGATTCCCTATTAAAAAAAAAAAGATTTCTCGCCTGTCAGTCAGTTTTCACAGCCAATAATTTTTCCCGAGAGTAAACTTGATAAACCTCGTTCTTTGAAGAAAGTCATCGAAGGAGGCTCTCGTATGAGAAACGACGCAATCGGCAATCGCCGCCTCGAAATTTAATCCTTCCCTGGGGGCATACAGTCGGATACACACCTACCACAGAGCAGAGGAAAGAAGCGCACCCGATGAAGAAATTGGGTTCTTTGCGCGAAGACAGGGCGGAAGAGAAATAAAGACGTTGGGTACCGTCAAAGTGGCGCGCACCTATATATAGTTTATACGCAAGTTGCGCTTCACGGGTAATGGTTTTACGAGCGTCAAGGGTGATATAAAGAAAATGAAAAACACCAGTGCTGCCAACATGCACGGCCTCGACGTATAACTAACTACGTTGTCCCCTCTCCCCAGCTTCCACTTCTTCTTAACTTATATAGGACCAACCCATCCCCCCCGGTCCTGGCGACTCCCCGCGGAGTGTATCACAATTAATCCACCCCTCCACCCTTCCGACCACCTCTTCGTGAAAACTTTTGACTTTAGAGCTTATTTCAATATTATGGTGAATTAGGAGGAAAGTCTGAGATACTTCGTTTCAAGCGGCAAAGATTGACGGAAGAAGTCTTGGAAATGGCGGGTTTAATTGTGGTATTTAAAAAAACAAATTGGCAATTGGTGGGGTTTGTAAAATAAAATCAGGAGACATTTGTAAGGGGTTCTGAAGCTTCGAGAGTCCTCCACTTGAGATAGAACCTTTCAGTATCCATCTTCTGAGATAGAACTTTGTCATTTTGGAAGATTGATAAAGTTCTATTTTAGAGGATAGATATTGAAAGATTCTATCTCGAGTGAGAACCCTCGAAAAGCTTCTGAATATTCTATAGATTGTATTGGGAACAAAATTGTCCTTAAATTTATTACAAATATGTATTTTTTTTTTTTACTTTTTTAAAAATAGTTGAATTTTCAACAAAATAATTTTAAATTTTAGACATATTGTTGAGTTTTCAAACAAGTGTTGTTCAGGTTTCAAACTAAAGTTTTCTACAAAACAGTTAAGTTTTTTATTAAAAAGGATGACTAAACAAAATATTTTAATTTTAAACATAGACATAAACATACAATTTTCAACTTAAAAATATAAGTTTCTAACCAAAAATGAAATACTTACTTTTCCAGTTAAAAAAATTAATTCTAAAAAAAACAAATTTGTAACAAAATAGTTAAATTTTAAATCGAAATTATTTTTTAAAGAAGAATAATAATTGGTCCTAAAAAAAGACGAACTTATAACAAAACACGTAATTTTTGTACAAAAAAGTTGAATTTTCCATTTGATACTATGAATTTTTAACCAAAAATTTAATTGTCTACCAAGTTGTTGATTTTTCACATAAATAGTTAAGTTTTTAAGGAAATAATTGACATTTCAACCAAATTGTTAAATTAAAAAAAAAATCATTTTTTAATCAAAAATGGAATAGTTTAATTTTTATATTAAAAAATTAGGTTTCACAAGAAACAAATTTCTACTAGTTAAATTGAACCTAAAAGACATATTTTTAACCGAATAGTTAACTTTTTGCCCGAAAAGATAAGTTTTTAAACAAGAAGATTAATTATATCCCCAAAGAGACGAATTTTCAACATTTTTCACATTTTTAATAAAATTGTTAAAATTGTTTAATTTTTTAAGAAAATTGTTAAATTTTTAACCAAACAGTGAAATTTAAAAAAAGCTTTCCACCAAATATGGAATATTTATACATATTCAGTTTTAAAATTTAATTTTTAACAAAAACAAATAATGAATTTTCTACCAGTTAAATTGAAAAAAAACAATTATTATCTGAATAGCTAATTAATAATTTAAAATAATTAAGAATAATAATTATAATAATAAATAATAGTTGCAAAAATAGTTCAAAGGCAGAAAGATGCTTTAAAAAAATGAAAATTAATTTATTACTCAAAAACTCAAATTTCCAACAAACTAGATTTATTTTATACAAAACAGTTTAATTTTTAAACCGAGACTGTAAATTTTCAACAAAAAAATTATTTTTCTAACAATTAATAAATTTTTGAAACTTTAGTTTATTTTTCAACAAAATAGTTGCATTTTTACCATAAAAGATGCTATATACAAAAATATGCATTTTTATACAAAAAAGTTGTATTTTCTACCAGACGATTAAATTTTACATGTGAAAATACGAATTTTTAAAGAAAAAGTGAATTTTGAATTATATTCTTTAATTTTCTACCAAATTGTTAAAATTAAATAAAAACCAGGTTCATTCAATCAAAGAAAATCATTTTTCAGCAAAATTTTTAAATCATGTACAAAATACATGAATTTTGAACTGAATAATTGAGTTTTTAAATAGAAAATATAATTTTTTAATTAAAAATATAAGTTTTTAACCAAAAATGGAATAGATATATTTTCACCTTACCAAAAACTGGTTAGAAAAAAGATAAATTTTGAGTAAAAAGTGTAATAATCAAATAAAAAAATAATAAAAATAAAAAAGACTTTTTTATTTTTGTCTGAAATTTTTGTTTTTAACAAAAATTTTTTTTTAGATTACAATTAGAGCATTTTTGTTTATTCGTTGTGGTCCAAATTTGGTCGTTGCATTCTTGTTTTTTACAGGAATATTCATCAGTATAAATTATGATATTTTATCCAAAAAATAATTATTTTTAATCAAAAACAGTTAAATACAATTTAAAAATACGAATATTCAATACAGATAATTAGAGTTTGAACCAAAGAGATCAATTTTTCAAGAAAAAGATTAAACACGAATTTTTAACAGCATACATGAATCTTCAATCAAAAAAATTTTTTTCAACAAAGTCCTTTAACTTTTAACTAAGTTATTGAATTTTTAATTTAAAAAAAATAGTTTTTAACAACTTACTTGCATTTTAATCAAAATAATTAAATTCTCAAACAAATAGTAAACTATTACCCAATATAGACATTCAACCAAAAAACTGCAGTGTTGCCCCCCCCCCTAATTGGTAAAATTATTTAAAAATTATCCCTAAATTCAAATGTCTATTTTTAAGAGGGAAATGCCTGTGAAATTGTCACTGTTTGATTCAGTATTTCGAATTATCACTGACGAATCAGTGATTTTCCGAATTTTAATGGACGAACCAGTAAGTGACTCAATTAAAATAGGGTCACTGAATATACCAGTAATGCCAAATAATAGATGATTTTTAAAGGTTTTCAAAAATAATTTCTCAAAATCACAAATGTGATAAATGACAAGTGTCATACCTATCGGGCTGATACAGGACGAGTAAACCTTACTGCTTCAATCAGTGACGGAATTCCACTACATGAACCAGTGAAATTTTACTGGTTAAAAAAATCAAGAAGTATGTTATTGACAATCAGCGAATTTTTACTGGTTCACTCAGTAGAATTCCATCATTGGTATCACCAGTGAGGTTCACTGGTTATTCAGTAGCAGTATTCGTCCTTCGACTGGTTGTTTATGACACTTATTATTCATCATTTTTGTATTAATCTGTTCAAAATTATCTTTAAGCACCGAACTTTACCGGACCGGATGACTAGAATTGAGTTTTATGTCTTCACTGCTTGAATGGAATATTCAGTAACGCTTTTTTCGTTTAGTCTCTTACTGGTTGAACCAGTAAATGTCGGTAAATCACTGGTTTACCAGTGACAATTAGAATAACTGTCTCTGCCAGTGACAATTAGAATTACTGATTCTATCAGTGACAAAGAAAATAACTGATTCAACCAGTAGCAATTAAAATTACTGATTCAACACATAACAATTAAAAATACTGATTCAACCAATAACAATTTAAAATTACTGATTCAACCAGTGAACATTAAAATTACTGATTCAACCAGTGAACATTAAAAGCACTGATTCAACCAGTGAAAAATTTACTGGGTCAGTTTAAGAGAGTCCTCAAGCCCACAACACTGATTAGAACCATGAGTTTTTACTCGAAAATTGTCTCGTTTTACACGACTAGTATAGTTTGGTGTGCTAATTGCGCGCGACGGTAACTAAGTAGTCAAGTAATAAATTGAACAAGTGATATTTATTGAGTACACAGAGTCAAGGAACATTTTACTCGTGTCACTTTATACCCTAGGGAGCTCCTGGGTGGCCGGCGTGAATAAATGATCCTGGAAAGTGGAAATGTTTTAATGGATAATGTGGCTTGCATCGCGCGCACTTTATACTTCTTTCCAGCGCAGACAGACGAATTACACTATCGAACGTAATTACCGACGCGTTGAGCACCGAATGCTCGCAAATGAGGAATAACTCCTTTTACCTCCCACAAAACCCTCATCCCAACCAACGCCAATTTAAAACCTGAATTATTGGGATTTAACGTAGTATAATAAAGGATGCATTATTTTTCCGTTTTTTTTTTAATTTTTGAAATTAGAAAAATAACAACAATAAATAATTACCGAAAGAGAAATTTTTCGAATAATTAAAGTTTCTTACAAAATTAAACTACTTGGATTGTATCTAAAATTTTAAAGTTCCGAAAGAAAATATTAAATAGTTCACTTGCGAATAAATAAATAATTATTTCATTTTAAAAAACTATTAAATATTTTTTGCTTATGGAAATTGATAAATTCCGTTAGGGTAATAATTTTTTCAATATCTTTCCACAATCGGGATTTTGAAAATTCAGCGAAACTCTATCCTCCCATAATAAACAGATGTTACTGACAATTTGGTACAAATAAAATTTTCTGGGTTATTGTATATAGTCAAAACCTTAACTAAAATTTATAAACAAATATCTTTATTCGGTTTTGAATTTTTTAAATTTAAAGTTACAAAATGTTATATTTTTCTACGACCTACAGCGACATTCATCAATTTTTAATGCTTAAAATTTAAAAATAAAAAAAATAGCTGGATGTCTTCTATCGAAAAAAATCTTTACATAAAAAAGTCTGTTTTAATAACAATTTCTGCAGATAAAATTTTTTTGTACCGTATTTTCCAATTTGATTCTTTAATAGTCAATTTGACTCACAGAGAAAATCAGTCATTTTGAATGATTCAATCTGTAATTTTCACTCTTGAAATCAGGCAGTTTTCATTATCTTCATCTGCACGAATCAAATTGGTAAGTTTGAATGATATAAAATTTTAAACTGTAAGTTTCATTGATGTAATAATTCATTCTAAACAGTATGTTAATATTTTTTTACTAATTAATGTAAAATTAACAAATTTTTAACAAATTAATGAAATTTTTAAGCAAATAATGAAGTTTCAACCAAAGGATTAATTTCCTACCAAAAAGACAAATTTTTCTTAAAAAAAAAATTCATGGTTAAATTAGAAAATTAATTTAAAAAATAACAAATAATATTAACTTTCTATCCAATAATTTTTTACTTGTAAATAAAAAAAGTTGGTTAAAGCCAAAAGTGATGAATTTTTAAATCAAAAAGAAGAATTTTTAAACAAATTATTTAACTTTCAACCAAAAAGAAGAATTTTCTGTTTTAAAAAGTTGAATTTTCAACCTGGAAATACATTTTTTATTAATTTTTAAACAAAAAATTTATTTTTAACTATACAGTACAATTTCATACCAAATGAGTTGAATTTTTAAACCAATCCGATATTTTTTTAATGTAAAATATAATTGTTAATATTAAAATGGAGAAAGGTTTCATGTTTACTGCGGTAAAATTTTCAACTAAATAGGTCAATTTTCAAGCAAAAATTGAATCGTTAAATTTTCAATGAAAAAATCTTCAACGAAAAAAACGAATAGTAAAAAAATAGTATAGTAACTTCAGGTAAAAAGATAAATCTTGAAATAAGAAAATAAATTCTTTACAATGTAATTTAATTTATTAACAAAGTTTCTATCAACTTTCTATCCAAAAATTTTTTAATTTCAAATAAAAAAGTTGATTTAAGCCAAAAGTGATGAGTTTTCAAAGCACCAAGAAGAAATTTTAAACAAATTATTTAACTTTCAACCAAAAAGACGAATTTTCTATTTTAAAAAGTCAATTTTTCAACCTGGAAATATATATATTTTTTATTTTTAAACAAAAAATTTATTTTCAACTAAATAGTTCAGTTTCATACCAAATTAGTTGAATTTTTAAACCAATGGGACATTTTCTTCATGTGAAATATAATTGTTGATATTAAAATGGAAAAAGATTTCATGTTTAATGCGGTTAAATTTTCAACTAAATAGATCAATTTTCAAACAAAAATTGAATCGTTAAATTCTCAATAAAAAAACTTCATCCAAAACGTAAAAGCGAATAGTCAAAAAAAAATTCTTGACAATGTAATTTAACTTTTCACAAAAATTGTTGGATTCAAATCAAAGATATCTGAAATTAAAAAGTAATTTCTGATAGTTCCGCCAAGATAAAAAAATAATTTTGAAATCATAAATGTTGAATTTAACCATAAAACTGAATTTTCTACAACAAAATAGAATTTTGAACCAAGAAAGATTTTTTCACTAAGAAAATTTAAGTACAAAAATGGAATTTTCAAGCAAAGAATTTAAAAAATGTTACAATAAATTTTTATTTTAATTCCGTAAAAATGAATTTTTATATATAAATTTTATTTTCAACGAAATAGTTGAATGTGTCAAGAAAATGATGCATTTTAAACCAAAAAACATTACTTTAAAAAAAATGGTTAGTTTTCCGAATAAAATAATTAAATTTTGGACCAACAAATTAAAAATTTATCCAAAAAGTGATGAATTCTTAAAAGCAAAATATAATAGCAGACTTTTCAACCAAAAATAATTGACTTTCAACAAAAAATGTTTGATTTTCTTATTAGATTATCAAAGATTTATGGTTCATTTCAATTAATAATTAAAATGTATCAATTTCAAAAAGAATTTTAATTGACAAATAATTTTACTATTATATTATTGATTTCTTATATTCTAATCGAGTAATTTTAAGTGACTGATTGATTTAGTTATCAATATTGACTGATTTATCTGTCAAGATGATTGTTTTTTTTTTAGTTGAAATTACTAATTTTTCAGTGAAGACATGCTTAATTAATTTAAAAAGTCAACTACTTATTTTAAAATTTTAACTGATGGATAGAAAAAGTCCATTTTTTCTTGAAAAATTATATTTTCAAGTTAAAAATTTACTTGTTTTGCAGATAATTGATCGTTTTGGTTTAAAAACTCAACAATTGTATTGTAAATCCATGTATATTTAGTTAAAAACTCATAATTTCTTATAGAAAATTAATCTTTCTGATTAAACATTTATATTACATCTAAAAATTGAACTATTAAATTCTTTGTTAAAAATGCATTATTTATGGATTCAAAATTTAACTGTTTTATAGGAAACTGATGTATTTATTTTTTTTATATTATTCTTTTCGTTTAAATTCAACTTTTTCTTTACTTTCTTTTTTCTTTCGTATTTTATTGCAAATGACTTTCCCAAACTAAAAATTCAACAATTATATTTTCGGTTGAAAACTTCTCATTCTTAGTTAAAATTTCCTTCTTTTCTTTGGGGAAATTCCCTAACGTCTTTCTTCGATTCCTTGAATCTAAACACCATAAAACTCATGGTGTTAGTCATATCTGATGGAGGCTGAAAGAATGCACAACCCGAGGCAACTTTGTAGATTTTTGTGTAAAAGATTCGACTTTGAGGTCGGTTTAAAGAGTGTAGTGAATTATTGGACATCGAAAATATATTAAGTGGTCACGTAAGATAATTTGGCAACGCCGCAATCGCCATGGTGCCGTGGCTGGAATGGCTCGAGGCGTGTGTGTAGAAATATCTTACCCGACGGGAGAGCATATGCTAGGCTCTAGCTAGTTGAGTCCCGAAAAAAGAAAAAAAAAAAAAAAATGAGACCTAAGGTTTTGTGTTGGGAGCTTCTAGCCAGTTCGCCTCGTTGCATCCCGGCCCGTTCCCCAAGACCCTATCCCGTGCCGTCTCGTCCCACTGGGAGAAAAGGAGACTCCGCTTTTCTTCCTTTTCTCCCCTTTCCACTTCTCATTCTACCCCTCAACCCCCAACCAAAAACTTCCATCCTCTCCTTTTCTCTCTTTCTCTCCTTCTCTTTTGATCTTTTTTCTCTCTTTCTCTCTTCCTCGGTTCGTTCACGACGAAGCCCAGGAATTCTGGTAGTTTTTAGACCGTGGACCCTCATTGTTGTGTAAATGTGGACCAATGGCGCCGCTAGACAGGGAACTATAGTCACTTTCAAATGCTAATCTCGCGACGCAAAACCTGATTTTGCGAATTTCGCGTTCATAGAGTCACAGGAGCAAGGGGATAAGAGAGAGAGAATATGCGGAAATGAAACGAGAGCTCTCTGCACTTTCCCGGATTTACATATGCTCAGTGGAGACTGATTTTAAATAAAGGAAAAAATATATATTTTTTTAAATTTAAGATCGAAAAGATATCTTTGTTTTCATCAATAATTGTGTGCGAAGTGAGCATGGAAAAGATTCACAATTAAAAACGAGAGATTGGTTCAGAATTACCCACAGAAAAAAATATTTTTTTAATTAAAAAAAACATTTGATATCATCTTTAACGCCTAATATTTAAATTTGACTACACTATTGAAAAAGAGAGGGGAAAGGAGAAATAGATTGCTTCAGAATCATCCACAAAAAAAATATTTTTAAATTAAATATTTGGTATCGCCTTTAGCGTCTAATATTCGAATTTGACCACGAAAGTCTCACCAAAATTAGGTGAGAATTCATCTTTTTTTGTTGATGAAAAATCTACTAGTTCGCTTAAAATTAAAATATTTTTTATTGATTTTTTTGAACACTTCGATCACTTGTTTCTAAAACAATAAAAAAAACTAAATCCGCTTTTATAATTACTACATATCTTTTGTTTTTAAATAATCTTAAACTAATTCAAGGAAATTATTCACAATAATCGGTCTATCAAAAATAATATATA
>JAAAKG020000025.1:1655729-1689343 GCA_010014905.2 Druon quercuslanigerum
AATTTCTGCGTTAAATTTACCAGACGCGCGTAACTAGATTCATCTAGTTGGCCCAACTAGCCATTTTTCTCCGTGTATTCAATAAATAACATGCTATATAAGCGCAGAACAATAAAACAAGTCTAGGGGTAAGACACGCTTAAAAATTTTTGTTACCGAAATGCTCTAAACCAAATAGTTCTATTTGCACATGAAACTTCAATTTTTAACCCAATCGAGCTAATTTTATACAATTTCTATCGAGAAATAGTAAAAATAGCAAATTACCCCCCCCCCCCATAAAGGGTTGCAACCCTTTCGCACAAAAACTGTGATCATAGGGACGCATTTTCAAAAGAAAGATTTTGACATAAATTTTATAAAAAAAACTCTAAATAGTGAATGAGATATTGAAAAAAAAAACTGTTTTTAGGGGTAAACTTTTAGGATAATTTTCACCCCTTAAATCGACGAATTAGCACTTAAAAAAATACGCGTCTAATATTTTTTGAAGTACTACAACATATCGTAAGATGAAAGAAATCGGTGAGGGACCTTTCCTTGTAAGAAATGATTATTTCCATACTAGAATGTTTAAAGTATGGCAACACCCCCATAACATGCTCTATACTGATAACTGACTGAGAATAAACATGTGAAATTTTAAAAAAAATCTAACAAGGAGTTTAGGAGAAAAAAAACTTTTTACTAAAATAAGCATTTTTCTATTAAAATACATGTAACAATTGAAACATTGACATTTCACAAAATGCCATTTAGTGTACATTTGGTTGGGGGTCCTTTATGATTGAAAGAAAAATAATTTTCTTGAATATAAGAAATATTTATTTGAATCAAGAAAACAGAGCCTAAAAGAATTTATTTATTATTATTTTTTCAGTGTATGTCATAAATTGTGCAATATATAAAAGTTTAACCCATTGGGCATATGTCACAACATTAAAGTGCAGCCATCTAATCAAACAGGATTACCGAAAAGCAATTAATGGGAATGGAGTGCGGGGTCATCGATCAATCGGATAAAGCCATAAAATCTCAATCGCAACAAGCCATAAAATCCGGGACGTGCTTTAAAGCTAACGAAATGAAAAAGCACGTCTAGGGCGATAGCTTCGGACCTAATTATTCATAAAGAGCCCTCGTTAAAACGCGTGCATTATTATCTTTCGCATAACGATTTGGTGCGGGTAAGATTATCTTCCAGGTGGGAAAAAAAGGAGCAAGTGGATTCCGTTCGTCGTGGCCGATCGCGTTCCGCAAAATGGCGCTGATGAAAAAGGGACGAAAAGGAGGCTGGTCGCGGGGGCTGGTCTGCTGGGACTAATTTTTATTTCCCTCTTTTTCCAGTAAGTGCTCCGCGTCCACCTATTTCTCATAAATTTGAATGAATTTACATGAATTTGAATTTAATGCCTCTCCATGCTTTATCGAAGCAATTAAGCTTTTAAGCGCACATTTGCATTAATCCAATGTTTACAATTACGGCGAACTTCTGAAGAATTCGAACTCTTGCGGATCGATCACTATCGTGGGTTGATGTCCATAAGAAGATGGATCGGGACGGATTTCAAAAAATAAACTTTTTTTTTTGATTCTGAAGAGGAAATTCATTTAATAGGGAATTTGAGACAAAGCCGATCTGAGATGGTATTATTTTTATTTTTTACTTTCTGAGTTTGTATATTATTTGCTGAATGTTTAAATATCATTTTTATTTTGCTGGGTTGATACAAAATTCAAAATTTTAATTTCCCTGATATTTCACATTCAGAGAAGATTAATATAATTAAAAAAAAAAGTTTGTTTCTAAATTTTGTTTAAAGACTATTCGTGACAAAATTCTTACATCAAGATGAATTTTTAAAAAAGAAAATAATTATCTGCCAAGAAAGATGCCTTTTTAACAAAATATATATGAAGTTTGTACTAAAAAAGATCAACTTTAAATTAAAACATTCATTGGAACAAACAAAAAATGAATTTTCAGGAAAACAGTGAAATTTTCAAACATTATTTCTATCAACAAAAAAAATTATGGTAAAATGATAAATTTTTGACCAAAAATAGAAGAATTTTATCATAATAGATGAAGTTTCAAACAAATAGTTGATTTTTACACTCATAAATAAAAAGGTTCAGGAAAAGAATTAATTTTCAACGAAAAAAAGGAAATTTAAAAGAAAAATGTAATAATTGTTATTTACATTTGAAATGTTTTAATTTTCAATAAAAAAATTGGTTAATTCGAAAAAAAATACGAGTTTTCAATTTTCAACGAAGAAGTTAAAAAAATTATTTGTAACAATAAAAAACTAATTCTTAGCAAAACAGTAAAAATTTTCAACCAAAGAAATTAGTTTTTAAGCAACAAGATTTCGAACAAATGAAATGATTAAAATTTTAGGCAAAAATATTTGCTTTTTAATACAAAAAAGAAGAATTTATAATGAAAAATGTAATAGTTGTTATTTCCATTCATTATATTTACATTTTTTAAAAATACTTAAATTCGAACAAACAATACGATTTTTCAATTTTCAACGAAGAAGTTTGAGTTAAAACATTATTTGTAACACAAAACTAATTTTCAGCAAAAAGTAAACATTTTTAACCAAAGAAATTAGTTTTTAAGCAAAAAAATTTCGAACAAATGAAACAATTAAAATTTCAGGCAAAAATAGTTAATTTTTAATACAAAAAAAAAAGTATTTCTAACGAAAAATGTAATAGTTGTTATTTCTATTAAAGATATTATAATTTTTAATAAAAAAGTAGAATTTAAACAAAAAACATGAGTTTTCAACAAAATAGTTGAATCCTAAAATACAGACTAATCTTCGAAATATAATTTTTTTAACTACAATACAAAAATTTAATTTCCTACAAGATTGTTAAATTTAAAAAAAAAAAAAATAATTCTACCGAAATAATACGATTTTTGAAATACATAAATGAATTTTTTACTAAAAGAGACAAATTTTCGAGAAATAATGGAATAGTAACAATTCTGAAAGAAAAAATAATTTTCAGTTTAAAAAAAAACGAATTTTTAACAAAGCAGTTATATTATTCAGCTAGGAAATGAATTTTTATCGAATAGGATGAATTTTTAACATGTAAAAATGAATTTTCCTTCAAAGAGTTGATTTTTTAAACTAAAAGACATAAATTTTCAACTTAAAAGAAAATAATTGAATTTTTAAGTAAAAAATTGCTTTACATAAAACTCAAATGTTTTTTTTAAATGTGTTACCAAATAGTTGAAACTTCAACTAAAAGAAATAAATTTTCAACTTAAAATAAATACTTAAATTTATCAGTGAAAAAATTAGTTTTAAACCATATTAAATGTATTTTTAATAAAAAAAGTTACATTTGAAAAAAAAGCTGAAAACATTTTTCCAGGCAATTAAAAAGAATGCATACCAATTGTTGAATTTTGATAGAAAACAGTCGAATTTTCTACAAACCGTTGAATTTTTCAACCTAAAAATATTATATTTTTCAACAAAAAAGTTCATTTTTAACCAAATATCAAAAAAATATTTTTTTAAGGATTTGTTTAAAAACAAATTTTTACAGGCCGCAGTTTCCAAAAATTGATTTTTACTCAACAAAATAAGATATTGTTTATAATGATTTCATAAAAATTACAATTGTTCAGTAAGATTTCAAAAAATACGAAATGTTAAATACATTAAAAAATATATTCTTTGCTTCAAAAGAAATTTCTTTCTTAATGAAGAATATTAATTTGCTCTCAGTCAAAGAAATCTTTTTTTGATTTAAAGAACATTTTTTTATTCAGAAAAATATGGCTATTTCACGCAAAATTTTGTATAATCTTAAATGATTTTTTTCATTTGGAAGATACTTTTGTTGAATGAAAAAAAATTATCCTAAAAACAATTTCTTTAACTCAAGAAAAATATTTTTCGGAGTGTAACTATTATATGGCAAATAATTTTGGCTGTAATTAATTTATTAGGAAATCAAATTCTAGTGACTGATTATTACTTTTTAAATCTAAAAGTAATTAGGGAAATTATTATCTTTAAAATTTCTTCTGCAAATTTCTCCAATTATATTTAATTTTATTAAATAATTAGTGAGTTTTTATAAAAAAAAATCTTTAAATCGTATTTACATTAATAATCTAAGAAATACAAGATCATTTATTGAACTATTTAGCGCTAGATTTTCTTTGTGGAGTTTACAGAAATTCTGTAATATTAATTCGTGCTTTCTGACTTTTACAGAACTTTTTTCATATCACAAGAAATCTAAAGTAATATTATAAAATAATAATATTGGTAATATAATATAAAAACTCATTATATTAAATAATATTATATCCTTTCTGTAAACCTTACAGAAAAAGTTATGCTCAGAAAAAATAAATTTTCCAGACTTATAATTTTATTTTACTTTAAGAAAAGAATCGATTACGTTTCTAAACTCAGCTTTGTTTCCTCATAAGATCTGTCAAAAAACGCTTTTTTGTGTTTTGGATAAGATTCCATTATTAATTACTTAAAAAAAGAACATGTTGTTGTTATAAAGAAAATATAAATCTTTGCTTGATCTGCAGACATCTTCAAATTGCAAAAATTTTCAATATATAAACATATTAGATCCATAAAAATTTTTGCTGTGTACACGTTTTAGTTTTGTAATAATTATAAACATATCATTAACAAATCTCTAATTTATTCCCCAAAAATTCCAAGTTAAGGTTCATTTAAGATGTTTACATATGAATCTTTACTTACATTTTGATTTAATTAAATTTCGAAATTGATTTTCAAGAATGTAGCCTATTGAAATTTAACCGTTTCAATTAGCAAAAAAATTTTAGTAGTTTAATTCTAATTTTGAAGATGAATTATCTTTATAAAAAAAGTTTTGAAAAAAAAAATATATTTTTCTGAGTGCTTCTTTTCCTGCGTGTGCTGTCGTACGTGTCACCTCATTATCCGCACCCACGCAAGAAACCCAGTGTTACAAAAATGGAACCGAACCGAAGATACGCCCGACCAAAACCCTTCTTACGGCGAGAAAGATTTATGTCGTCCTCGGGAGAGGAATGTACCCGTATGTGCAGAAATAATAAGAAACGTACGAGTGTTATTCTCCTAGATATCGGCATCACAATCTTCCTCAGCCACTTTAACCAAGCCCTTTCCAAATCTACACTTTCGAGCCTTTAATTTTTGCACACCTTTCGTCAATCTGTCCCTAATAAATTAATAATGCAGGATTCATCCGCTTAATTATGTAGTCACTTAATTAAAATGCTCTCCATCTTCCTTTAGACCCCTTTTGTTCAAAAGGAACCCAAAACGATGAATTTGTTCCAAAGGAACCTTCAGTAGGATCTCTAAAGGAACCCTATTTTAATTAAGCCATTAAGTCCTGACTGGACACATTTTTAAGATTTTTTCAACGGCTCTATTAACTATGAAATCGCTCATATAAAAAATCGACAATACCTATTTCCAAAGTAAAATTTGAACAATTTTTTGAAAATTTTGGCAGCTATATTGTATCCACCATCTTGAATTTTGAAAATCTGACAACAGATTCGTAAGCAGCAATCCAAAAAACCCCTCCATACAATTTTGTATGAAAATTGAAACATTTCCGAAAGGTTTGGCAGCCATATTAGATCCGCCATCCTGAATTTTGAAAATCTGGTGGTAGATTCGTAATCACCTACCCAAAAAACCCACCTATACGAATTTACATAAAAATTGAACAATTTTTTTAAATGTTGGGCAGCTATATTGGACCCGCCATATTGAATTTTAAAAACGTGATAGCAGATTCACAATCAGCGACCCAAAAAACCATCCTGCACTTATTTATATTAAAATTGAACAAAAATTGTTATTACAGGAGAAAGTACCGTAAAAATAAAAAAAGTTTGATTTTAAGCCGCCATATGGGATGCCGCCATGTTTCATTTGAAAAAAACAACCACTACATTCTGAAGTATAAGTATAAGTAAGTATAATATGTATATATATATATATATAAGTATACGTAAGTACATGGACACTTTTAATGCAAAAATAAAAAAAATCTACGGACGATTTCTTTCCTAAAATTACATATTAAAAATTTTTTTATTCGACAATTCATGTTTTTTGTTAAACAAACAAATATCTCTTTTCAAATATGCATTTTTTAAAAATTCTAACTGCAGAAATAGAAATATCAGACAATTTTACTTTGGAAATAGGTATTGTCGATTTTTTCTATGACCGATGAAAAAAATCTTTAAAATGTGCCCAGCCAGGACTAAATGGGTTAAGATACTTCCCAAGGAACCTATTTTTCACTTTGCCGACTCCGACATTTTATCTAGTTAATAGCGAAAATTTTACATCAAAATACATGTAATAAAATTCTGATGTACATAATTTAATGAAGAAAATTAAAGTACAAAATATTATCGTTTCACTATCGGCAAGAGGTTGGTTCTCGAAAGGAGCCCTTTTGGGTTTTTAAAAGAAAGTCCATTTTTCTGTGCTTTCTCAATTAATCTTAGATAAAAAAATATATACACTTTTGATCCAATTGTTTTTTATTTATGTAAAAATATGAAATTTCAAAGACAGCAAGTTGGTGGCTATCGGCTGTTTCCATGTAAATTCATGCACGCATCAATATTCATTCGCGAGTCGATGATCGCAAATTAGCTCTATCGTTAACGCTGTAAAGTATGATGGGACTAGGACAACTTTGAACTCATAGATTTTCAACGTTCCTACCGACAAGCGGATTTATTAGGTTGCCGTTAATCATGATCGACTGTTCGTGACAAACACTCAAACGGAAAATTGTAATCGTTCTACATGTTTCCAAAATTGGAACATTTAGATCAATATTATCATGTAGAGCTGCAAAAAAAAGGTTTCTACAGGTTAGGAAATTCCAGAAAATATCAGGGATACTTAGAAAATGTCAGGAAACTTTAATCTGATGAGGAAAAGTCCAGAAATTTCAGAGAAAATTTGAAAGGCCTAACAAATTTTTAATAAATTGAAGCCGCATCCACAACACTTTATTATGATTAAGAAAATGTTTTAAAAGAAAGAAAGTCTTAAAAATTCATAATTTTTTGGGTTGAGAACTCATTTTGTGATTAACTATTTCTTTCAAACAAATTTTTAAGAAGAAGAAATTTTTTAAACAATTGCCTATATTTGCAGCTAATTTACTTATATTAAAAATTAGAAAAATCAGAGTTTTATAATTTGTTTGCCGCGAAGAATAAACCGTGCTTTAATAAAATGTATCAATTTTAGAAAGCTTCTTAAGAAACAACCATAAGTAAAAATTCTTATAGAAAAAATATTTTTGAAAGCATTATTTTTCATAATTTTTAAAGTTTTATCCTGAAAAAAGTTTTGTTTTTCTTTCACAGCAGATGAGTAATACTATCATTTTACTTAATAAAACGATAGAAATCTTTCTTCCCAGAATAAAATTATCAATGGATTACACTGAGAAAAAAATTTGTTCCATTGAAATAAATCGATTTTTTAGATATCCATTTGCTTGAGTGAAAAAAAACAATTATTAGAGTGAAATCTTATATGTTTGATTCAAGGTGACATTAATTTATTTTCTTGATTTCAAGGCATTAATTTCTTTAAATCAAACGTATATCCCATTGGTTCTTTGGGCGATAAATGGTTTACTTCAAACCAAAATTTTTTAGTACTAACAATTTTTTTTCTCAGTGTCACTAATATCTTCACTGAAAAAATAGTTGGGACAACCATTTACTTAGTTGCTAGTACTATCTGGATAGTCACTGCAAATAATGAAATTGTTGTACGGGCTAATAAAATAGCAGTGCCATATCTTACTAATTATAATAGTTGGCTCAACTAACCATTTTTTTCTAACAAACTATTCTAAACTTTGAATTATGTCCCCGTTAATTTTGTATCTACAGTATGGGAAAAAAGGAAATAAAGTAATCACAATACAAGTAAAAAAATCCTACAAGTAATAATTTTTGTATTTAAATTTGACTTGTCGAAACCGAATGAAGTTATTAAAAGTTTTTTATGCGGGTTGTGAGAGCAGCGATAAAGAGTCTTCAGAGTAAAAAATAAATCCCATGAATTGTATCATCGAAAGCCATACATAAAATACAATAAATATAAAATATCTTGAAAAGACTTCATCAGGCTTCCGATAACTGCATTCCCACTTTCTCGATTTTTTCTTTGATTTTCCCTCCCGAGGCCGCCTTCATCGTAACGGCGGCAGCCCTGCCCCGATCAATTTATAATAAATAAATTGTCTCACCATAAGACTGGATGAATTAAGTTCGCCGCGAGAAGAAACGCGCGTGGAGAATGGCCGTATTTTAGCGCCGTCGTATATCCCACTTCTTTTTCATACGGCCGCGATAAGACTTCTTGTACTCGTTATGTTTATATCTCTATCTCTTCTTAAGAGGCTGCCTGCCACCACCTGCGAGATTCATGCACATAAAAGTCTCGTCGCGAACATCCTGCTAGCCGATCGTCGCCATATTGGGGAAAAGTCGATCGAACTTTTTTACCCTCGAGAGGCCGAGCTTGCGTTCGTCTTCTATTCACCTCTCGTCACGTTCCCGACATTATCCCCCGAGGTTCGTATGACGAAGGGACGAAACTGCGCCAACTTCTTGCCTCGAGGTTATTTTCTGGGCTTCGATGCAAAAAATATGATCGCGGGTCTCGAAACTCCCATGGGCATGTCTTGGACGAGAGACGAGGAGAATAGAAGTTTAACTCTGGGGGAGGAAAGGGGGGAAGGAGAGAAAGAAGAAGCGAAGGGCATGGTTCGGAGAGAGAAAGACAAGAGAGGAATAAGGAGTGAGGGCAGAAAGAGAGGGTTGTCCTGGAGGAAAGAAAGAGAGAGCATGTCATGGTGGAAAAGAGAAAGAATGAAGCATGTACAAGAAGAAATGGATGGAAGGCCAGGTGAGGGGATCAGAAGGGGATATCAAGAGCGGACCTCCCAAGTTGCGCTGAGATGGCGGATCATCACCGTCGCATCAGCCGTGAGCCGAATACTTGAGGAGCCGTATTAACTTTTCACCAACTCGATTGTGTCCCCATTGCCACTGCTATCCACCCAATTTAGGATTCGAAAACACGTTTCGCTATAACTGGCTATAATTATAAAAAGTGTTCTCCAAATGTCACTTCCTTTCCTGGATGGTCCAGAGGGAATCGAAACCTGCATCAGTAGTTGAGTTCAGCTTTTTCAAAGATTGAGTTCAGGTTTTTAAAGATACAGTTCATATTTGAGAGATATTGGAAGTCAGAATCCAGAGGTAAACAAGTAGCCCGAGGATGGCTTTTGAGGAAAACTAATGGAGTCAGGAAGATTTCATATATGTGGGATGGTAGAGCATTCCGGACACGTCGTCTAATAAAGCCGTAGGTCTTTCATACATTCGGGGTCATTACAGTGGTCCAAGAAGCTTGGGGGGTTTACGGCGATGGATGATATTGGACCAACAGATATTAATTTTGGGGATGTACGAGATATTTCAAGGTTGGGGATTCCAATCCCCAGGCGTGTAAAGGGAAGATAAGGTACCATGCGCACACTCTGCAATCAATGGCTGACAGCGGTGTTATAACGCGGATGACGAACAACTTTCTGAGATAGCAAATTTCGTATTCACCTTCCGGGTGTTTCTCAATTATTCAAACTGGCACCTTATTGAGAAAAGGCATTTTTCACTTCATCGCTATCGGAAATAAAGAAGGATACTTTTTTAAGGGTGGCAATTCGGCTCAAACATTTATTATTTAATTTATCATGTATATTCTATACATTTTATAACGAAGGAGAGCGAACAATTTCAAAATAACTGCATTTTGAAACAAATACTTAAATTTTCCACTAATAAATATTAATTATGAACAAATATTGAAAAAATTTAATTTTTCTGAAAAAACATCTACTCAAGTCGCTCCACTGAACTACTTGAGTAGATCTTTTTTTCAGAAAAATGTAATTTGAGGAATTTCTGTTATTTGAAGAGTTATACTAATCGATAGTATCTAGTTCTGATGATAATACAGATTCCTTTAAAAATGGAAAAGTTAGAAAAATTAGTTATAAATAGTTATAAAACAGAAGTTGTAGAATAGTTGAATTTTAAGTCAAAAAGACAAATTTTCAATTTAAATGATGAATATTGAACTAAAATATTTAAATTTTCAACCACAAAGATAAACTTTCAAATGGGTAGATTAATTTTCTACCAAAAATGAAATATAAAATAAAAACATGCAATTTTTTAACAAAATAGTTGAATTTTTAATTAAAGGAGGACAGTTTTCAACCAAATAGTTGAATTTTGAACTACAAAAATCAAATTTGAACTTAAAATGTTATTAATTACATTTTTAGTACATAAAATTAATTTTTAATCTAACTTGAGAATTTTCACTCAAAATTGGGAATCTTTAAATGGAATAGTTGAATTTTAAACCAAAACAGGAGTTTTTGACAACAAAACTTAATCTTCAACTGAAATAGTTGAATTATCAAACTAAGAAAATTAATTTTCACTGAAAAATATAAATTATCAACTAAAACTTAAATAATTAAATTTCTAGTTAAAAAAATTAATGTTTTACAAAAAAATGAATTTTTAACCAAGGCTATAGAATATTCAACTAAGATTGTAAATATTTAAATAAATTAATTTAACTTTTGACCAAGAGGATGAATTTTCAACCATAAAAATTAATTTCTACTAAAACAGACATTGAATTTTGAGTCAAAAAGGATTTTTTTTTAACAAAATAGCTAAATTCTTTTTCATCAAAAAAATATATTTTTTCAATAAAATACCTTATTTTTCAACCGAAGAAGTGAAGTTTTGATTAAAGTTATGAATCTTAAAAGCAAGTGATTTTTAAGAAAAAAGTTCAACTTTTAATAAATAATTTTATTTTGGATCTAAAAGATTAATTTTCAACTATAAAATGATTAATATTTAACTGGAATACTTGAATCTTTTACCGAAAAGAATAATTTATTGATCAATAGATTAAAGTTAAAATAATAAGGTAATTTTCAATATTAGAGTGGAATAAGTTAAATTTTTAGTTAAATAAATTAAATTTAAAAAATATAAACTTAAAAAAAATTTTACATTTTAAAACAAAGCGATTAAATTTAAACTAAAATCGTAAATATTTGACTAGAACAGTTAAACTTTTAACTAAAATGATGAATATTCAAATCATTTTTAACTAAAAAATAATTTAAATAATTAAAAAGTTATAATAATTGTTAACAAAAGAGTTGAACTTTAATTTTATTGCAAAAAAATCAATCTTATAACAAAATACGTGTATTTTGAATAATATGCTTTAATTATATATTAAAAATTACCAATTTTCATTCAATTTGTTTAATTTTAAACTAGGAAAAGTCAATTTTCAACTAAAAATGGAACCGTCGAATTTTCATTATAAAAAGAGGAATTTTCAAACATAAAGATTAATTTTCTACATAAAAGACAACTTTTCCACAAAACACATAAATTTTCAAAAAAATGGTTGAATTTTTGAATAAATAATGTTAATTTTCAGCCTCATTATTGAAATTTCAGTAAAAAAAAGATTAATTTTTAATTTAGTTTCGAAAAGAAATTTTTTTTGTATAAAAAAATGTGTTATCCTAAAAAAGTATAAAACAGATTCACAATTAAAAAATAGACTTTCAAACTACCTTACTGTTTGGTTCAATTAAGATAAAAAAAAAATTTTCAACTAAAAAAAATTTTTTAATTTTCTCTTAAATATCTAATTCATCAAAAGAGCAATGCATTTTCAGCAAAGTGGTTTAAATTTTGTACTGGAATAGTCCAATGTTTAGATAACAAGATTTATTTCCAATTGAACTGGTAAATCTATATTAAAAAATTATTTTTTAATAAATGAGTTTAACTTTTAACCAATTAGTTGCATTTTAAAAGAAATAAATGAATCTGTAACTTAATAAACACAATTATATTTCCTACGAGTGCAGATAAAATAGAAATCACTTTTCTAAATTAACAAAAATTATTTAAATAATCTTCATCCTGCTTTTACATGGAAATTATTTTTGAAATAAGTACAAAAACAGAAGTAAAAGTAGCGAAAAATTATGAAAATTCTAGATTTTAAAGTATGGGTCTTACATTTTAAATTAGAAAAACAAAATCGAAATGTAAAACTCAAAATATAAAAATAATTGGTGAAGGTCATTTGGTAACTTCTTTTTGAGAAAAATAAAATTAATTATTACTCATATTAATATATTACCCATAACGCAGAATTAGGAATGACAAATTTGATATAAGAATTTAAGGATAAACAATTGATACAGTTGACTTCAAGATATTAGGTTGATGAAAGAATGTAAAATGTCCATTTCCCGTTTATAAAACTAGAAAAGAACCATAAACTAAACAGCATTCTGAACACACATGGGAACGGAAGTCTAACCTTACAGTGTAAATAAAACGCCATTGAAATCCAATTCGGATTAAATTAGAATTTCACAGCAAATCCGCCCGATGCGTTTTACATCACGAAATACAGTGCATATGGCAGGATAAAAGACTGGTCACGCTTGGATCTCAGATTCCGACCGGATGCTTTATGAATTTCTGAGTAAATTGGAGAATTGTAGGTCGGTCGAGCTAATCAGAAGAATTGTGTTAGAAGTGGGCGTTTGTTGGAGGAATGGGACCTGAGTCAACTGACACGCCTGTCGGATACGCTCAGGAGGCTAACACCCTCAATATGGGGTGCAACCCCCAGTACATGCCCAAATCCCAATGGGTTCTTTTCCTAGGATGGTGCCTGCTCAACATCTGTCTCCCATTTTGCATGAATTCCAAAAACTTTTCTAAAATGGCTATATTTTTCGAACTACAGATCTTAGAAAGCAAATCCAACTCGGACAGCCAGCGACTTCTAATTAGATTCGACCACAAGCCTCGTAAAGATCGATGTCGAAACGTGTCTTATCTCGACTTGAGTTGACGTACAAGAGCCGAAAAATGTTTGAATTCTCGCCACTCCTTTCATACGTAAAATTCAAATCTGCTTCGTTAAAGTTGACATTTCGTTCTTTCATCACCACGACTTGCAAGATTCTCGCCGTTTATCAACGCTTCCGTACTCGTATATTTCCGTGTGAACGGGTAGAGATAAAAGAAAAGAGAAGGAGAGAGTGAGAGAGATGTGGCAGGTAGATCGGATCTAAATGAATATATTCATTGTAAAAGTCACTCCTACTCTGAGCCGCGCATGCAAAGAATACTGCTATAAATATTGATGATCTTTCATGCCGAGACGTTGTTTTCAGTCGTGACCGTCTAATCTATTCCCAAACGTGACCCCATGCCGCAGTGGTTTCTGTGCTCACGGTACATCTAGATATACACTTGACGTCGATATTAATGTCTTTATTAGCGATCGTTCGTCTCTCTTCCTTGCTCGAGTCTCACGAAGCTTCGGGATGGAATTGTCGAATCGATCGATATGGTCTCTGTGGCTCCGGCAATCAACTAGAGAAGTTTAGCAGTCTTTCAAAAACTTGCCTGCAAGACTTTAAAAAAGGTTCTCTAACTCCAGGAAAAAAAATAATTTGTGTAAATTAACGTAGCTCAGAATTCGACATTCAAGAATGATAACAATTTGTGGAACTAAGGGTGATGAGCTAAACTCGACAAAGAATGTAGTCGAATTGCTGACGTGAGGAACTGAATTCCGAATACAAAATTAAGGTCGCAAAATGGATGGCATAAATTGTAAGATGTCGAACTGGAAACAGAACTTAGAAGCTAAAATAGAGGGTGTGGATAGTTGAATCAGTAGTGATGGGCCGTTCCTGGATATCAAAGCCAAATCTAAATCTTACAAGTCTATAGCGAAACAGGCAAGTTTTCTTTCCGCAAGACAATAAACATCCATGCTGAGAGCAAGATAGATCGCCCAAGATCTTAGAGCAAACCAAACCGTTCCACGTTAATTGGTACGCGTTTGATTCTATCGGCAAAGGATATACGACTCCCCTGATTCCGCAGGTGTGGTTATATCTAACTCGACCAATCTGGTCGATTCCGTGATAAAGGTAAAACAGGAGACTGTTGGAGAGTCGTGGACTTTGGACAATCGACTATCGACTATCGAGGATCGATTCCTCGCGAAGCGTGCATAGGCGAGGACGGGGTCGAGCAAAACTCGCGGGGCCACGCGTGATCATATTGTGCCCATTAACATGGCAAAAAGTTGGCGGCCCTGAAGCAGAGAGCAACCACCAAGCCTTTAAGCCGTGGCGGGAAGTTTCCCACTGATCCTCGCCGCGCGAGCTTAAGCCCCAGGATTCCGGAGTTACTGCCATCATGGAACACCATGCACCACCAGCGATAGATATAAGCATAGCTGGGTAGAGAGTTGACTCTACGCGTAGCCAGTACCTAGCCTTCATTCCACCCCACACCCTCAATTCACCCTGCTGGTGCTCGATCTACTGTCTCTCTCCTGATTCACTTTTGCGTCTCTCTCTTGCTTGATACGCGCTCTCATTGCTGAGTCGTGCAACCACGATCTAGTGTATCCTTATCGCAACAGCGATCGTTCTCCGAGCTACGGTAGCTGATATTTATGAGCATGGCACGGCGCGATGTTGAAGTAGTTAAATTGCCGATAATAAATGTGCATTCGCGGAGTGATTACCGGACTATCTTACGGTAACCGTGAGGTACCGAGTCAAACGTTTATTTACTTGATCGTATCAACAGTCGGATAGAGAAGTCTCTTCATTAAAACGGAATTTGGAATCTCTACAGGAATCTTAGTTACATCAGTCCGAGAAGAGGGTGAGGATCAATGTTCAGAGAGAGAATGGTAGATTCGCCTTGAGCTCTTCAGCTTTAAACATTTAATCTAAAATAAATAGCAATTAAATTAAGGTTGGTTAATTGCAAATTAAAAATTGAGGAAGGATAATTGCAGAAGCTAAACTGAGGATGTTGAAAAGAATATGATCAACTGAGGATACGAAATAGAATAAACTAGTAAAGAAAAAAAATTCAGGATGATGAATTGCCAGGTTCTTCCTATTCAAATTCAAGGGAAGACTCACAAACTTATTCGATCTCCTGGTAATAAAGCACTCCTCGATCTTAACGCCAGGAGTAACGACCCGGGAAGGAGTCGTTTCCGAAGTCATACTTCACAGGCAATGAAACTGAGGATGACCAGTGACCACGAAACATCTGGGCAGTAGAGTACAAAAGGCCGAACAGAGTCTACGATCGCGATGACCCCTTCGAAGTTGAGCAAGCTCTCTGTACGACGAGTGAGGTGAATGAGACTTTGGCGTTTTAAAGAAGGGATATCGCAGCAATGAATCGCACCGAGTGGGAAAGGGAACTGCTTAGCTCTTCGTCTTACAATCCAGAGCCTCGACTTGAATGACTCTTGGGAACCCTCAGTGGGCATGCAAAGTGTGTCCAACATCCCGTCGCACTATCATTATGAAGTTGCCGGACGGGTCCGATCGACACGTCGGTCCAAAGGTCAGCCAGGGAGGGTTGCCATTATCGCGGTCAAACGGGGTCAGTCCAATTACATGTCGCGTCGTTAGGGTTTTACAGAGCGACTCGCTTCGAGTCTTTGTAAAGGGGCTTTCGACCCTAATCATATATCGTTACCAGACATACGATCTGTATTCTAAAGTAGTTAGAAGGGTAAGAGAAAATTTCTATCTATGAACAATTGGATAGATTTTTGCAATTTTTTTAGATTGGTTCAACAATGGACTCAGAGTTAGGGACACGAAGATAGAGGCTGTTAAACCAAATTGAGAAATGGAACATTGAGTTCAGACTGCCGAATTGTTGATGTAATGTAATTCTATCTTTGCAGACCACTAGTTCCTATTCAAGCTTTGAAAGTTTGAACCAATCGTTAGAATATATAGCCAATCGCGAGAATGCTCATCCTGATTTTAGACCCTAGTACCAATCGATGCCCCATAACATTTCTACAGTATGCAAATCAACCCTAGAGTTTCCAATGATTTATGCTGGAGACGCAATTTGTTTAAGTGTATCCCGATTCCATTTGGGTTAGGTAGCCATTTAAACGAGTTGCAAATAAAAGTAGTATGAGTATCATGTGATCGTGTCGGATGTACCCGTGTGTACCCTTTCCAACTCAGATTTAAATATAAGTAAAAGGTCTGGTGGCACAATCCGGGAAGAGCATTCGCCTTCTGGAGGTTGATTTGCCTTGCATGAAGCTTAGGGAGCTGCAGTGCCGAGAATGCGATCCACGATGTACAGCCCTCTTTCTCTTTTTATCCCTCCTGCCACCCTCTTTCTCCCAAGGAGGGTAGAGTCTGTACTTGGATCGAGCCTAGGCGCCGCGACGCCGGCGTACCTACTCTCTCATTGACTTTTTGTTTTCTCAAACCTCCCTCCGACTTTGCTCCATGTACTCTTATTTTGCTAGCCACCGGCTCCCGCACTGGTTTACCCTGCTCGCGTATCAACGGCGAGCGCCCCGTTGTTTTATGCAAATGTAATCAGATGGTCGGCGATTTCACTGCGATTTTATTAAATGTCACGTCACTCATACGGTGCGTCCGAGGGATCAAGTTGCACTCAATTTACCCAATTTCTTAATCATAAAACGATTACGAATTAGGGAAATTACATCCAGGTTGAATTATTCCTGCATGAATTGGTCAATTTATTTTAATGTGTCATCTTCAATCGGATTTTGGATGTTCCCAGGAGGCTTAATTTTAGATTCTTATTTTTAGGTCCAGGATGTGTTATCTTAAAGTTTGCATTCTAGAAAATGTGTCTTCCATAGCCTTCATTTCGTATTCCTAAATTCTAAATCCTCTTTAGAAACAGACTTTAAAATCCCTAATTCATCATCTACAGTGCCAAATGCAAATCTGAGGATGATAAACTGAAGATTAAAAACTGGGAATGCAAAATGAGGGAAAAAATCGAAGATGATAAATCATCAGATACTTCTAACTCAAAATATTTCCATAAAATTGTTCACGAGTGAAGTAATAAAACACCATTCGATCTTGAAACCAAAAGGATCAATCCCTAATTTGTAATCATGAGTTCTTAATTCACACAAGATCATTTCTTTAATTGGGGATTTGAAGCCGAAAATGCAGTTGGAGAAACTAAATCTTCCGTAAGTCTTTGGTAAATTGAGGTCTTATCTTAAAAATAAGAGGAACATAATTACGGATTATAAGGATCTATTTTCTCTACTCTGGTGATTAAAGTAAGATCAAATGCGGTTGTGCGCACGAGGCGGAACTCCTGAGGGGAGAAAAGAACCCTCAGGGGTGATGGCCTGATCTATCGACCAATAAACTGACACGGCCAGTAATTGTCCCGGAGACCATTCGGTCTGTGTCATTATTGGATTATCCGCGTTTTTCAGAATAACACTCTCACAATTTAGAGTCCGATCGTTCATGAAAAAAACATTTAGGCCTTCTTAAAACTGGCTTTTCTTTATGGTTTGCCAAACATGAATCTTCGATTTCGTAAATTATTCACTTAACGGTTGTTCTCTCGACTCAATACCAGACCAGCTTTCAGTCTATCTCTAACACGTTTCCGGAAATGTTTTCTGTAAATTAAAATACACAGTTATCAAAATGGAAGTTTAATTCGTGATGTTGCGATTATTATAACGGTGCCATTATTATTATCTTGGAATTATATTAATCCTGCTATTATTTTTCGAGTGAAGGAAATTCCAAATGGGGATAAGCGGGACAAAAGTAGTTTAAGAACCTGTCATGAGCTTCCAGATAAAGTGCTAAACGACTGTGAGCTTCCAGATGCTGTTGAACATAAATATCGTATTCTCGTTAGCATTCATCTGTCAGCCACTTGACTATGCCTTACTCTTTCTGCTAAAGAGGATAATCAAAGAACTGGAGAGTGAAGCATCGCATGCCTTACCGAGATAGATTTCATCTACAGTTTGCAACAGTACTGAATCTTGGATCTTTACAAAAAAGTAAATTGGGCAGACTCTTCGAACATCTCATCTCTACACACAAAAAATCTGTCAAGATTTCAAAGGAAGTGAAAAGATAATACAAAAGGTTAGTGGATAATACAAGGGAAATTTCGGAAGCGGTTTCGAAAACCCCTGCAAAAAAATGGTCTTGGGTCGAAAGCCAAGTTCAAGATCTCGAATGCAGGCAGGTTCGTTCGACCGTTCGCACGGCCCCTCATAAATTCATTCTCTCCTCTATTTTTTTCTCTCGCCTTTTTCCCCGGAACTTCGGGGATATGCTCTGAACATGGTGAAAGTTGCGAAACAATGCAGAGAACGCAAGTAAGGAAAAAAAGAGAAATCGGACAGCAAAGCTTTTCCTGTCCTGACAAGGGATGTAGAAGGGGATATTGTTAGACCAAATTCGAATGTTTGTACAAGTTTAAATCTGAGAGGAAGTTCATGAGATTGAAAGTAAACTGGGATGCTGATTTTAAATTATATTGCGAGGCTGCATCTCGAGATCATTATTTAAGTGTCCAAGCGCAAGAGAGGTTAAACGCGCAAAGCTGCTGTCGAGAAGATTAGCGAAATGCGAGAGCAGTACGAATGGAGCGGCAACCCTTTGTAGAGTAATGAATCTTTAGCGCTCCAGAAAGCAGTGCATGTGGCGATTGACTTTTTTTTGAAAAGATAAGTGAGCCGCCGATTCCTTTGAGAATTACTCCAATGATCTTAGAATGTAAACTGGGACTTCGGAACTTAGATTTATTACCGAGTGTAGATTACGGGTGTTTAGGTTAAGTATCCGGAATTTTCCTTTGATTGTGAGAAATACATTTGAAAGCTTGATGTTGATATTGTTCAAGTGTACAAATTAGAATTTTTGAAATTCATGAAGATGCAAATGATTATCAATAATTTCGAGATTGGTACTATTCCTTTCACAGGTCTGAGAAGTGTAAAGATAATTTTATACTTTCTTGTATTAAGTTTTAAAAACGAAACAATTTGTTACATTCAAATAAATTTGATAATGCTCATAAATATTGATGTTTCTAATTTCAAAAGCTTTTTAATAAAAGGATTATAAATTTCGAGGGTAACTCTAAATTGGTGAAAAGACAAAATAACAAGAAATAATTCAATCATTTATAATTTTAACATATTTTCAGTCAAAAGCAACAAATTTTAATTAAATTTTTAATTAATAAAATGTAGAGTGCTGTCAACTCTAAATATACAAATTTAAGATATGCTTTAAAGTTTTAAAGATTTAATTTATAATTATTAACTTTTATAATTTTTGTAATTTGCTGCACAAGAAACTGCGTCAGGAAAAATGGAAGATACCCTATCATTAGAATTGTAAAGTATTAAATAATCCTCAGTAGTCGCAATGATCCTTATTAATTGTCTTATGGTGACATTTTTAAGAAAAATAATTGGAGTTAGTTAATTGTTAAAATATTCAAAAAAAGTTTACTGATCCAGTCAATTTTGTTTCATTAAAGGCACTTTTTGAGAAAATTACATATAATTAAAAAATTAATTTTAAAAAATCAATCACTAATTCAGTAAAAGTACAAGAATTTTTACAGAAAATTTGCACCAAACTAGAAAATAATCTTGCACTGACAAAATTGTGAATAAATAAAAAGTTAAAATTATTAAAACACTTTTTGTGGGTTTAAGATTCGATTGAATTTTTTCTTAGGTCAACTAAATATTTATAAGAAATTTTCTTTTTTTAAATAATGCTGAATGATTTTTAAATAATTTTTTTGATTGAAGAATTAAATTGTTTTAAATTGGATATATTAAGTTTTTGGAAATTTTTTTTACGGTGACATAAAAACGCCTGACAAAAAATTGGTTAAATAAACAATTTTATGTTTTTTTAAACTCTCTAATAATCAAAAATGTGTTCTTTTATTTAAATTCCCTTATTAATAATTAAATCGTGATATTTTTAACTATAATTTAATATTTCTTACAAAAATTTGTTATTTCGTCGATACTATAATTATCAATTTGTATGATAATTTGAAACAAATTTAAAATTTTCACTTTGGTCAAATAAACATCAGTAAATTTTTTATTGGTAAGATTAAAAAATGAAATTGTAGACTTTGTATATTTAAATTAAAAATTATCCATTTTTTAACCGTTTCATTTTTATATTGGATAAAAATATCTCTCTCCGGTTTTCACATTTTGAACACGATTAAAAATGTTTTAGCTTCAAACTTTTTTCCCGAGAGAAAACTTTTTTTCAACGTTGAATATCTCGAAATTTATGTATTATAGAAAAGAATTTAATAGAAAAAAAACATATGTTTTTACAGATCAAATAAGTATCTGTAAAGAAAAGAATAATGTTGTAAAAAATTTCATTTTTACCCCCACGGTTTTACTGTTAAAATAAATTAAAATCAAAAAACATTTTTTCGAGCTCAGAATATTTTTTTATTCTAAACTCTTTTCTTAAACCTTTACGTTTCGGTACACAGCGTACCTTTATCAAAAGGTTTTACCCTAAGTTAGTTCTTCATAACCTACAATAAAGTTTTATTTTTATTTTTAAATAATTTATTCATCATTCAATGTCTCATTAATTTTTTGAGACCTTACTATAACTATATGTCTTGTATTTAAAATTTGGTTGATGAAAAAAATATTTTGACTGGAAAAATTTCCAATGACATCGTTTTTCATTATTGTTTTTTACTCTACTAATTTTATCTGTTGATTAATTCAAACTTCGATAAATCGGGTTAAAACACGAGGTGTGCAGTCATTTATTGGAATTTATAATATAAATTAAACACGCCTGGAAAATTGGATTTAAAAAAAAATTAAGTTTACATCAAATCAGTTGGTTTTCCTTAAGCTGTTACAATTTTTTAAACCAAAATAACTCCTTCTTTGTTACAAAAAAATGAATCCAAAAGACAAGTCGAATTATTAAAATTCAATTTATTTAAATATTCGAACAACTCGAATTTCAAAAATTCGGCTTCACTTTAGAATCCATTTTTTAACCAGATAATAAAAACTGTTTCTGATTAAAAAAATTGTAATTATCCAAGGAAATGAAGCCGACTTGATGAACAGTTACATTTTTTTCTGTTGTGAAAAATTCAATTTTCCAAGCGTGTCTAAACTGGTATTAAAAAGTCTAAAAGAGCGAATTGCACAACTCGAATAATCGAACTGCAGAACTATTTAAAACCTTCTG
The DNA here is from genome assembly GCA_010014905.2 of Druon quercuslanigerum. Taxonomy (NCBI): domain Eukaryota; kingdom Metazoa; phylum Arthropoda; class Insecta; order Hymenoptera; family Cynipidae; genus Druon; species Druon quercuslanigerum. The sequence continues at coordinate 1,677,060 of JAAAKG020000025.1, forward strand.
AAAAAGGTTCCAATTGTACCGAAACGTAAAGGATTGAGAAAGGAGTTTTTAATCAAATAAATTTTAAATTAAAAAACATATTTTTGGCTCAATTTTATTTTGATGTATCTGGACCCTCAGACACAAGGAAGAATCTCCGAATTACAATTCAAAAAGGAGGAAATTAAAAAAAAGGATAATAGAGGAAAGAAAGCGATCCCCGAATGCAGTATAAAAAACTCTCATTAAATTGATATCGACTTGAACTACTTGATATTCCCCATTGATCTCTCATTAGCACTCGAAAGTCTGGTGCGTGTACTCAGCAAGGCCAGGATACATCGAAATGGAGGAAGAAAATAAGTAAATAAATAAATAAATAAATAAATAAATAATCGATGTCGAGCCGAGAGATCCCTCTGTGAGAGCGATCGGACGTCTCTCCACGAAACCCAATTAAGAAATGTTTTGTCCGCCGCGGGACGGAGGGGTACCAGCAAGACGAAAAAGGGTTGGATGGCGAATAAGAGCAGGAAGATCGCAGAAGGCCAGGACCGATCGAATATCCCAACATGAGCCGAGGATCGAATCGGATCGGAATCGAGGTAGATATACCCGTATAAGCAAGAGGCTTGCTTTCGCATAGGCGGCAGAACGGCAGCTGTTTGAGCCAGCAAATTAGTAGCCGGCGCGTGATTGGTCTGTTGCCGCCCCGACTATATTGCAATGCACCGCGTGGTACGCCCGTAAGCCTGCTTCGTTGGTACGCCTAAGACCGATCGCCCGAACCTTCCGCGCCAATACCTACGCGCCAAAATACCAAAGCGCCAATACCAAAGCGCCCATACCGACCTCTCGCAATTTACCCGCGATATCTTTATGCCGGGATTTACGATCAGATAATGATCGAGGGATGTTCCGGCATTTTAAATCCAAATTATTATTATTTATATTACACTTGTGCTCTCCAAAGATATCTAAGCCAGGAACATTAATTAGTCCAGGGTCGATGGTCGTGGAAATGACTCTATTATTGGCCCTCGAGAACGAAGGGGAACCACTGGAGTTGAAGGACGACCTCTTAAAAAGCACTCACGGCTGAAACTTACTCCCTACGTACCAAAGTTTCATTAACCCTGAATGACCCACATTATGGGATTTATTTTATCATACTGTCAAAACTGTTGCTGGCATCTTTAAAGAGATATTCAGGGCGGTGATTCGGTGGACGATTTCGAATTCCCGGTCAAGTTTTTTTTATTTTCCTGATCGTAACATTCATATTTGCTGTAAAATGAAGACATTTATTTTAAATCATTACATGCAATCTAAACATCCTTTAACACGACAAAATAAAAAATATCAGCTTTTAACAAAAATACGAATTTTCAAGAAAATAGTTTAAATCAAATTTTTGTCTGAAAAAAGATCTCCTGTTTACTACTCAAATTTTTCGAGGAATCTGCATTATCACCAGAGAATAACATAAATTTTGAAACGCCTTTTCAGACTAGATAGAGCTGTGAATTAAAAATTGTTTAAATCAAATTTTTCTGAAAAAAGATCTTCTCCTTCGGAATAGGAAGTTCTTTTGTTCGATTCCTAGTAGAAGGAAGATTTTTTGAGAAAAATATTTGATTTAACAAATTTTTAATTCATAGCCCTATCTAGTCTGAAAAGACGTTTAAAAATTTCTGTTTTTCTTTGGTGATAAGATAGGTTCCTTGAAAAATATTTCAATTTTCAATCTGAATGCTGAATTTCCAACTGAAAAAATTAATTTTTCAATAAACAAAAAATCAATTTTTACTAAAAAATATAAAACAAAGAGATGCATATTCCACTAAAAGGATGAATATTTAACTGAAACACTTGAACTTTTAACCAAAAAGATGAACTTTTAATCAGAAAAATTTATTTTCTAATCAAAAAATCAATTTTCTACCAAAAAATATAATTTTTCAATAACATATATGAATTTTTAATAAAAATAATTGAATTTTTAACTTAAGTTTAATTTTAAACCGCACATAAATTTTTTCAACTTAAATAATAATTCTTCAACTGAAATGGTTGAATTTTCAAAAAAAAAAATAATAATTTTTACGAAAAAAGACTCCCACAAAAAATGACTGTCACAAAAATAGCTACATAAGATAAATTTAGGACTTAACAAATGAATTTTTAACTAGAAAATTGAATTTTTGACCACAAATTTAAATTTTCAACTAAGAAGATTAACTTGTACCAAAAACGACAAATTTTTAACTAAAAAATATCATTTTTTGAAAAAAATTAAATTTTTAATCAAAAATGAATATTCAACCAATGATATGAATTTAAAATGAAAATGATTAAATATTTAAATCAAATAATAGTTACATTTTTAGTTTAAAAAAATATTTAACTAAAAAATGCAAACATATTTTGAACAAAATAGTTAAATTTTCGGCAAAAAAATCCTTTTCATAAAGAAAACGAGTTTTCAATAAAATAGCTTATATTTTAATCAACAAAATTCATTTTTAACGAAAGAGTTTAAATTTAAACCAAGTAATTTTATTTCCAACCTAAAAAATTAATTTTCAACTAAAATAATAAATACTAGACTGGAATACTTAAATTTTTAACCGAAAAGAGGAATTTTTAAACAAGAAGATCAACTTGCAAAGGAAAACATTATTTTCTATAAAAAAATCGATTATTTAACAAAATACGTGGTTTTTCAACAAAATAGTTCAATTTTAAATTAAAAAAGATAAATTATTATCCAAATTGTTGCATTTTTAAGTAGAAAAAATCAATTTTCAACTAAAAATGGAACAGATGAAGTTTCAATTAAAGAAATTAATTTGCGACCAAAGTGATAAACTTTATACCAAAAAGAGAAAAAAGCAATTTTTCTACAAAATAAATAAATTTTCAAAAAAAAATCTTTCATTTTAAAAAAAGTGAATTTTTAACCAAATTTTCAACCAAAAATAGAATAATTGAATTTTATGTTAAAAATATAATTCCTAATCAAGACAAAAACTAATTTTCAGAAAAGTAGTTCAGTAACATTTTTAGTTTAAAAAAATTGATTTTCAGCAAAACAATTACATTTTCAACCAGAGATGAATTTTCAATTAAAATGATGAATCTTCAACCAACAAAAATTAATTTTTAATAAAAGTTTTTTTTAACTTTTAACCAAGTAGATGAATTTTTAAATACATAAAGATGAATTCGTAACGAATACAACAGAATTTTCTATTATAATTCAGAAATATTCTTTTGAAAATACTACTTATATTCTAAAAACTACTTGAAGTACTTTCTTTATTTACAGTTTGAAAAAGCAAATTTTAAAATTTATTTCTTGTATATCCCATTAATGTCTTTAAAAAATTCCTTGTTCCAAGTAAAATTATATTTCATTACGGAAACTCCCTATCCTAAATAAAAAACATTGTCTGTTTTCTAAAATTCCCTGTTCTAAGGCAGATCATTATTTTCTAAATTTACCAAAATTATTGAAAAAATGAAAACTTGAATTTTACTGCGATCAGAAGTAAATTCCCGGGTTTTAAAGTCATGACTGATAGCGTCAGTCATTGATTGACATGACTGATAGCGTCAGTCATTGATTGACATGACTGATAGCGTCAGCCATTGACAGACATGACTGATAGCGTCAGTCATTGATTGACATGACTGATAGCGTCAGCCATTGACAGACATGACTGATAGCGTCAGTCATTGACTGACATGACTGATAGCGTCAGTCATTGACTGACATGAGTGACATCGACAGTCACTCACTGACAAGACTGACATATTCACTGACTGGCATGAGGGACATCGACAGTCACTCACTGACAAGACTGACATCATCACTGACTGACATGAGTGAAATCGACAGTCATTCGCTTACAAAACTGACATCGCCACTGACTGACATCAGTGACATCGACAGTCACTCACTGACAAAACTGACATCGTCAGTGACTGAAATGAGGGACATCGTCAGTGACTGAAATGAGGGACATCGTCAGTGACTGACATAAGGGACATCGTCAGTCACTGACTGACATGACTGACATAGTCAGTTATTGACTGATATAACTGACTGCGTCAGTCATGGGCTGCTTGTACTAACAGCGTCAGTCAACGACTGGTAATTGTACAGTTTGTAAGATCAGAAGCAAACACCTGTCCAAACTGCTGAGCCCTGATGTACCTGAAAGGAACAGTCATTTGACCAAAATTTCAGACGGCAATCTTCCCTGCTTGAAATAACAGCATCATCAGAGATAAATTGCTATTCATCCGATAGGACCACTTATGTCCGAAATTTCGAACAAGATACAATTTCGTGTTAAAAAATCGATTATTCAAAGGCGGTATTCATCGTAATTAAAACGTTCGAGGCCCGTGTTCGATCCTCACTGTTTCGGACCAAAAAAACAAGAAGCAAACGTGGAATAACAAGACGCGCCATGCAGAGTCGTGGCCATGACGCTGGGCTGGCGTGCTGCAAATTACAGGAAAGCAAAGAGCGTTCAGCGTTGTGCAGCTGCAATTAAATCACCGCGATGCTTTATGGTCCCCCCTGTTCAGACGCTTCTTGCTCCCTCTTTTTTCCTCTCCTCTCTCATTCTCTCCTGAATTTTCCCCCCTCATCTTCTCTTTTTCTCTCTCTATCATCTCGGTACACGGGGCTTCCCGGAATTGAGAGAAAATAAAACCGAGAGGAGTTTGGCAGAGGCAAGGGGTTGCTGTCGGGGATGAGGACAGAGGGGAGGGACGTCACGGAACTCATGCGGCGTGAGCGCACCTAAGGCACGACTCCTGGTGCCCCGCGAGAAGCAGAAGGTATCTGCCTATCTCGATTCGATACAAGCAGCCACCTATAGCGATGTAATCCCATTGGCGATGCGATCCGACGTACCGTGTGTACTCGACGGAACCGTGCTACACCAGGAGGACCATAAATCCTCACTAGCTGCCGTCACGAAGGTCCGAACGTACGAGGATTCTAAACCTTAGAGACCTAACTTGCCATTCGGGAACTCTGAACCCATGTTACATGGAGGGACATCTATCTGAGATTCTTCACGTCTTCAGTTATCATCTTCAAATTCGCTACTGATGTTCAACTTGCTCCTAAATTTTTCGTATCTAAAAAGGTTGATGAGAGAGATCTAGCCAACTGAGGAAGATATTCAAACCTTGGGACAACTTACTTTTAAACCGGTTAAATCAATCCAAATGATTAGAGTGGTCAATGAGAACTTAATGAATAATGAATAATGATGAATGATTAGTTCCGTGATTATTATTGATGATGTTCCAGATGACTGATTATTGATGTCTTCAAGATTCATGAGATAATTGACTTGTATCATCTACTCACTCTCCTTGCCAGGTTTAGGTTGTTAAATTAATAAAATGATTCCTGACGCTTACCTGAAACATAAAAAAATTGAGATATTAGTTTTTATTGTCCCATAAGGAAAGCTACGGATAACATTTTTGGTTACAAGGTGTGCCCAGAAAATCTCTTAATCTAATTCTAATAGTAACAGAACTTTCATTAATTAAGTTTTAAATCCAATCAGATGTATCTTTATTGAGTTAGGATTGGATGAAAACTACTTTCAAACTTAGATGTTAAGTGAATCCACCTGGCTGTATATACGAATGGAACAAAGGGATGTGAAACACGAGGGTTATGGCTAAGGCTATTGATAACTTATAACAATGGTAGCTTGTAGCTGTAGTCTAACATGGAAGAACCTAACGTTTTTGTCAAGTACTTTCATGATGAATATATTCAGAAGTAAATTTCTTATATTAGGATTAATTTTCTTTATATGGTTCCTATCCCAAGAAACATCCTTGAGGGATCATCCATGAACTAGGTTCCCAATTTTCGGCAATTTGTGACACCCTATATTGATAACTATTGATTTGTTTATGCCCCCCCCCCCAAATAGTACCGTAGCCTTTAGGTAAACCCGATTTAACGTTTATACTGTTTTTTTTTTCTTAATTTATAATAAGTCAAGTTGCAAATATACCTATATTGTCTACGTGACTAGGTAGGAGTTGAAAATTGCCCAAATGAATTTTATGTGACCGTTAATTTGGGTTTTACGGAATTTTTAAACAAAAATAGAATAGTTAAGCTTTCAATTAAAAGGCACAATTTTAAATTATAAAAAAAATGTCTAATAGTTGATTTTAAAAAATAATTTTCATAACTTTGATGACAAAAACACGAATTGAAATTTTGTTAAAAGAATTAATTTTTTGACAAAAAAGACTAATTTCTAACAAAATAAAAGAATTCTCAAACCAAAGTTAAATTGTCAGTTGAACCAGATAATTTTTCAACAAAAACCGAATTAAAAGAAAAAATATTTGAATTTTAAGAAAAAGTTGAATTCTTACTTTAAAAAGAACCATTTTCGAACGCAAAGTGGAATAGGTCAATTTTAAATTACCAAAGTAATTTTAAAAACAAAAAAAAAAATTTTCAACAAAGCAATTCAATTTCCAACCAAAGATATGACTTTTTAACTAAAATTTTGAATCGTTAACCAAAAATTGTATTTTTAAAAAAGCAGTCCTTTAAAACTTCGCTGTTAAATTTTTAAACAAAAAGATGAATTTTTAATCAAGAAGAAGAATTTTCTACCGAATAACGGATATTGAATAAAATTCAAGAATTTTCAACCAAACTGTTGAATTTTTAACTAAAAAAGATTAATTTTTAAACAAATAGATTCATTTGCTACCAAAAAAAGACCAATTTTCCATAAAATTCAAGGATTCTCAACCCAACTTTTAAATTTTCAAATAAAAAAGATTATTTTTTAAAACCCAAAAACATTAATTCACAACCAAAAAAAGACGAATTTTTAACAAGATTCAAGATTTCTGAACCAAAAAGTTGAATTTTCAACTAAAAAAGATAAATTTTTAAATAAAAAGATTGATTTACTACCAAAAAAAAAAACAATTTTCCATAAAATTTAAGAATTCTCAATCAAACTGTCGAATTTTCAACTAAAACAGATTATTTTTTTAAAAACAAAAACATTAATTCACATCCAAAAAAAAACGAATTTTTAACAAGATTTAAGATTTCTGAACCCAACTTTTAAATTTTCAACTAAAAAAGATGATTTTTTAAAATAAAAACATTAATTTACAAAAACAAAAAATTTTAATAAGTTTCAAGATTTCTGAACCAAAAAGTTGAATTTTCAACTAAAAAAGATGATTTTTTTAAAAACAAAAACATTAATTCAAATAAAAAAAAAACGATTTTTTAACAAGATTTAAAATTTCTGAACCAAAAAGGTGAAGTTTCAACTAAAAAGATAAAGTTTTAAACCAAAAGATTGATTTACTACAAAAGAGACCAATTTTCTATAAAATTCAAGAATTCTCAACCCAACTTTTAAATTTTCAAATAAAAAAGATGATTTTTTAAAATAAAAACATTAATTTACAAAAAAAAATTTTTTAATAAGTTTCAAGATTTCTGAACCAAAAAGTTGAATTTTCAACTAAAAAAGATGATTTTTCTAAAAACAAAAACATTAATTCACATCCAAAAAAAAAACGAATTTTTAACCAGATTTAAGATTTCTGAACCAAAAAGGTGAAGTTTCAACTAAAAAGATAAAGTTTTAAACCAAAAGATTAATGTTAAATGTTTAAATAACAAAAATTTAATATGTATATAACTACATAAATTTTCAATTAAAAAGAAACATTTTCTTACAAAAATGAAATACCTAAATTTTAAATTAGCAAAATAAATTTTCAACCACAAGGAAAAGAATTTTCAACAAAATAGTTAAATTTTAAACAGAGAAATTAATTTTTACCTAAAAATGGAATAATTAAATTTTCAGTAAAAAACTCAATTTTAAATAAAATCGAAGTGAATTTTCAACGAAATAGTATAATTTTTAAGCAAGAATATTACATTTCTACAAAACATAACTTTCGACCAAAAATGAAAGGTACATTTTCAGTTAAAAAAATTAATCCTAAATAAGAAAAAGATCAACTTTCAACCAATAAGATGAATTTTTAACCAAATATTTGGATTTTTAAAGAAATTTTCAACCAAAAATAGAAATTTGTCACCAAGAAGCTTAAATATTCTTCCACAAATTCGAATTTTCAACTTAAGAAGATCAATTTAAAAACAAACATGTACGAGTTAAATTTTCAGTTAAAACAATTAATTGTCATCTAGAAATTTTGTTTTTAAACAAAATAATTAAATTTTGAACAAAAAATAGGGTTGTCAAATAAAATGATGAATCGTCAACCACGTAAAATAATTTTTAACAAAGTAGATCCACTTCCAACTAAACAGTTGAATTTTCAACCAAAAAAATGATTTCTCACTCTCTGAATTTCTTAATAAAATAATAAATTAATAAAATTAATAAATATAATAAAAACTTAATATATAGTAACTCTGTTATTTAAAAAAGATATATGTTTATTTCACTGCAGATTTTTTTTGTAAAAATATATTTAGGGTAAAGTGGAGTGATGTGAACTATTTTTTCCAATATAATGCCAAGAATTTTTTCTCAAATCTGTTGGTCATTTCCTTTAAAGAGAGTGGAATAATACATTTTGGTACAATTTAACTAAAAAAATTTTCATTTTTCACAAAAACATGTTTTCTTCATTCGATTGTAAGACGTATATACACATATGAACCGAAATCGCTAATAATTTTCGATTGAAGTTTTTGTATAGCAATAAATGGTAATAGCATGAATAAAATTAATAAAATAAAATAGCACATGTTCGTGGCATGTTGGTTACAATAAGCAAAAACGATAGATATTCGCATATAAAAAATTAATAAACAATAAAATAGTGTCATCTGAGAAGTTCGTCTTACACCACCAAGAATGGTTAACATCCCCCCACTGATGCTTTCTTATTTTGAATAACGCCACATAAAGACAATGTAAGTAAATGACTAGTAGTTCACTATGTAGTTACTTCGAAACTGTTCATGGCAAAAAAGTTGAGCACAAAAGCAAAAAAGGGCACTATTATGGTATATATTTGATTAAACATTGAATGTTCGATACTCCATAGCCCTGCTAATCATCGGGCGATAAAAGGGTACTCTCATTAGGCTCTGCTCAGAAGTTCTAGCTAGAACCTGGCTAAAACAGCGTTGCAGAACTAGTCAGGCCCTCTCCATTTTCCCGACGAGCGCCCGATTATAAATAGGAAAACCTATCCAGGGCCCTACTAAACCCCAATCGGAATTTCTACATCGGTAGGTGTCACCAACTCAAGACTTCACCCACTGTCCAAATCTAAATTTCCCAGTATTTCATCAACTCAGCTCCTACCTCATCCATACTTGGGAAGAATTCCAATGCAGCCTAAGCATTTCTCTAAATTCTAAGGGGGTGCGATTCGAAAGACAAGAGCGTGCTCGTGAATACAGAACCACCTGAGCCATTTCGGGTTCGGTCGGCGGTTCTCGCTTGAACGTTTCGGATGATTGGAAAGAGGGCGGGGTAAAGGAACTGGACCGTCGCCTGTTGGAAACATTTCGGTATCCTGGACAAATCCAGGGAAAAAGTGGTAGGTTGGTAGGTTGTGGCCGCCATCTCGTCGGCGACACATCACGTAGTGGGCCTGATGGCGGCTCGATACAAGAAACCGGCAACCTGGCGAGAAAAAGTTGGACGAGACCAACTCGCGTAGGATCGCACCACCGAGTCGGCTCTGGGGCGGTTTGAGGTAAGTGAAGACACGAGCAAAAGAGTAAAGGGGGCCCCCCGTTCTGGCTGCTTTCGTTCCCGGCCGCATTCAGAGGGAGTTGGGCCCAGTCGGGGCTAATGGGACGCAATTAAACGATTCGTATCAAAGAGCGCCGCCGCCACGCTCGCGGGAATGTCGCGAACTAGAGGCCCAAGAAGCGGTCCGTTGATTCGCCCCGACGAGTCTAGAAAAATCTCGGCCACGTCCAATTCCATCTCATTAGCGAGGAAACGGCAGCTGATGCTTGTCTTGCGGTCTTAGCGCAAGAAGAAGCCTTCGGAAGCCATGTATGGAACCGGTCTCCCTGTCCCCTATCTATACAACCTATACTCGACGGAATATACCCAGTGTCGCCCACATAAGTCCTGCCTTTCTCACGCTACCCTTCTTCCTTGTAAATATCACTACTTCCAGATCTAGTACATTTATTTCAATTTTTTACATTTTTCCAATAATTGACGTTTTAATAAGGATCAATATTAATGAGGAGGGCAATAGCATCTTCCGGTATCATATTATGTGATTCCAAAGCCAAAAATTCATTCATTGCAACCATTGCCATATGCTCTTCTCCAATCAAAATGGGTCCTACCAGAACCACCAGATTTGCTTATTAAATAAACCGGTGTGGGAATTCGGTGGATTATTTTTAATTCCCGGGTTTTCCCTGTCAAGTTTTTCTTTTACCTAGGTCAATTATTTTAATTCATGAGGTTCATGTTTTCAATCAAACAGCTCATTTTTCAAACTAAGAAATCAATTTTTATTTAAAACGATGAATATTTAATCAGAAAAAGTATTTGTAACAAAAAAGTTTAAATTTCAACCAAATAATTTTGTTTCCAAACTAAAAGATCAATTTTTCAAATAAAATAATAAATATTTAACTAAAATATAAACGCTGGAGGCAACTTACATCAACAATTTCTTCAACGTTTAACTAAAATACTTGAATTTTTAACCGAAAAGAAGACTTTTTAAAGCAGATTAAAATTCAAAGAAAAATATAGCAAAATACGTGAATTTTCAACGAAACAGTTGAATTTTCAATTATAAAAGACCAATTTTTCGTTAAATTGTTGAAATCTGTACTAGAAAATCCAATTTTTGACTCAAAATGAAATAGTTAAATTTTCAGTTAAAAAAATTAATTTCGCACCAAAAAAAACGGATTTTTTTTAAAATAGTGATAAATTTTCAAATAAAATTATGAATCTTCAAATAATAGTTTTTAACCGAAACTGGAATAGAAACATTTTTAGTTAAAAAAATTAATTTCAAGGCAAACATAAGAGTTTTAAACTAAAAAAATGAACCATCAACTGAAATAGTTGAATTTTCAATTGAAAAATATCAATTTTTCTTTAAATTGTTGAAATTTAAACTAGAACAAATCAATTTTTAACTCAAAATGAAATAGTTAAATTTTCAATTAAAAAAATTGATTTTGCACCTAAACGAAAACGGATTTTCGAAAAAAATAGTGATAACCTTTCAAATAAAATTATGAATCTTCCAATAATAATTTTTAACCGAAACTGGAATAGAAACATTTTTAGTTAAAAGAATTAATTTCATTGCAAACATAAGAGTTTTAAACTAAAACAATGAACCTTCAACAGAAATAGTTGAATTTTCAATTAAAAAAGACCAATTTTTCTTTAAATTGTTGAAATTTGAACTAGAACAAATCAATTTTTTACTCAAAATGAAATAGTAAAATTTTCAGTTGAAAAAATTGATTTTGCACCAAAAAAACAAATTTAAAAAAAAATAACAATAAATTTTCGAATAACATTATGAATTTTCAAATAATAGTTTTCAACTAAAAATGGAATAGCAACATTTTTAGTTTAAAAAAAATAATTTTAAGCTAAACATAAGCGTTTTCAACTAAAATAATGAACCTTCAACTGAAATTTTCAAACAAAAAAATAATTTTTACTAAATGATAAATTGTCAACCAAAACTTAAATAATTATTTTAAGTTAAAACCATAATGTTTAGCCAAACAGGTGAATTTTCAACTTCAACAATGCCTGTGAGGAAGACTAATTTTTAACTGGAATTCTGAATCTTTGACTAGAATAATTTAACTTTTCACCATAAAAATTAATTTTCAACTAAGAAGATCAATTTATATTCAAAAAGACGAATTTGCGACTAAAAAAGATCATTTATCAACAAAAAACTTGACAATTAAATTTTTAATGAAAGAATGAATGTCGAACCAAAGAGATCAATTTTTAGCGAAATTATGAAATATTCAACTAGAATAATAGTTACATTTTCAGTTTAAAACGAATATTTTAAAAAATCAGCAAAACACTTACTTTTCGGCAAAATTTTATTATTTTTTATTCATTTATATATTATTATATTATTTATACATATATTTTTTTATTTATTTCCATACAATAAAAAAACAAAGATTTTTAAACATTAGAGTATATGATATTTTCAACTAAAGTGATATTTATTTAACTGTAATG
>JAAAKG020000025.1:1689443-1712742 GCA_010014905.2 Druon quercuslanigerum
AAAGATTTTTAAACAATAGAGTATATAATATTTTCAACTAAAGTGATATTTATTTAACTGTAATGCTTGAATTTTTAACCAAAAAGAAAAAATTTTAATCGACAAGATAAAATTACAAAGAAAAAGATAATTTTCTACAAAAAATCGATTTTTTACTAAAAATTTTTCTGTCTTTCCCGTATCCCTGTGGAAGTCGTAAAAATTTTCCAAAAAATTCCACAAAAATTACAATATCGAAAATTCATTTCGAACAAAATCGCTTTGTTGAGCCAACCAAATTATTTTGTTAGAGCGTTTATTTGAACTAACAAAAAAGTTTTGTAGGCACGACACTATTTGTTTGTAGAATCAACAAACTTATTTGTTTAAATTAACCAAATATTTGTTAGTTCAACACAATGATTTTTGAGATTTAAAAAAAATATTGTAGATCTTACGAAATAGTTTGGTTGGACGAACTACATATTTGTACTCACACAAAAAATTATTTTCTATCGAGCGAACTAAATTTGTTAGGCTTAGAAATATATTTTTGTTGGAGCTATTCAATTTTTTCAACTAATATCCATCTTGTTACGGGAAGAATGCTTTTTTTGTAAATAAAATATAAAATATTTTCTGTTTGTAAATAAACTTGAAGGACAAAATAAATTGATTCAATATAATGTGTTTCATTGGTAGAAAATTTGTTTAATTAATCACAATTGATTTTTGGAATACTCGGTGATTATATGAAGAGTGGTTAATTAAAGGATTTCTCTTAAATACTTTAGGATACTTTAAATACTTTCTTAATTATTTTCAAGTACGTTTTTATGATTCGAAACACACAGGACTTTTTTTTGACCAAATTTTTTTATGGAACAACAAATAATATTAACGATCAAAATGCAGAGACTTCATTTTCGCTCGAATCCACCGTGTTTGGTACGCTCAAAAAAATTCTTTGATACACTCAACAAAAAGTGCTAACAAACTTATTTGTTTTAGCCAACTAAATTATTTAGTAACTCCAGCTACTTTGTTGGTAGTCGCAACCAAATTTTCCTATGAACATCCAAAATTCCGAAACTGCTCAACAAAATTATTTTGTTGCTGGAGCATTATTTTATTCTCAGTACACAGAGAACGATTGGATGATATTAGGGCGTTAATAAATCCAATAAATTTCGTTTCAAGTGCTCTTCTTCTTGCAGGTTTTGAGGCTTTATCAGAACACCCCGTACACCAGTCCGCACGTGTATAGGAAAGTCTATACCTATATTTGTTTCAGTCCATGGGGCATGCACATGCAAGCGCTGCAAAACAAAGCGAGCTCGTTAGGAGGTGCATTGCAATGACTGCACTCTTTGCTCAGGGTACATCCTGCTGTTAGCCGGCTGACTCGCATCGCATGCCTGTCTGCAGGACTCTTCTCGAGTGGGTACAAAGTTATACTTGGACACGTTTTGGCTTTGCTCGTGGCTTCGTAGTAGATAATTGCCCGTTGCCTCGGCGACTTTCTGCTGACAACGCTTGCCCCGAGGAGCAAACTGCGAAAAGAGCGATAGATCCACCCGATAAACAATTTCACAATCCCTAACTGGCCATTACGCAAAATGCCGTGTTTCATGAATAAAAATTAGCGTTCTGATTTCCCTCGATGGGCTTCGAGGATTCGGATCATGAGCCCAAGATGTCTATCTAAAGTATGATTGCAGCTAATTTTTATCGTAAGGTTAAATAGCTTCGAGGTTATCTTTTATTTGGAATTCTTAATACAGAATGGATTTTTTTAATTTGAGAGTTTTTGAGAGTTATTTTTATTGAGTGCTCATTGATAAGTATAGACATTACGAGGTGAAAAGTAATAGTTATTATGACATCCAAACAATGAAGAGTGTTCCCAGATTGGAAGAATGATACAAGTGGGATAAGTGTGATGTATTTTATGCTCATTATACACGTGCTCATTCAAGCTGCGATGAAGTCATAGGGACTGAATTAGAATTCCTAACTCAATAAGTAAAACAACATTTTTAAGGTGAGCGTTATCAGGAAAAGTTAAATAAAAGAGAGAAGCTTAATTAATCAAAGAAAGTACAACTTTCATTGAACTGATTTCTAGTAATAATGAGGCACAAGAGGCTCGCACAACTAGGTCTCATTCAACCATGATTTCAGTATAATTAATAGTCTACGTGCCCAAGTTTTTCTTAAAAAGTCATCGAGGCTCATTCTTTAGTCCAGCTTTAGTTTCCGCGTCACGTTTCGGCAGTTAAAGATCTCACAATTCCTATCGGAAATGAATTAAGTAGGACTGTTTACTCAGCTCCACCATTATTTTCTCACATAATTCAGAATCCCAACTGAAGTTTCTTAATTTATGAAAAGAGCGGTTTTCGCTTGGAGAATGGATACCTCCAAACCTAAAGGAATTTTGTAGCCAGTGGATGGAGCCCTCGAAACAAAATGGACGACCTGGATCGGAGAACTGGTACCGGCCACTGCGGGAGGCTGGTAACCTCGAGGTCGAGATAAACCCGAACGGTGAAATATTCGCCTTATTAATGCCGATCGCTTCATTAATGTCAGGCGTTTTAACACGTAATACGTGCTGGCAGCATATCGTATATACCCAGGGACGATATTTCGCGAGCGCAACAAAACTGCAGTCAGGCCAGTCGCGTTCGCCGATAAAGAGTGCAGTAGAATCCTTCATAAGCGCGGCAAACCACATAACTTGCGAGCGGCAGACAAGCCGCAGAATAAGAGGAAATATGGGAGGTGATCGGCCTCTCTTATTGCTTTTTCACTCCCTCAGAGGATCTCACTCTTTCCTATGAGGTGGAGTCATGTGAGCGGGTTGAACCGCGTGCAAAGAGCCAACGAGCAAGCCAACTGGGCAGACATAGCTCTCGAGTCTGCCAGGACGAGTTTATGCGATTTTTACACTCGATCTGATTTTTTGGCGGCGCGCCTCGCTCTCGCGAGACAGATATATGTCCCACGGCCATACAAGAGCCGCGTATAAAGACATCGAAGCAAAGCCAACGAGAATTCCTCATCCCATATCCTTGCTTCACCAGAGCCACCACCACCCCTACATCGCTCCCCCTGTCCCTTCAGTTTCCCCCTGTCCCCATTGCCCTCTTGTCCCTTTTCCCCTCCACAAGACTTGCTCTTGCTCCATTCCTCTCTACCTCACCGATACCCCATCATCCTCTTTGCCACCATACTTGGTATACCCAACCCCCTCTTGTCCTCCCAAGTTGGGCCTCTCAACCAACTCGAGGAGGAACAAGAAGAGAAGCGAAGGGCCTCGCCCATAACCGGTTCACTCTCTCGCATCGCACTCCCACCTCACGGCCAGCCAGATCGGAGGATCAGCAGCCTACCTGGTCCAGATAGATATAGCTATAATAGCCTAGCTCATAGCGATAAGAGACTCCCGCCCAGATTCGTGTAACTCGCAGCAGACTTGATAACCGCCCGATTTTCGCGCGATGTGTCTACATCATTGATGTGAGATGCATCAAGATATCGGCCTTTATGTTTAAAAAAAATGGGTTCTGCATTTGATAAAGTTGAATCCTGCAGTGGAATATGTTCCATACTGGTGGCTATTTTCTTTCTTTGATAGACTTTAACACTCTTGAATGAAACAATTCCGAAGGTTCTTGAAAAGTTAGGAAAGGACTTCTAAGTTATTAGGCCAAGAAAAATTGTATTGCAAGGTCCAAGTTAATTGATATAATCTATTCTTCCTTACTTTAGAATGACAGATATAGACTGGTCTTTGAATTAATAATCAATAAAAGCCTTCCACTGAAATCACATAAATATTTCATAGCTTTTTAATAGAATTACAAACAAGTGACTTGTTTTTATCAATGAATTTATTACTCTCAGAGTTACTCATTCAGCTCAGGAAGTGAGATCATAGCGCCATGTATAATTTATCAAAATATATCAATCTGGATCACTGACCGATGATAGACATGACATCTAAAACAACACATTCGTGCAAATAAATCGATTCTTAAAATAAAAATTATAGTTTTTCCTCTTTGAAAGTTGATACTTCATTAAAAATGTGATACTTCATTAAAAAATTTGACACTTCATTAAAATTAATATTCGCTTCTCTGCGACAAATATTTCACTGCCACATTCATTGATTAGATAAAGAGTTATGTTCAGTATAATATTACGTATTACAGGCCTTACCACAATTGCACACACTTCGTTTCTCTACAAAGGCTATACTTTGTAACGGATTAAAGATCTTCGTTTATTTCTTGGTATTCAATTATCCAATAAGAAGTAAGCAGTAAATGATACACTATTACCCTCATTTAATCGACTACCCAGCAGTTTTCTCTCCATCCGAAAATGAATGACAAACATTGCAACAAAGTATAATTGAACTTCGTGAGTGGAATCGTTTTGCTTCGGATGGAAGATAACGTCACGATTTCACGCGTCTGTAATTGAAGATTCAAGTTGATGTGCGAGCGCACATTGAACTCCTCTCGGCTACACGCTCATACATTGTATGTCCCATTAACGCGCCGCAAGAGATATTGACTTTTTCGTAATTAGCTCGATAATCGTCAGAGCGTTCATAAATAGCCACACCGACTGTGGTCTCGATAGAAAAAATTGAAGTACTTTTAAATCATTAGATAATATTTCGTAATTATAATCCCTGAGGTGAGACATATTTGTTCTTTATTTCGGTAAGTTTTGATGTCTTATTCTTAGGACTCAGGTAGAGAAGTCAAGATTGAAATATGGAGAAATTAAATGAAGATCTAAATCTTTTTTGCTATTGGAGAATTGATTAAGAAAGAGGCGGAAATGGGATGGATTCCTCATAAATCACTGGATTATAAAAAATTGTATTATGTCATTAGGGTCTCATTGTTCAACTTCTAGATATCGGAGACATCCTACACAAGCTGACACTTTGGTATTGGCTAGACTTTCTTCACCAAACCAAAAATCTTACATCAAATGATATCCCTCTTTAGAAAATAAACACATCTACCTCCATCAACACTCCATTCCTTTTATTCTGAATTTTTTTCAACAATAGAAGATCGAAACCAGGTGGAACTGTTTGTCTTCTGAAAACCGGATGCAATGGATTCACCTTGTGACATTCCTTGGCCTCGAAGGACACGTGTGCCGCAAAATGTCGCTGGAAAGAAGAGGTTGGTGGTTGTAATGTTCTCTGGGGGTGGTGAGGGTTTGCGTGTGGATTCAAAGGTAAGTACTCACGCATACGCAACCTGGTGCCCAATGTATGCAAGAATGAACGAGTAAGAGTGCAAAAGCGAAGCAAAGAGTTAAAAGAAGAACGTCGGAACAGCATCCACTCATCACGCGGCGTGTAGCCGCCTTTACATAAGCGACCATGCCGCCCGGCGGCGAGACCGAACGCTTTTACAACTCAATGCGGAGCCTGAAGGCCCCTCGGGCCCTACCCCGGCCCAGAGTTCTATGTATATATGCATGTATGGATGTACGCAGCTCTTGTGACCCTCGTCTGTAGAACATTGTTTGCGCATTTATATTCCTGCAGAGTGGTATCCTGCTCATTCACATTTCATACGAGGATAAAATACCTAGGAGCACCTACGATTAAAATGGGAGTCTAGTGTTCGTCGTTAGATCGTTGGTGGTTTCTGCTTGGGTAGTAGAACTGATGGTTTTTGGTTGGATAGTAGAACTGGTAGTTCTAATTTGTTTAGCTCAGATAATATAAAACTATCAGGAAGAAAAAGGAATGATGATGATGATGATGATAAGGTTTGATATTTTGGATATTGACCAAGAGAGAGCCAACTAACACTGGAATTATTTCTTTAAATCCTTATCTTTCACCTTATACGTCAGCCCATCAAGCTTGAGATTTCCGTCACGTTTCGATCGAAATTGCTGCTTCGGTAGCAATATGGCCTTATAGAAAAACCGGAAAACCAGATGCATGGAACTTGGTTGCCTATTTGCGCGTGTAAGTGCTTCGGAGCGTGCCCTGTCGGTCATAAATCCGCACCTAATTGAAAGATTGATCTGCCTGGCGGAACTAAAAGTGGTCGCGAACCGAGCCGAGTCGAGAATACGCTATCTTATGTACCCAGAGAAACTCGCTCAGACCTCGTTAGATGGAGAAACGAACAGGACGAACGACACACAGGAAAAGCAAACGTAATGGATAAGAAGAACGAGGGATGCTGCAGAAGATAAGGCCTGCCTTGAGTTTCTCTTTCTAGAATCTAGGGTGGCACTAAAAGAGCTCGGAATCAATTTAGGGAGGTCGCTCTGGATAAGGGAATGGCGCAATCGATTTTTTCCCTCCCCGAAAATCACCTCCTAGGAAATTGAATCCTCGTCACGAAAAGGCAGAGCGACGTTGATATGGGCAATCCAAATAGCATTAGGCTGCACACTCCCTTAGATACCTTCCAACAACTCACATTTGAAATACATCAGAACCCATACATTTCTTTTATTTCCCAAAGCTTCTTTATCAAAATCACAATTTATGTCTTTGGGGTTGCTCAAAAACTACGTCACGCTATTTTGAAGAATTTTTTCAAGCTACATATCATCATACAAAGCTCGAATCCCCCAAGTTGATGCCACGTACACAAACATCCCTCACCGCCACCCTTCAAGGTCAAAATTTTTCCTTCTATTTTCTTCGTTCTAGGATTTTAATAAGACTAGGAACTTTTTTTAATACTTTCGTAAGTGCTAATGTTTTTCTGTTTGTGCAGCTTGTCAAAATGTGAAACGAGGCAAGACTCGAGCAGGAGAAATCGTTCTGTTTCTTTTGGTGTCAGTAACTTTCTTTTCATGTTACATATCCCGGCAGGAATTTTCTACGTTTGGTTATCCTCGGCACCGAAAAAAAATATTGTTTGTACAATAGGTTCTATATAGATCGCTAGAGTGGGACTCGCTTGTGAACTTGAGACTTATGACTTTCCGCTTGTAATATTCTAGGTACAGTGTACCTACCTGTGTTTACAGCGTGTAGCTCTTATCGGTAAAACGTTTTCTATTTGCATTCTTCATAGCTTTTCTTAGTATTCTAATTAAGTTGCTCACAAAAGTTGCACAAAACCGACATTTATTTAATCTAGGTTTAATTTCTTGCCTCTGAAAGGAATTATTTATCTATCCAATTAGCCTTACTCGTATTTAAAAAGGATTTTAAAAGTTCGTACAATTTTTGCGTTTTTGACATGAAAAATAGAAATGTGGATAACTATTTATTGAAATTCTTTAAAAAACGGGAATTATTGATATTATTTCACAACTAAAACATATGCACAGACACTTTACACTTTTTCCACTACTCCCTTCTAAATACCTTTTTAATGAATTCCTCTTTATTTATATGTTTCATTTTTCTATTTTTTACGCCAATACAAAATGAGTTAATAATTATTAACTAAAATTCAACTTTTTTTGTTGACAGTTAATTTTTTTAATTTAAGAAGTCTACTAACATATTTTTTGTTAAGAATTCATCTCCTTTGGTTAGAAATATTTGGTTAAAGATTAAAATTTTTTTTAAACGAATTTTAATAACTGAAAATTGAAAAATCCAATTTTGCCTGAGAATTATTCGGTTTTAGTTGGAAATTAAATTATTAAATTTTTTATTGAAAATTCATCTTTTTTCTTCAAATGATAAATTTTGTGGTGCAAAATTCCTTTCATTTATGTTGAGATTTGTTGAGATTTGTTAAAAAATGTATTACTTTTTTTAAAATTAAAAATTAATTATTTTCAATTGCAATGGAAATATTTCATGATTGGTTGAAAATTGATCATTTTTAGATAAAAATTCAACTATTCAATTTTCAATTGAGAATTCATCTTTTTTGGTTAAAAATTCAAGTACTTGGTTTAGAGTTAAGCTAAATTTTTAAACATTGACTTTATTTATTAAAGATTAAACTATTCAAATGAAAATTTGTTCCCTGAAACTTTATGTATAGCGTAGTAAATCCCTCTTTTATGGTAGAAAATTCATTTTCCTAATTGAAAATTCCACTACTATTTTAAAAATGTATAAATTTGCATAAAAATTAATTTTATTAGTTAAAGTTTTATCTTTTTGGTAAATAATTAAACTATTTTGTTAAAAATTAATTTTTTGGCTGAAATTCAATTTTTTGTTCAGAATCGATTTTTTAAATTACAAATTACATTATTACATTTTTAATTGAAAATACATTTTTTTTAATTTGACTATTATAAAAAATTAATTTTGTAATTTAAAATTCATATTTTCGCGTTGACAATTAAACTTTTTTTGTAAAAAAAATAATTTTTTTTTTACCTTAAATTGAACTATTTTCTATAAATTCCTCTTTTTTCAATTAAAATTTCTCTTGTTTTGGTAGAAAACTCAACTATTTGACTTTAATTTTATTTTCCACCAAAAAAATTCTTTCGTTTTGTAGATAATTCACCTTTGTAGCTTGAACATCCCACAATTTCGTTGACATGACTTTTTTATCTTGAGAGAAAAATATTTCTTGATTAAAAATTTGTTCAAAATTTGGTTCCAAATTCAACTGTTTTTGTTTGAAGTTTAATCATTATTATAATTGATGTTAGTTTTCTGTCTCTACATGGTCTTAAATAAATATTTTAAAATATGGTTTTTTCATTTTTATAATGTGAAAAAATTGTTCTCTCTGGCTTTGCTGGGATTCGAACTCAGATCTTCAGATTGGCGATCTAGAGTTCTATTAATCTTTTTTGTTAAAGAAATCGACTTATTAGTTAAATATTTATTTTTTTAAGCTTTTTAAGTTATTTGTTTAAGAATTTTACTTTTTTCTTCAAAAATCTTTTCTTCCGTTTGAAATTTAAACTATTGGGTTACAAATACAAATAGTTGATAATTAATTTTGTTCTTTTCTTTAAAATTTCAACTATTTGGAAGAATATTCATCATTGTCTTGTATGAAATTAGTATTTTCTGCTCGAAAGTTTAACTTTTTATTTTAAAAATTGAACTGCGTGTGTCTCAACTTTAAGTTTCACTATTACCAAATTTGATAATTTGGTTACAATTTTTTTCAAGTAGGTCTAGTTTGAAAATTCATCTATTTCGTTAAAAATTCAAATATTTTGTTTAAGATTGCGCTATTTTTAAAAAATTTGAACTATTTGCTTGTAAATGCAACTGTTTACTCTAAAATGCATTTTTAGTATTACTTTACGTTAAACGTTTATTAAATTAACTCGAAGAAAAAAATTGACCTAAAATGCCGGTTCGGCGACCGTATCTGTAACGGCCCTGGAACTTTCAAACTTTTTGTGACGATCTGTTACGAAAATCGAGATGCCTTAAAAAAGTTTTCTAAACACCGCTCCGCAGTTTTTGAACAGTCCCTAAACATGAAGCGCCCATACAAATCCATATTAATTGAAGATCTCATGAATATTTTGAAGATTGAGTTACATGACTTTCTACTCCAAGCTTTAATGTATGCACTCTCTCAATTAAAGTTTATAAATTTTTTTTTCTTCTTCAGAGTACAGTGACTTTTCTCGTATGTAATCAAAAGTCTTCCCTCGAAATCTCCCATAATTAGATTGTAAATCAGATTATGGTGATTAATCCTGAAAATGCCAGCTACCATGATTATTCGCTTTCAATATCGAAAAAAAGTATCTTAACGAGCTTGTAAGAGGTGCCTCGGAGTTATTAACGAGCCGATCGGTTTAGCGATAATAACCTGCATCAGTCCATACACATGTGCAACGTACTGTATCCAAGATCGCAACCTTGCCTTCGTCGACAGTGCTTTTTCTGGCAGCCACTTCCGAAGCAACAAACAAGAAAGCCGTCAACAACGAAGATGCTAGAGAATAAAAACTGGAGAATCACTGGGAATTGATTTTCGAGTTTCATGGGAATCGCAACAAAAACTTTAAATGTCGGAAAAAGAAACTATTTCGAAATCGCGGCCTTCAGAAGTTGATTTAGGCTTTCAAGGGAATCAAATTCTTAGATACGAAATAATGAATGAAAACTTTTTCAGTAGGACAATACTTGTTCTGAGGATTATTAAAATTGCATAAGAAAAAATCAGAGAAAAAACTGGGCGTTTCATTGGGGTTTCTTTAGAGAACTCTTGAATATAATAAAGTGAAGGCGCTTTCACACAAGGAAATTGTTTGCAAATAATATATATTAAGTCATTATATCTATTCTAACTGCGATAATATGTTGTACTTTAATTTTCTTAATTATATTATATCCGTTAGAGTTCTATTAAAGAGCTTTAACGTAAAAGTTTTGTTATCAACAAGACAGAATGTCAAATTAGGCAAAGCAAAGAATAGATTCTTTGACAAAAGTCTCCGTTAAAATACGGTTCCTATGGAGACCTAAATGGAGGCTTCTTTGGAAAAATTTCATAGTTTTGAGTTCCTTTTCAGCAAAAGGGGTTTCTTTTTTGTTGCAGATTTTTGAGAAGAAAAAATTTCTATTAATGGAAACCAAATTTTTTCTGCAAATGGAACCTTCTTCAGTAGGATAATACTTATTTCGAGAACAATTTAAATTTCATAGTAAAGGATTCGAAATTTTTGTATTTCAATTTGAAAAAATTTGAAAATATACAATGTTGACTTGGAAGCATTGAAATGATCATTTATTTGTTAAAAGACTCAAGTTTCAATATTTTGAATCGAGTAGAAAATTAAAAATTTCCTAAATGAAAGCTTTAAATTGTTCTCTCAAAAGGGTTTGGTTGTATTAATCAGATTTTGTTTGTTTTATTTACCATATAAAATGTTTATTATATGGACAACTGCTAATGATGTTGATAAACATAAAAAAAATAGTCGAAAATTTTCTTTTAAACGTATTATTTTTTAAAGTTAATGCTCGTATTTAAGTTTCGCTCTTTAATCTAATTATTTTTCTACAATAATTTGTTTCTTTAACATTATTATTTTTTCCAACACACAAAAATGAGCGTCTTTTACAAAAAAAAAATGACAAGACACAACAGTCAGAAAAACGAAATCATTTCTTTTAAAATTATCTAAAAACTAGCGTATATTGACGCTTTTCTCTATCTCGTTTATTTAAAAAAATTTTGTACTTAAATGCAAATAATACAGGGGAAAATTGTATTTTTAAATTATTTTTTTAAATAAAATTTTATGTAATTCTATCGATGATAAGATATTTTGGTGAAAAAATAATGAAAAAAAATTTTGGACAAATTGTGTATTCAAGTGAATTTTTTTTTTAATTATCATCAAAAATAGACTTTCCGAGAAAAAATTAAAGTAAAGGTTTATTGTTTCAGATCATAGAAATAATTATTTTAAAAAATACAATTTTAACCGTTTTTATTTATACTTTAGTAAAAATTTGGAACATAACATGTAAAAAAAATTATCCAGAGACTTAGTTTTAGAACCCGAAACTAAAAATTGAGAATATAAATAAATAAATTTTGTTTATTTTGGAATTTAAAAAGATCTTTCCTTCGTAGTTATAAAAAAAGCTAAAAGTTTTATCAGATGCAAGAGGGGAAAATTAAAGTTGTGTATTACTCCGAATAATTAAAAAGAAATTAAAAAATTTAATTAAATAGTTCAAATTTGTCTCACAAAATTTTGTTGATTAACTTTGTAAATCAAATTTTATTTTGTTGCTTGAAAAAGATATAAAAACTGTCAAGTTTGCAAAATAGGTAAAAAATTTCAAAAATATGTGAAATAGGTGACAAATGTTTATAAAATAGGTGAAAAAGGGTAAATTGTTTTAATTTTACCACACTGTTACAATTCAAAAGTATATAGTCAATTTAGATTATTTAAATTGTGACCTCTCATTACAATACATACTAAAATCTGCAATAATAATTTTCTGAAATTACATTTTATCATTTATTGATAACTTAATCTTCATAAAACTGTCACATTTTATTTACACTGAGTTAAAATTTTTTGGTGGAAAAATATCAGCTATTCTAAATTTAACTTGGATTTATTTATTTAAAGCAAACTTATTGCAAAAATACCAATTTTTTAGATTTTTCAACTTTAAGAGCTGAAGAAAAAATTATATTGTGCTAAAGTCATCATATGATTGTTGAAAATAGTATTTCTTATTGAAATAGTTACAAAAATTAGAAATTTATAAAAAAATGTGTATGCAACAACTTTTTTAAAATTATTTAAACAATTTATCTGAATCTGCAGGTTATAGAAAAACTATAATTGTAGCATTCGATTCTACGGAAAGATCTCATAAAATAAATTTACGAGCATAGGAGATTTTTTTTCTCTTATTTGTTATGTCTTATTAATAAATGCTGAAGCAGGTAAAGTAATATGTTTTTTTTATTTATAGTACATAACAAATTAACGGATAACAAATTTTTTTCCTTAACCCACAGATATACATAGATTTTGTAAACAATTGAAAAATAAGATTTTTAAATTATATATCATCAAAAAACGCAAACCAGATTAATACGCGAGGATAATAAAAAAATATTATTTCTTTTAGCACTTTTAATTGTCAGTGTATCTAAAATCTAAATGATATATCTTATTACACCTTTAATCATACAATATAATTATATATTAATGCCTCTAAATTATTTCTAAGATAGCATAAAAAAACGGCTATGGTTGTAGCTAAAAATGTTATAATATAATACATGCTCTCAACTTTCACCATATTTTGGAACACTAATTATTAAGAAAGCTTATAAACTACTGTGGAATCGGTCCCAAGGGAAGACTCTCCCAGTCCACTTAAATCTATAATTTACAATTTGCAAATTGATAAATATGAAAGCGATGACATTATTTTGTTATTGATCATACGATAAAGATTGCGTGCAGAATTCTTAAAGAATTGCACGGTGCACTAAACATAAATAATGGTCACGTGTGGGCTGAGAGCAACTTGCTTTTATCCATGCGAGTCGACTATTGGCGAAACGATATAGCAACTTAATAATGTGCACTGGAAGCTGATGAAAAATGTAGTTAATGATCATGTTAATATCAAATGCTTTATTCGCGTAATCGACAGCCTCGTAAAAGCGAATGATTGATAAAAGCGATGTTCCGATTTAACTGTCAAGATTATCTGTAATTAAAACGAAATATTAATTAGTTTAATTTATATTTACACTTGTGAATTGTGGTAATTGTTATTATGTGCACTTATAAACTCATATCGTATATATTTAAACAAGTTGATGTATTGATTTTGCTGGATATTGATATTGCGATCCGGTAAATTTTGATTTATTGCACGAAGGGATGCATTGGTTGTTATAAAAACGAAAAATAATAAGTGAATATAAAATTCTTAATTAAGAAATATGATAAAGAAATTTTTCTTTCGTGCTTAATTGGAGGTTATCTTGAAGAACTTTGCTCACTGAAGCAGCGCAAGCGCTTTCTCAGCGACGGCGCCCGACGGCCGCCTTTTCGTCAAGATTCATTGCACTCGACGCTAAAAATATCGTTCCAGCTTTTTATATTCTTAATTTATAATATTAAATGTTATTTACGAAGCTGTCTTCTATGCACTTGCGACTAAAGTTATTTTAAGGAGATTAAATTTTAACGCACAAGATTAAAAATAGAGATCTTCATATCTCATACAAGCCTTGCATTTGACGCGAATGCTAAATTAAACTCGTGGAAAAAAGTTCTCATATTTACGACAGGAGACGTTTGAAAAACGCTTTCATTTGAGAATATTTTTCAAATACGAATCTGGAGACTAATGCTACAATAAAAAAAAAAAAAAAGACCTTCTGAGTAGAAAATTGCATATAATTAAAAGAGTTAAGTTGTTGACATGCAATAACTCTATTTATCTTTTGTAAATCAACATACCCGTGGCAGTAGGGAGACTAAGATCATCATATTATTTATATCTTGATCATTCTGTTGTTGCATCACACGCTAAACGAACATCCGCTATATTTAATTATAACTTCTGAATATTTATACATTGTTCGGAACCTTTAATGTTGAACACGTGCGAGTAATTGATTCTACGGTATGAGCACCAAGTGTCTGCATCCGCCGGAACTGTTTACTCAAAATTACCGATGATTTGAGAAAAAAAACGTAATGAAAGACTGAACATAAACTATGATACTCATCATTTTGTACTGCTCTATCTGTGTATGTTTGTATTGTATCTAATATTTGAACTCGTACAGTATGCAACAAAACAATATGATATGTAAAAAATAAATACAAAACTGGACACTATGCCCATGCATCATTCAAAATTGGGTGCGCCACGTGTGCGCGAACCTTAAATCTCTTTGTCGCATGCGTGCTCCGACTGTCTCGCCATTACCACATCGAAAAAGGGCACAAGTGCAAAAACCAAGGCGGCAACTAACGAACCGACGAGGTATCTCGCATCCTCCGGAATTGGCCCTTAAGTCGGCAAAAAACTAGAAAAACAGTATTGCATCCAAGTCCTCCTTCAAGCATCGCATCTCTTTCCACCAACAACACACCACCACAAGCACGCGCATCAAGCGGCACATGTGCCCCAACATTAAGATGGCTACAGACTTCTCGCGACTCAAATAAATGTTTTTCCCCCGTGAAGTTCAAAACCGAAATAGAGGTACGTACCCTTAGAAGATCCAAGAACAAAGGAGCTTCTTCCGAGACGCGAAAGGGGCCCATTTTCTTTCGAAAAACCGGGAATATTTGAAAAATTCGACCGAAAGAGGCTTACCGGTTCGGAACGGCGGCCATATTAGATAGTTGCCCCACCTTAAAACGCGGCTGCGCTGGTCGCGCCACTGCTCTCCGTTGCAGGCATCGACCGGTTTCTCTTTTCTTTTCCGACGGCTCCCATCTGAGTTGCCCAGGGCGCCATATTGCTTGCTCAGTTCGGCTTGCGCGCGACGCCCTGCGCCGCCTGCGATGAACCTCCTCCGGTCGCCTACGAAGTCGACCGCGACGATGTCCACCAGGTCGGGAAAAAAACCCGGTAGGTAGTGCGTGACCCTTAAAATCGAAACGAGACGCTCGCCAAACTGCGAGGACACCCGCGGTTTTGCGACGGTGTAGGTTCCCGTGGTGGAGTGCGGTAGTGGCGGCCATGATGGCTCTGGTGAGACTAGTCTCTGGGTCTTGAATTTCGACCCGAACTTTGTGTAGCACTGTAAAACCATCAACGCGATTCGAGAACACCTACGCGCACGGTAGAGTCGATCCCACTCCCCCGCACTTCACCCCAACCCCCGTAACGAACACACCTTGGAGCACCTGCACGTGTAGCTCGGTATTCGAACTTTTGTATTTGCTTGTCTGATGTTGTCTCTGTCTTTCTTATTGGAATCCTCTTCAGTAGGTGTCTCTTTTTGCGAGGAAACATTTTTTGTTCAAGTATACAAATTTCTGGTGCGGATTATGTGGACGGGTATGGAAATGTTCCTTTTGTAAGGATTATATTTGAGAAAGTTTTGAGCTAATTGTCTTAAATGTATTTGCAGCAATTGCAAATACTGTATGATGAAAAAATTGTTCTAGCACATTTTTTCAGAGCAATGCAAGAATATGGTCAATAAAGCAATTTTTGTAAGTAATGCGACAATTGTTATAAAGAATATAATAGTTCGTATAGCTGAAACAATATTTTTAGAAGATTCAGCAACTATTATTACCATGCATATTCGGCAAAAGTATACCAATTTAATGGGTGCTGCAACATGTTTTCAATACAATTTTGCTATAATGATGCATATCTTGAACGGCTAATAATATAATTCATTTATCTGCAACAAATATTCACTGTAAAAAAATCATTTGAAGACTCGTTTTCGATATTGGAACAGTCCCGCTAAAAATATAGTCTCTGGTGTCTATTCTAATTCTACTTTATTTTTACATTTTAGTACTACTTTTTTGGATCAAATCAGGACCGAAGTGAGAATCAAAATATTTTCTGTTTCAAACGTTTTCTGTTTCTTTTAAGCATGCAGTTACAAGCAATTAAAGCAGTACTCCCTGTGCAATATTTTATTTCGCTAGTACGTACTATAATCTGAAATTAGCAAAGTAAAATATTACAAATGATGGCTTCAAAACAAAACGATTTGGTATTATAACAAAAAGCTAAAAAAATACTGCTCAATTAAAACGGAAGCATAGTTTTTAGAGTCTAGCAAGTGCAAGACTGTATGACGCAAAAATTGTTGTAGCACAATTTTTGGCACAATTGATGCATCCGATGCAAGAATATGATCAATAGATCAATTTTTGTAAGTAATGCAACACTTGTTACAGATTATATATGTAGATCAAATGTACAGCAATTGTTGTAAAATATTACAATATTTTTATATCTGTAACAGTTTGTGCAACCGGTGAAACAACATTGATCATCAACTAAACCACACGTTTAGTGATCAATATTATTTCAATGAATGAAATGTAATTATAGCATCCGATGTTTTAAAAACAATTGCAAATGAAGTACTATTTTCCGCAAATGTAATGATACAAATATTGTAACTGATCATTTTTTGCACAGGCAATGATTTTCAGCAATTCAACAATATTTTTAATTACTGAATATATTTATAATGCCTGATAAGACAAGGTTTCTCAACAACACAACAATATTTTGATGAAATTGTTCTATCGGATGTAGTACTATTTGCAGACAATATAACAATTATTATCTCTGATGCATCAATTGTTCCAGCAAATATATAAATGGGTAGCAATATTTGCAGTTCAAAACACCGTGAGGAATACAAAGGTAATTTAATCGAAAGAAGATTATGTTTTTTCCGTTGTTGCTCAAATTAATAAAACTATTTAAAAGCATTATGTTCTAAGCAATGCAACAGTTGTACTAAATCTAAAACTGGATCCAAGAATTATTGCAACAATTTCTCTACCTAGCGTATCAACTGATGCTCTGATCAATATTCCTCTAACTTTAACAATTATACCCTTTACTCTTACAAAAGGCTTATAATTTTTTCAGAAAATTAAATATTGTAAAAAATATTCAATACAAATTCGTTGCAGTCAACAAAGTGTAATGTCACAATCAATGATTTTTGTATAAAGCAACAAAGGTGTTATTCATTTCAAGTGCGAATTTGCTGCAACCATAGAGAAACCAAAATCAATGTTTCAATAATCCTTTTATTATAATTATTAGAACAGTTGCTTAAACTAATAAAACTATTTGCGTAAAGCAGTATGTTCTAAGCAATGCAACAGTTGTACTAAATCTAAAAATGGATCCAAGATATATTGCAACAATTTCTCTACCCAGCGTATCAACTGATGCTCTGATCAATATTCCTCTAACTTTAACAATTATACCCTTTACTCTTACAAAAGGCTTATAATTTTTTCAGAAAATTAAATATTGTAAAAAATATTCAATACAAATTCGTTGCAGTCAACAAAGTGTAATGTCACAATCAATGATTTTTGTATAAAGCAACAAAGGTGTTATTCATTTCAAGTGCGAAGTCCTTTTATTATAATTAATAGAACAGTTGCTCTAAATAATAAAACTATTTGCGTAAAGCAGTATGTTCTAAGCAATGCAACAGTTGTACTTAATTTAAAAATAGATCCAAGAGTTATTGCAACAATTTCTCTACCCTTATGAACAGATGCTAATATTGCCTTTACAATTTTACTTTTTACTCTTAAGGTTTATAATGTTTGTAAAACTTAAATATTATGTAAAATAATCCTTACAACTTTGTTGCGGTCAGCATATTATAATGTTGCATTATATTTATTTTTTTAGTATTATATTATAATGTTCCATGATTTAATTATAAAGCAACAACAATTTTATTAACTTCAAGTGTAAACTTTCTGCAACCCGAGAAAAAAAACATTGATGAAGATTGAAGGGGGTACATTTTTGTACGATGAGTGGAGACAAGGATGTGTGAAATTCTTTGGCTGATATATAATATGCAAATGTTTGTTGCAGAGTAGGCTGATAATTGCATCCGAAGAAATATTTACTGTAGCAAGTGGAGATTTATGTACGTCGGGTGTAAGCGCCGTCAGGCAAGGAGACATTTTTTTGCAATCGTGAAATTCTTCAAATATTTAATTCACTCAACACTCATGATTGATGTAATTGATGTAAATTGATGCCGGCTGATACAAAAATATTTACAATAATAAGACATAAAATTTCCGAAAGCTTAAAACTGATGCTTGAAATGGGATCGAACAGAAGGTTCTCTACGTTCAACCATCTGAAAAGATACGCTGATGGAAACGCGGCTATAAAATTGAAATGTCCTCTATATCAGAGCCTTCAATAATTCTTTAAGATTTCACTATTCCTGAAGTCGTTTCCATCCTACCCAAAACATCAAAAAAACTATCAAACAATCAAATAAAAAGACAAAATGACTTATCCATTCAAGACAAACATTCTTGACCTATCTCCAACTTTTCCTCTAAGCGACCAAAAAACCCATTTGCCAAACATTGACTAATTATAAAATTCCTTCCTCGGATCTCTTTTGGCAAGATTTACAGTTTTAATCAACGACGACTTTATTAACCACATAAACAAAAAGGACCTTGATTCGAAAATTTCTCGGCGAATGAAGTCACCGGGCACGAAACACGAGATGCACCGATCATTTTAAGATTTGGCTCTAGGTCCGTCGTCTCTTAAACGGGTCTTAATAAAGGATCGGTGCGCGGGGCGATACGCAAGAACTTAGGCTGGTCCAATGCACATAAATATCAGCGAACCGCGCTTGAGATACGTAGCCTAAACCGTGAATTAATGGATCGCGAGATAAACGCTAAAAGCATTTTCGAAGAAATTTAGAAAGAGGCGACAACGACTAGAATCAAGAACTCGACTCAGAGAGTCCTAGGACTTCTTTTTCTCTCCTTCGGGCAAGTCGCACAGATAAATGGCAAGGCGTCCTGGGCTCTTCCTCCAGCGAGTCCTTTGCATTTTACAGGGTCCGAGATTCGCAAAGAGGACGCGACTGTCACGTAAGATCTTGCTGAGAATCGATCCTGCGGTTCGAAAGCACGCGCGATAAATATTCTCTCCCCCGATGTCGTTCCAAGGACTTTCCGCATAAACGTTCCTCTCGCATTCTCATAAATATTGTAGCAACGACTTCATTCTCCAGCGCCTTTCCTTACGCTTTTCTTGTACTAACATATCAGCCCAGCGCGAAGGAATCGCTCAAGACGGGAATCGAATTTAAATGTTCTTATGGGGCCGCTGAAAAAACTGCGTCACACTGGGAAAATATTGTGTTTATCCTGAGTTGTGAAAATAGGGTTTATTATAATGTAAGAATATATATTTAGTGAAACATCCGAAGAAAAATATCTGGTTGACAAAACAATAGTTGTTTTATTATAATTAATAGAACAGTTGCTGAAACTAATTAAACTATTTATATATTGAAACAATTTATCTATAGATAGATATGGTATACCCAACAAATCAACTGATGCTAATGTTGATGTCATCTTTACAATTATACACTTTTTACTCTTAGAGCACGATTTATCACTTATCTTGAAAATTAAATATTTTTAAAAATATTTGACACAACTTCGTTGCAGTCAGAAAAGTATAATGAACGCTTTTCTTGTACTAACATATCAGCCCAGAGCGAAGGAATGGCAAAATACGGGACACGAATTTAAATGTTTTTATGGGGCCGCTGAAATAAGTTTATCACACTTTCAGAGTAGGGTGCGTCGAAAAAACCAAATTATGAAAATCGAAATTAAAACTATGTGAAAAAGTAGTGTATTAGGACCCTGAAAAAAAATTGGGCATTGCTACACGAAAGTCTTCAATTCGCGCTTTCGCAATATGTGCTTAAAAAATTCTTAGTTTCATATAGTTTTAATTTTTTCGCGCATGAAATTTTTTTTATGTTTCTGGAGGTCGCAAATGACTATACAATTTTTTTAGGTGGAAATGTGTTAGAAAAAATTTGAGAAGCCTGGGAAATCATAAATGTTGGCACAGTAAATTTTTGAAAATTTACAATTTACTGTGCGAACATTTCTGATTTTTCAGGCATCATTTTTGACAGGAAATTAATCGTTTCAGATAAAAAATCGAATCCTTTTTTTGATTGAAAAATTAAAATTTTGTTTTTTGGTAGAAATGATTTTGCTTTGAATTAAATTACTTTGTGAGCATCTT
Organism: Druon quercuslanigerum; assembly: GCA_010014905.2. Lineage (NCBI taxonomy): Eukaryota > Metazoa > Arthropoda > Insecta > Hymenoptera > Cynipidae > Druon > Druon quercuslanigerum. Next base: position 1,709,680 of record JAAAKG020000025.1, read on the forward strand.
ATTATCATATAGTTTTAATTTTTTCGTGTATGAGAATTTTTTTATGTTTCTGGAGGTCTTAAATGTCTACAATTTTTTCGATTTTTTATTAACAATTTGTAGAAAGCACTTCATGTTTAATGCACCTATATTTAAAAAAAATTAAATCTGCAAGAATAGCGAATGTATTATTTCATGTATAAAAGGCTTTTCTATTGGTAGAAATGTGTTCGAAAAAATTTGATAAGTCTGAGAAATTATAAATGTTGGGACAGTAAATTTTTGAAAATTTGAAATTAACTGTGCGAAAATTTATGATTTCGCAGGCTTCATTTCTCGCTGAAAATTAATCGTTTTAGATCAAAAACCGAATAATTTCTTTAAATGAAAATGAAAAATTCAAATTTTGGTAGAAAATATTTTGTTAAGAGTTAAACTAATTTTTAAGAACTCATTTAATGAGTAAAAAATTGGAGTATTTATTCATAAATTTGTTTTTTTTGTCTGAAAGTTAACTTTTTTAACTGAAAATTAAAAAATTCCATTTTCGGTTAAAAATTGATACCTTTTACTTGATAATTCAACTATTTAATTTAAAAAATTTATATTTTACAGTAAATTTGTCATTTTTTGGTGAAAATTAAATCTTATTTATTTAAGTTAAACCGGTGGAATAAAAGTTGAACTAATTCGCTAACAGCTGATTTTATTAATTAAAGATCTATCTCTTCGGTTGAAAATTTAACTATTTTCTTCAACATTCATTTTTTTCTTTAAAAATCAATTTGTTGAACTGGCAATTGAAATAATCCATTTTGTGTTGAAAATTGACCCTTTTAGTTTGAAATTCAGAAATTTACTGGAAAGTTAATTTTTTTGATTGAAAATCTTTTTTTTTAGTTGAAAATTGAACTGTTTTGTCATAAAAATTAGCATCTTTTTTATTTTAAAGTGCGACTATTCATTTGAAAATAATATTTTTGAAGGATAACACTATATTTATGAAAATTCTTCTTTTTCGGTTGCATTCAACGACTTTTGATTAAAAATAAAAATATTTTTGCTGAACAGATCAACAATTACATTTTTCTTCGGAAATTCATTTTTTTTGCTAAATTCTACTGTTTCTCATTAAAAAAAAATTATCTTTTTATTGGTTAAAATATGAACTATTACATTTTTTGTTGAGAATTAATCCTATCTGATTTAAAACTTAAATACATGGTTAAAAATTGAACAACTTTGCTAAAAATTAATTTTCTTCTTGAAGATTTATAATTTTAGTTATAAATTCAACTATTGTGTTAAAAACTCAACTATTTAGAGTTAAAAAGTCATTTTTTAAATAAAATTTAATTATTTTGTTAGATATTTATCTTTTTGGACATAAAATTTGTCCTTTTGGATACAAAATTCAACTGTTTCAAAAAAAATTCATCTTCTTGGCTTAAAAATTTTACTTTTTATTCCAATTCAACTGTTTTAGGTTAAAGTTTAATATTTTTGTTTAAGAATTCGACCAAATCGTTGAAAATCCATCTTTCCAGATTGTAAATTCAACGATTTTGTTAAAAAATTATATTTCAGTTTCAAAAATACAAATGTTTTTTTTTAATTCGTCTTTTGGCATCGCAATTTGCTTTACTGGAATTAAAAAATTCATATATTTTTTTAGGAAAGTTTTTGGTTAAAAATTCATCTTTCTTCCTTGAAAATTCAAATGTATTCTACAAAAATTTTATTTTTGTCTTGAAGATTTAATGTTTTGTTTTAAAAATGCAACTGTTTACATTTGAAGAATAATCTTTTTTATTTAAATCCGATCATTCAGTTAAAAATTCAACTACTTGGTTAAAAATTTAACTCTTTTTTAGAATACTACCAAAACGGTCAATTATGATTTTATAAAATTTAAGGACTTTTTATTTAAGGAGTATTTAATTTTAAAATAGGCCGTATAAATTTAATCTTTTCCGGTACTTTTAATTTATTATGAAAATATATTCAAGATAATTTTGGAATATATGATTTTTTATTGATCCTTGATGTTTACTGTTATATCTTTATTTGAATGTTAGGAATATTTATAGTCTCCCTGAATGATTTGGCAAAATAAAAAAAAAAAAAGGTAAAAAATGTACACCTGAGTGAAACATTCTCTTGACAGGCCACAAGTCTTGCAACTTTTGTCCTCGCTGGCTATAAATCCAGGGCGAGGCAGGATGACATTATCGAACGATTTCGTCACTGTCAAACGAAAGGAGATCGCCATTTACATGAATCGGGCACAACACGTCTATATTTATTTTCACAATAATCCGTGGATTAACGGAAAATTCATCACAAAAATAATGAAAGAAATGTTTCATCCTTTTTTTAAAAAATTTTCCTAATGAGTATAAATAATTATTTGAATATCCACTTAGTTATCTAAGAGTACATTTAATTCTAAATTCATTTAAAATTTGATGTTCAATCCGTAAAACTAATCCGTAAATTATAAAATAGAATTACTGGATTTTTTTTAATTTTTCGGCCTCAAGTTTATTAATTACTATTAAAAAAACCTTCTGCAATTTTGTTTTTTGTGAAATTTTTTTTGCTGACTTAAGTTTGATAATCGAATTGATATTTCAAACATACAGAAAAAATATTTTTTTCAAAAAATGGATTTATCAAGTTTAAATCGCTTACTCTTCATTTATCATGTCTTTGGAAGAAGGAATGTTAGAAAATAATTATCGTTATTTTAAAAAAGGACATTTTTGTCATGTAATGGTAATTTTCAAAAAGAATTATTCAGAAGTAGAAGAAAAGAATTAAAAATAAACCCTGTTTCAAGTCAGAATTTTTCACAATTTGAAAATTCCTTGTTCCAAATTTTAGATTAAAAGAGTACTTTAAGAAGTTTTTAAAGTAGAAATAGTATTTCAAAGAAGAAAGATTGCTAAATTATATTTCAAAATTTCATGGCATTATTCGTTAAATATTTAAATATTATTATTATTATTATTATTATTCGTTAAATATTTCTTTAGTTAAAAATTCAATAATTCGGTTAAAAGTTGAACTCTACTGTTAAAA
>JAAAKG020000025.1:1727133-1764623 GCA_010014905.2 Druon quercuslanigerum
AAATGAGAATTATAACTTTTCACTGTCTCAAACTGAGGGTGATAAATTCTCTACTAACGTAATATACTGCCAATGTATATATACTCACAAGCTTAAGAAAATATATAATGACGAATATTGATAAAATTACGGTGGTACTCAATGGTACATAATAAGAAAATGCACATATTTTTAATATATGGCATTCATCCTCAGAAAACTTTTGTATAAAAGTAATGAGGGTATAGTGATCTTATTTTTGGTAAGTTTTATGGTTATTTTGCATTAAAAATTGTATAAAAATGTCCATCACATGAGTAACTTTCTTATTCCAAAAAGTATCTAGGATGACATCTTGAATATATTATATTAAAGCAATATAATAAATATACATATACACATGTAAGTCTGAAAATATGTGAAATGATGAATATTGAGGAAAAAGATCATAGTGCCCAGATCGTACGTTTTTTTGGTTGATTCAAAACCAATGTATTTAGATTATTATATTATCAATATTATTGGAAATTATTAATCCAAACATAATACATTTCTAAATATTTCTAAGATTGAAAGGATTGTTATTTATTCAATTTCAATTTTTGATATTTTATTAATATAAGACCCTAATAAAAGGATTTGTTCATTGGACATTGAGGTAACATTCACAACTCAATTAAAAAGAAATCATACGATATTTATAAGCAAAAACCTATAGATTGGAAAAGAATCACTTGCTTAGTGTCTCTCTTTAAAATGTTGTATTTTGAGATTGGAAAATAATCCATTTTTTCAAGAATAATTTTATGCAAAAGAACATGAAAAAGATTCAATCATTAAAAAATAGATTTCCAAACTATCGCGCTTTCCGGCTCATGAGAGTTATGTTGAAACAATATATAAAATTCCATACCATAATCAAAATCAGTGACAGGACTATCTAGTATGTGTTTCTAAAACAGCTTTCAAATAAACAAATCGTAATTTTATCATAATTTATCATTTTATATTTTCTTCAGCTTATGAGTATATATGTATTTTTATTATATTACTATAATATAATATTTTTAAGATGTCATCCTAAATACTTATTCAAAGAATAAGGTCACTAATGAGATGAACACATTTCTATAATTTTAAATGTACAATCACCACAAAGCTGATTAAAAACAAGTTCACTATACCCTCATTACTTTTAACCAAAAGTTATCAGAGAATGAATGCCATATATTAAAAATATGTGCATTGTCTTATTATGTACCATTGAGTACCTTCACACCTTTATCATTATAATTATAACAATACCTCCATGTTTTCAGTGTGTGATTTTTTTTCAGTGAGAATATTATTTCAGATTTATGGTTAATCAATGTTTTATGTTTTTTTCTGGTATAGTCTCTGAATATCATGTTTTAGTTACTTTATTTAGTTCAGTTTTTATTACATTCCTTTAATGATTGTTATCCCATATTTACAGTTTCATTCGTTTTTATTTCATAATGAACGTCTGATATCTGACTTTAGGCACGACAACTACTTTAATGTGTTTGCAAATTGTAATAAGATATTCTTTATGAAAAATTAAAAAAGCAGAATATAAAGTTTTTTTAAAATGGGGTTAAAGGGGTTAACTGTTTACGTTTGAAATTGAGCGCGGTGCGATTACAAGTGTAGGACTGCATTGAATCCCTCTGGCGAGTGAGTCGATGATTTATGGATATGGTAAGCCGCTCGTTACGTATATACGTATAGGACCATATAGCTTCACATGCACACATGTGCAAGCGTTAATAGCAAGGCGCCGAAGAACCAGAAGAGGGTCACTATGAAGCGACCAGTAAAGGGTGGTAAATATCCGAATGGGGACTGAAACCTGGGGAAGGTCAGGGATCGAGTTTTGCGATTTTCTACCCTTTATACAATTAAAAAAAGAATACTTGAAAAATTCTTGAAAAATTCAAATTAATATGATTCTAATTGTCATTTTTGCGATCGAAGAACTGCGAAAAGATTTTTAAAATTGTGTGGAAGTAACATAATTGCACATCGGACTATACACTCTTACCCGTATTCCTTTTTCTTTTAATTACCCTTTTTTTAAAGAAAATTTCCCCATTTTTCGTTTTTTTTTCTGAAATTCGAACAGAATTGATAAATTTAGAGAATTCCTGAACATGAAACCAACAATCAAACGAAAACATTTGGACAACCGCAAAAATGTTCCTATTGTAATTAAAAAAAAAAGATCCGTCAAGAAAAAAAAAACAGTTCAAAAAAATATGCGTAAATGTTTTCATTTTTCTTTCCTTTTTTTATTTTTTTCTAAAGATTTTTTAAAAATTGTTTTTGAAAAGAATTTTTAAAAATTACAATATGAATATTTTGTGGCGTTTGTCCAAATTTGGTTGTTGGATTCTTGGTTTTACTTTTAGCAACTGTATGTTAACTTGAGTATTGGAAGTGAAATAAGATTTTGAATTTTATTATAATTTAATTTAAATTTCTAAAATTTTAAATTAATAAACCTCAATAAAAAAATAAGAAACTATTTTCATTAAAGGTATATTATTTTTGCATGAAAATCTTCTAATATAGGTTTGGTACAGAATTCATGTACTTTGCTTAAAAATTCTACTATTTCGTTAAAAATTTGATTATTTTGTTGAAAAAGGTGATTGTAAAGATTGTAAAGATTTCAAATAAAAATTCAACTGTTTTCTTAAAAATTGATCCGTTTTATTAAAAAGTCATCTTTTTCATGGAAAATTCAAATATTTATTCAAATTTCGTTTTTTTTATCGAAAACTAATATTTTGTTATTAAAAATGTATTTTTTCTTGGATTGCAATAAACTTTTTGGCTGTGAGTTCCACTGCCTTCTAAAAAAGTTGTCTTTTTGGCTTGTAAATTTAACTCTTTGGTTAAAAATTCAACTGTTTTTGTTTCAAATGAGTATTTTTAGGTTGAAAATTTAACTGGCTAGTTAAAAATTAATTTTTGGTTAAAAATTTATTTTTTCGAGTTTATTATTCAATTTTTTTTGTAGAAAATTTGTTTTTTTGCAAGAAAATTTAAATATTTTGCTAGAAAGTTCAACTATTTATTTGAAAATTAACTTTTTTTAAAAAATAATATTTTATGGTGACAGTTATAATATTTTGTGAAAATTTGGGTATTTTTGGGTTGAAAATTTAATTCTTCTCTTAGTTGAAAATTCTATGATTTTGTGAACAAAATAAATATTTTTAAGTTGATACTTATACTTGATAGAAAACATAAATATTTGGTTAAAAAGAAAATTTTGGTTGAAAATTTATTTGATTTGTAGAAAATCTGTTTTCTTGGATTGAACATTCAACTACTTTGGTTGAAGATGCAACTATTTGCTTAAATTTCGACTTTTTTCTGGAAAATTCATATATTTAGGATAAAAATTAAACTCTAGCTAAAAATTCGTCTTTTTAGTTTAAAAATTCATCACTTAAAGTAAAAATTTCATCTTTTTTCTTTAAATTGCAAACTGTTTTCTTGAAAATTATTCTGTTATACTCTAGGATTCAACATTTTTTGCTAAAAAATTCAACTAGCTGGTTGAGAATTGAAATACTTTGTTTAAAATTTATTTTTTTATTATACATTGATAATTTTAGTAGAAAGTTGATCTATTAAGATAAAAATTTAATGGTGTAATTAAAAACTCATTTTTTTATTAAAAATTAGTTATTTTTCAACTGAAAATTGGAATATTCCTTTTATTGATAGAAATTGATCTTTCTTAGTTGAAAATTAAACTGTTTTGTTTAAATTTCATCTTTTCCGTAGAAAATTAATCTTCTTGTTTGGGAATTCTTATTTTTATTAAAATATTAAATTATTTGGTTAAACCTTAATCTATTTTGTTGAAAATGACACATGATTCATCTTGAAACCTTATAAATTTAAATCCTTCCAAATTGCATTTAATATAATACTCATAATAATTTTATTTAAAATAATTTATTTTTGTATAATACATTACGACAATAGTGTGTTAATAATGTGCCAGTATACTGAACCAATCGTCAATTTCAATCCCAAATAAAATTTCGAACAAGGAACGATAATTTTTTTTTAACATCAGACCATTTTCCTTCAGTCAGAAAAACTCTTCAATTTATAAAGAATTTCTCAAACGTAATATTAAAATTTGTATTAAAAAATGGATTAAACTTTCTTCAATAAAAATTAAAACTTCTCGATAATTTAAGAAGCAAAAATACTTTCTGCGATCGATCCAAATATTTACCTTAATAGGAACATTAGTTCAAATTGTTTTGGTCTTACGATCAATTTGAAAATAAAAAAAAAAACAAGGCATATTCCGAGTCAATATTTCATCCTCATCCTCAGGCAAATTATACCTTATATTTTATACAGTTATAAAACTTCAAAATTGTGGTTCGGAAAAAAGCTTTTAACGGTTTTGATATCACTTCCAAATACATAATTTTTCAGGAAAAAAACTTTCTTTTACATTATTCCACGGATGCTACAGTTAAAATTGCTGTGGTAACCTGGACGGAGTTGGACTTGATGGATAGATACGGTAGTAACTCAGAAAAGGGGGAAGTTTTGGGAAAGGGGATGTTTGAGTGAAATGCGTGAGGGGGTAGGAAGAGGAATTAGTGTAGCGAAGTTTCGTATGCGTGAGTGAACGAGTGGATGGTCGGCGTCACGCCACACGGGCCCTGAAAAGTTATGGTTACTGCCTCGAGAACGGGAAGGGTAGGCAACTAAAAATAATATTACATTTTACATTTTATTTTAGAAGTCTGCCATCATAAAGCCCTCTCGTAATCGGAATTTGGTGTTAAAAAATGTAAGCAACACTCGTTATGTGACTACGCGAAGGCTGTTAGAATCAACGGCCGGAAGACATTTCACCGAATCTCTACAATCTTCGATCCTGTTTTATTAAAGAGGTCATATTTAAAAGAAATGGTCTTCCTTATTGCGATTTATTTCTCTGGTCTTGATTATAGCCCTCCAGCTTTAAATTTTTAAATTGATAATGGTTTGAAGTGGTAGAGGTGCAATACAATTTTTAAAGAGGATGTTAAAGAATCAGAAAGGATGTCTTGTTATAAATTTTCAATGGACATTTTAGGATATAGCAAAAAGGTTTTATAAATGTTGAATAATTTTCTTTTATTTTGAAATTCGATGGCCCTGTTTTTAATTATTTGAGCTTTAAATAAAGCCATAGAGAAGGTATAAGTTATCATGCATTCTCCTCCTGAATCTTCCTTCTTGTGCAAGAATGCCATCAAAGAATTGTTTAGTGCAAATATTAATTAATATATATCTATTTTTTAATTTATTTAAAAATTTAAACAGTTTACAATACTTTAGAGAACCGTCACTAAAGTTTTATGCAGAAACCGTTTCTAAATTTTAATGAACTGTAACATAAATTTCAGCAACGGTAACTGCATAAAACTCCAGTCATATGTTTCAGAGAATTCTGTTACATTTATGAATGTTCAGTTAATGCAATTGAAAATTTCAAGTAGTTAACCAATATGTTTCGGTTAATTAATTTTAATATCAAATATGTAGTTTATATTTGTCCTGAGAATATAAATAGCAAGAAAATACGAGTGCGCAGTTAATATAAATGACATTGTATAAAATATATACATTGTGTAAAATATAAAATGTGGGCTTTGATAAAATACATATTGTCAAAGCTCATATTTTATGAAAAGTTTTTTTTTCACATTTCATTTATTGAGTATAAAATATAACATGATATAGTTTTGCTATAATTTTTTTTTTAAGACAAATATATATTGCAAATTTATATTAAAATTAATGAACCAAACAATCTCCAAACAGTCTCTATATATTACATGCTTGGAGAAATGTACTCATAAAATATATACAAAAAAAAGTTATTTTATTTTGTATATATTTTATGAGTACATTTCTCCAAAAAAAAATTCTTATTTTTATATACATAAAATATTATGTATAAAAAAATAAAATTACTTTTTTTGTATATATTTTATGAGTACATTTTTCCAAGCATGTAATATATAGAGACTGTTTGAAGATTGTTTGGTTCATTAATTTTAATATAAATTTGCAGTTTATATTTGTCTTAAAAATAAAAACTATAGCAAGGCTATATCTTTGTTAGATTATATACTTAATAAATCAAATGTGAAAAAAACTTATCACAAAATATGGGCCTTGATAATATGTATTTTATCAAAGCATTTTCTTGCTATTTATATTCTCAGGACAAATATAAACTACATATTTGATATTTAAATTAATGAACCGAAACAAATTGGTTAACTTGTTGAAATTTTCAATAAGTCATTTTTTCGTAAAAAAATTGAATTTTTATCTAGAAAATATGAATTTTCCGCAAAAAAATCATGTTTAGCAAAATAGTTAAACCTTCAACCAAAGAAATAAATTTTAAACTAAAATATAAATGTTTTTCAAAAATAAATGATTTCTTAACAAAGTCGTTCAACTAACATTTTCAATAACAAAAAATTTGAATCCCCAAACAGAGAGAAAAATAACTTTCCAGCAAAATATAGCATTTTTATTCAAAAAATATGAAATTTCTACTACAACAGGTAAAATTTTAAATTAAAAACTTAAATTTTAACCAAATTAAATTTTTATCCGAAAAAGCTTTTATTTTGACTTTTTAACATCACAATACATATAAGTTTTCAACAGTTGAATTTCTAATAAAAAATATAATTTTTTGAGAAAATTGTTCAGTTTTTATTAAAAAAAAGATGCTTTTTTTACTAAAATAGAATAATTTTTATATCAAAAAGACAAATTATCAAAAAATAGTTAAATTTTCATCCAGAAAAGATTTCAGTTTGACTTTTCATCATCAAAATATGTGTTTTGAATGAGAAAGAAATTTACGATGAGAATAGTTGCATTTCTTACCCAAAAGATTTGAATTTTTCAACAAAACAGTCGAATTGAAAAAAAACTTTTTAACATAGTACTTGCATTTTAAACCAAACCGTTGAATTTGTATCGAAGTAAGATGCAATTTCTAGTACTAAAGATGAATTTTAAAAAAAATTCGAAAAATACTTGAACTTTCAACCAAAATAGATTTTAGTTTAAGTTTTTAGCATCAAAATACGAGTTCTGAAAAATAAGTCAATTTTTGACGAAATTAGTTGCATTTTCAACCCAAAAATAGACATTTTTAACGCAAAAATTGAATTTTTTACCAAAAACGGAAGTATTTTAAACCGAATTGTTGCATTTTCAAACGAATATTAAAATATATGATTAAAAATGTCATTTCGTAGAGAAAGAAACTGCAAAAAAATTAATTTAAATGCAAAGCAAACAAATCACTAACCATTTTTTTCATTTTTTTCATTTTACCTGACCATATTAATATTCAAAGTCGGAATCTTAAACTTCGAAAATTTTTAACCTAGAATGTTTTATAAACAAAATAAAACAATTTCGAATTCAAATTGAAAAAATTAAAATTTATTCTACATAGCAGTTGGAAGTTTTAGAAATTCTCTGAATTTTACACATTTTTTGTTCTTTATATCTCTGACTTTTCCCTGACCAATAAAATTCTTTTGCAAGAACATATATTTTTCTTACCATTTAGAAATAGAAGGAAAGTATTTGTAGTTTACAGAAACCGTTTCTGAAGTTAAATACAAATTGAGCAGTTTCACTGTTTATTTTCTTTTATATAACACCAATTTTCTTATTAATCACTGCCAAAATTTCACAAGCACATCATGTTGTTTTCGAAATTTCACAAGGAAAAAGTTTCAACTTTAATTGGGAGACTCATAAACCATCAGTATGTGGCTCATAATTTTTACGGTTAACAAAATGTATAAACTTTTAATAAAATTATGGACATTCTTCTATTTGAAAAATATATTTATATTCTCTTATTGATAAGGTACTAAACCTTTTAAAAAATGAATCCCCTAAAAAGTACGACATTGTATAAATTCAATTCCCATAATTAATTTTCTTCCGCTATGGAAAACATCAGCCCCATCTTATATATCACCAAAAAAATTTCACAAGCACCGAGAAAAATTATGTAAATTCTTTTATCCTGGTTTATAAAACCTAATATCTAGATTTGTCGGCTTAATATCAATAGATTGCTGTCCTAAATTTCAAAATCCTAGATCATGAACGGTAAAATCCATTTTGCTCAGTGAGCTCTCAAATAAAAAATATCCCATAAAAAATCGGATCACAGTAAATAAACCCATGACGAGTTACGAGAAAAAAAAATAATAACAAATCATTTGTGCTCATAAAGGCGTGGTACCCGTGTATGCGTGGGGCGTGATAATCGTGAGTTCCTAACCCGCTGTTACCCAACCCTACCCGTAACATGGTAGCACGTGGTTGCCAATCGACACCCATAAAAGGGTCACCCGAATCAAGTGTAAAAGGGCCTCTCGGGTGTGGCTTAAGGAAATGGGCGCCATCTCTCCAACGACCTTTGAAACCTCTATTCAAATGTACCTGTTAGCATTTTCGTCGGTAAAGAAGGTCGCGCCTGCGTACCTCGCGATTCTGGGTAGGATTCGACGAGGGAATGGGAGAACGTTTTATTATCGCTCGAGTGCTTATAAACCGCGGTGAATCGCTTCATTTTGCTTTTTATGCGGCCGTCATTCTCGACGCTTGGAATGATTTTATTGCCACGTTGCACGGTACCTTCTCGTATGAACGTGTACAATTACGTTGCTTGTTCGCGCCTCAAACTACAATTGTAAAATCCCATTCGCTTAAGGAAACGAGAAACGAATGATCCCCGGGGTGTTGCGTGATAGATTGAGCATAAATAGTTAATAAATATTTATGAGCATATGGGAGAAAATCGATGTTGATTTTATGCTCGAGATTGTTTGATTTAGGGGTTTCAAGATGCTATTCGACATGGTTAACGGAATTCAGTTGGTACTGATTTATTAGAGGTTTGCGATTGAGCAGGAGGTATTCTACCAGGAAAAACTGGAGGGGTTTTCTCTTAGCGATTCATGAGAATCATATTTGGTTATAGCCAAATACACATCTTATTGCACATTCATTACAATCAGACTATTACACTTTACTTGCATTTTTAGAAGTCACATGTTTTTATTTGTTTTTCATGAAGATATGTGTAGAACAAATGAAAAACAAGTATTTTCGGAAAATACGAGTAGGCTGTTATTGCACCCAACTGCTCAATTTTAATACTTATGCATTACAATTGTATTTTTAAACGTTATAACATATTAGGAACTTCAGCAATTGTTAGCTACAGTTTTGGTTTCTTGATGAATAGTTTCGTTTAAGGAAAAGCATTAACTAATCTAGGCAGAACGTTACAATTGATTTCTTCACCATCATCAGTGACAACAAGAAATAAATTCTTTCGTAGACTAAACATAAAGATAGTTTATTACCACCCTTTAGAAAACAACCTTTACAAAAAGTTTTTTTTCAATCCTATCATTGCAGACCTATTCCTGACAATAAGTTAAATCATCATCTTTCATTATACAAAATTAATTTAGTTTAATTAGTTTTAAAAACAATAAATCGATTTAGCAAAGTTTTATCTCAATTCTATCATTGCTTATATATTTCCCAAACTAAATTAAATCATCAACATGCTATATATCTGTAATCAATTTAGTTTCATTAGTTTAAAATACACCAAAACGGTTCTTTCTGAAACTAAAAAACTGACATATTTATCATCATCCATTGAGAAACAAGCTTTTAACAAAGTTCTGTATTGATTCATATGTTGCAGATGTAAAATCTCCAAGCTAAATTAAATCGTCATAATCATATCAGTAATTAATTTAGTTTTAATGTGTTCAACAAAAAGAAATCAACTCTTACTTAAATTAAAATTGAAACAAATTTATTGTCATCCTTTATAGGAAACAAGCCTTTAACAAACTTTTGTATAAATCCTATCATTGCAGATGTATTCCCTAAAATAAATTATATCATCTTTCTCTATATACAAAATCAGTTTAGTTTCATTAGCTTCAAAAACAAGAAATTAATTCTTTCTAAAACTAAAAAACAAACATATTTGACATCATCCATTAAGAAACAAGCTTTTAACAAAAATTGGTATAATTATTTCTATAATTGCAGATATAATCACCAAACTATTTTAAATTATCATCATATTCTATATCCGTAATCAATTTAGTGTTATTATTTTCAACAACAAGAAATAATTTTTTTCTTTAAGTGAAACAGTAACATATTGATCATCATTCTTTATAGGAAGCAAGCCGTTAATCAAATTTTATCTCAATCCTATAATTGCAGATATATTTCAAAAAAAAATAAATCATCATATTTCTCTATATCTATATCTATTCTCTTAATCTAAAAAGCAAACATATTTATCATCATTCATTCAGAAAAAAGGTTTTAGCAAAGTTTTGTAATAATTCTACCGTTAAAGATATAATCCCCAAACTAAATTAAATCATCATCATACTCTGGCTATATCTGTAATCAATTCTAAATTATAAACTAAAACAGACAAATATTTACCAAAATCCTTTATAGAAAACAAGCCTTAAAGAATGTTTTGTTTTAATCCTATCGATAAACAACAAAAAAAGGCTGTGCTTACCAAAATGGATTTTCGGAATTAATGTTCTTAGCTTGTTATTCCCAAAAGTAGTTGTACGTAGAATTCATACAGCTTCATTCCGTTTTAAGAATAAGACACTGAAAATTTAGCTGGTAACTCACTATTCATGACTTTATCAGAAATAAATTTTCCATGTTAAAAATACGATGTTTTATTTGCAATAAAAGCTTCATTTTCAATATAGATGAAAGCTCTGAACATTTAACTTAATTATTTTGTTTTGCCAAATAATATAATCATTAACATTGCAGATACATTCCCCAAACTAATTTAAAACATCATCATTCTCTATAATCAATTAAGTTTTGATAGCTTCAACTGCAAGGAATGAATTCTTCCTTAAATTAAAATAAAAAATAATAATAATAACAAACAGTTATGACCATTTAAGAAACAAGCTTTTAAGAAACTTTTATTTCAATCCCACCATTGCAGATATATTCACAAAACTAAATGAAATCATCATTCTCTATACCTGTAATCAATTCCCAAATGAGTTGAAAACAACACCATATAAATTCTTCCAGTCAGAAGTTCAAGGAACTAGACTTGTATAAGAACGATCTCTTATTGGTCAGAGAAAGGTATTATGGTTGCTGCGATGGTCCCAGGGGAGTCAGGGGGCAGGTCTTTCAATGAGGGGAACACCCCTGAAGCCTGCAGGCAGCATGGCCTCTAAGTTTGAGATGGATCCCTATTCGAGACGAGGCCCGGCATAGGTAGAATCAAAATATAGTTATAGACTTATAGGAACCGTTGGAATTTCATCGCAAGGAGTAGGTAGTCGAGACCTGTCACGCGAGGAAGAGACACGGTACCTCGTTAGCACATCGTTCCAACTAAGCTTTTTGATAACGTCATGCATGACCCTCGAGTGTCGTGATCCAACTGGGCACGGATTATCGGTCCGTTCGAGAATTGTTATTCCCGGAATGATTAAGTGTTTCCGTTGACAATATTTCTCTTTTGATTTACGTAGATGTATAGAGCCAAAAGACGCTAACGATTATTCAAAAAACCTGTGCTAATAAATAATTTTTGATTATTTAGCAAAGGATGACTCGAAGATGCTAGAAAAGGTATTTTATAGAGAGTTGTTTTCTCATAAAATTGCAAAATGTTTTAATGTCGAATATCGGTTCTCTTCATTGATAAATAGTGCCAGTATATCGAAGTACAGTTCGAAGAAGATTTGCGTGATGTATTAAATCTCCCTTAGGAAGTATTAAAAGGATAATGATTATGAGTTGGATATCAGATAAAGTTTACTTTATGATGAGTATGTATGGTCGTTATGCTGATGTCGATGATGAGGATTCCCGATTGAAGATAAATTGCTTCTTCATTTTACTTTAAGATAAATCCACTTAGCGAGAAATTGATTCTACATTAATGATTTACGAGCACTATCATCTTTCTCGTTAAATAATTTAAGTCAACAAGTTAGATCCTTAAGGTAAGAATAAAAGAGCCGTTCTTTTAGTTCTAACGGTTAGAAGAATATAGAAAGCATATTCTCTTACTTAACTCTTATTAAAAACTTCTTTAATTCTAGAAAATACTATAAATGATAGAAACACCTAATGATATGCGAAGAGATTTCCGAAAGGGAAATTGAAAATCGGAAATTAGAGCCTTTGGCATCGGTAAATGATGAGTGAGCATCAGCTCTGGAGATAAATGGTAGTGCGATGTGTCTAATAGGAATAAATATAAAGCGGAAACGGTGTTCTTGATATCCAGGTGGCAGTAATAGTTAGAGGCTTATAAAAAAGCAATCGATGTCCGCGGCGTTATCAAGGCTTGTTGAGATGATCACTCGCTTGGGAGGTCCGTTATCTAGTTCCACACTGCCCATCCCAGGGCTTTACGAACACGCTAACTAACTAACCGGCATTTACATTGCTAATTGCGCCAGCATGTGAGAGTAGTGGTAGCTAACATGGACAATGCTTCGAGGGAATTAAACGAGTCTACCGGAGAAGCACGACCGAACCGCGAATATTTCTGATTTCAAAAGAATTGTAGGGTCGACTGTGGTCAGGGACTTTCTCGATAATTTAGCGAATCTGGTCTCATTGTGCTGGAATCTAAATTTTTCAACTGAATTATCTTTCCTTGTATTTAATGAACATTCTTTTCTGTTTCAGGTAAGATCCCTTAATGTCTCTTAAGATTCGCAACATGGTAAGAAACAAAAATAAATAATATCAATTTCGCTGACCTTTCTATTATTTTTTTGAATTCTACGTAAATAGCTCCAAGTCGCGTCATTAAGAATGCATATATTCCACTAGAGGCAATAAAGAATCCGAGTAAAGACGCCGCAGCATTATCTGACCGAGGCGAAGAAAAGTCTCGCGATGGTGAGAAACTTTCAGCAGCGGCGATACGCTATCTGTTTTTTGCAAAGGAGCAATTTCCCCAGTAAGAAGTTTTCCTTTTAACCATTCTTCGTTCTTCTCTTCTCAGAGCAAATACCTCCTGAAGGAACGCGGTGGAGGAAAAACACCATCGCGATACTTTATCCCGTTTGAATCCCTCTAATTACCAAATTTTCTTCGCCCTTAATTTAGTGTTATAATTGCTTCCTACCCCAGCAGAAGGGTTTGCATCGTAGTACCCCGGATTCTTAGAACCCTACAATGTCCCATTTCTTACCAGTCGCTCCCTTTTGGATATAGCACATTCCTTCGAGCACCCTCCAAATGCTTTCCCTCTGTCTTATATCATACCTTATATTTTTTAGATAGACGCCAAATAAATTTGTATTACGTTTAAACGGGAACGGATCTGGAGCCTTTCCACTGGAGAAGGAGTGAATTAAGGGAATGAATTTATGCACAGGGGACTTAACCAATGTTAATTCAGAGAGATTACTTTTCGAGTCTAGAATGCTTTTAGAGTTTTAGAATGCTTTCGGTATGTTCTTTCTTTAAAAGTAAAATGAGTGAAATGCCTCTGAATATTCTGGTGAATTTTCGCAGTTGGCCTAGTAGTGGACCTAATTATAATTTCATCTGTGGGCCAGAGGCACAACTAATAAAAAAAGAACGAAAAAAGAATAACTGCACGTGCAGAGCGTGTCGCTTTGTTTGCCACGCAGTCACGTTTTTGTCCGCTTATATTTACGCAACAGAGGGAATTTGCGGAAACGTAAATGCTCTGAGTTCTTATGTCACTCAGAGGTTGCAATAACAATTCTGCACTGGGAGAAGCTCAGGAGCTATTACGTCATGAATTTAAAAGGATAGCCATTTTTAAGTGCCTTTACCTCCACCTTTAATTTGATACTATCGAGTACGCTTGTACCCCTGAAGGTGATTAATCACTGGACTTGAAGTGTCTTAGGAATTCAAAAATTCCATGAACTTAAGAAAAACAAGAAAGCTACACATCTGGGGATAGACTTTCCTTCTGGGAAGTGTGTTTAAGCAATCTTGTCAGCAGGGATTCTTATTCCGATTTTCCGTTCTCTCACTTTCTTTTTTTAAGGTTCTGATCTTTCAGGCTGTCGCGTGTTTTTCAATTGAAAAAATAATTTATTTTCCATCTAGTCAGAAATGGTGTTAAATATTTTTTGTTGTTTATCGATAGTTTAGATTTCTATTTTCACAGAGTGGGGAATGATATCTACGCTGATCGATAGTAACTACCTCTGATGATAGTACAGATTCCTTTCAATAACTATAAGTGATCATAAATAGAAGGGCAATAAGCTATTAATTTAATGTAGGACAACAATTTTATCATTTTTTAAGTCAATACTTAATAAAATCCTCCACTGATTATTCTGGAATATTTTTGAAATTTTCTGTTTTGGAATAAACTGGACGTTTAATAGTCTACTTTTAATGGTCTATTGGTTTAATAGTTTTTGGTATGAAAATTTTAGATGTTTCGTCGGTTGAAGCAATTTAAATCAGAACTGAATATTGAAATGTAATAATTGTTAGAGTCATCAAAAATAATTTTAGAGCAGCATTTGTAATAAAATTACAAGTTTTTGTCAAGATCATAATAACCTAAGTATAGTTTTATTTTCTTTTGGAGAATTTAAGATTTATTTCTCGATAAAGTAAAAGTAATGGGTCATCCATAAATTACTTAGATAACGCTTTTATAGGGAAGAGTGCCCTTGTTAAAGTTACATACATGGATCAAAATAATGCTCAATAGGGTTGGTGGAAAAAAACAGAATTTTCCAAATAGAAATTGGAATTATGTTACAAAGTAGTGAGTGATGATCCTGATAAAGTATAATTAATTTGATGTCGATTGATAAACGCCTTCTTTTTGCAAGTTAGCAAAATCTGCTTTAATAAATTATTATTATCACAGTTTTTATATTATCATGTACCTAAATTTTTTTAATCCATACAGCCTTTTAATTAATTAATTTTCAGACTAAAAAGAAAAATTCGCAACCAAAAAGTGCCATGCTTTATATTTGAATAAAAAAGGATTGAATTTATAAAAAAAAAAGGAATTTTAAAACAATAAAGACAAATTTTTCAACACGTAATCATCTTTCACTCGAAGAAGAAATAAAATATTATCTAAATTGTTGAACCTTCAAGCCAAAAGATGAATTTTTCCACGAAAATTGATTTTTAAACCAAGAATATGACTTTATGAAAAAATGATATCCACGAAAACCGATACATTTTTATCTAACAAACATGAAATTTCAAACCAAGAACATGCTTTTTTTTAACAAAAAATTTTCATTTTCGTAAACAAATTATATCTCTTCTAAAACAGATGAATTTTTAAATCAAAATGAAGATTTTTCAAAAAAATAATTGCATTTTGTATTAAAAAAGATTTTAGTTGAGTTTTCATGATCAAGATATCAATTACAATCAAGAAATATGTTTCTACAAAAAATTGAATTTTTAATCCAAAAAGATCTTAGTTAACAAAAGGTTAATGTTCTACAAAAAGGGCTGTATTTTTAACCCAAAACCTGATTTTTCAACAAAACAGTTGAATTTATAACCAAAAAGCATATCTTTTTGAGGAAATTTTGTTAAATTTTCAACCAAATAATAAAATGTATAACAAAAAAGATAATCTTCAGGAGAAAGTTTTTGCGAATTTGCAAAAGTTACGCAACCAAATAGTAATGGCAAATATTTTTGTTATCAAATGGAAGCTTCAATGTTATAATTTAAAATATTAATACAAAATATTTTATTATTAGCTACAAAGCTTTCAAAATTGCGTACACTGACCCTATTAGTCTTGATCTGACTGATTACACATTCTTGATATCAAATCATCGCAAACATGTAGGACACACAGTGTCATAGATTTGGAGAGAACAGTGTTCAGAAACGTCAAGTTTACGCGCTGACGCGGCACTGTCCGTCACTGTAGGCGCCGTCCTCCACCCCTTTCCACCCCCTCTCCCAAATCCCAACCAACCCCTGGAATATATCTCCGTTTGGATTACGCCGGACTACCAATAGGATAAACACAAATACAGTCACAGAGAATCGAATAGAACGGGAGGGGGCTAGAGAGGGTGGTGGGGCAGGCCGCGTGCGGGTATTGCAATCCGTCAGAGCGGGTAAACCGAAAGCATAAATTTAATAGGTTTCACCCCCCCTTCTTCAAGCTTTATGGCGCCAACGAATTTCCCATTAAATAAACAAGCTCCATGTTCATTACGGGGTCGGGTCGGACCCGATTGGGCGCTCTACGTGTACACGAGATATACTACTGCATATATAGGTGGACATAGGTAGCTGGTGCGTCTAGGGCTTAGACCGCGACCTGCGGTCTCCGCATATGTGGAATACACGTGTGCAATTGTTCATAGACACATGCGTAGTTTTGCAACTTTGTGTTGGCGTTGAAGCACGAGCGCTCTCGAAATTAAACACTCGAGAATGTCACGATGCACTGGGTTCAATGAGGACTTTGGTGAATTGAAACTGCAGCAGTTGCCATTTACAGTTTCGTCTGAAAGAGTCTCGGATTGTTGAAATCGTTCAAATTGCTCTCATGACGAAAACTGCGACGCTGCTGGTGATTTTCCAAAAGGGTACCTAGGTACGGTCATAAACTTGCCATAGGTCTTTCGGGATAAAATCAATGAATGCTAGAGCAGCTAGAGTAACAACTTAGGGAAAAGATGTTTGTAGTATGCGGCAGTTTGATGAAGTCTTTGTAGGCAGCTCGTGTGTTTCCTCTGGATTACCTTCAAGCATAAACATTTTTTTAAGAAATAAAGGTTCATTGCTAATACAGGAAGGATCGGAAAATGATACATCAAACCATTTAAAAACATGTTATTTGGACACATAGAGACCATAAAGGGATATTCATTAATCAGTGAAAATAGCTCACTATTAGTGACACATAAGAAAAAGATGTTTTCAGTATGCGGCGGTTTAATAAAGTCTTTGTAGACAGCTTATGTGTTTCCTTTCCCTGTATCAAAACAGTTCACGAAACAAAACAATCCGATTTCAGTTTGATCCACCAATTTAATAAAATAAGATCGGTTTGTGTATTGAAATAGGCTTGAAATGAGAATCATCTGTCAACAAGCAAATCTGACAAAACAAATTCCAAACTCTCAAGTTCAGAAACCAACGTAAACCCCGAAATGACATGGATAGTATGTCAACGTCGTGCGTTAATATCTTTTGGACTTTAAAATTCACTCAATGCTGAAAGTTTCTGTCCAACCTAAAACGTTCCGATCTCTAGTCTTTTGATCTATTTTGTTTTTTTGTGAGATTGAAGTTTGGAACAATTGAAACAATGCACCCTCTAAATCAATTTAGTGCGGTATCTCGGATCATTTAGTTAGCAAACTAAACAAAAGAGAAACTGGTACTAAATTAGACTATTTGTGAGATCATATTAGAACACCCAAAAAAGAACCCCGGAGAAAAATTAATGCCTAGTTTTTACTGTGTTGGATAACATTCGAGCATAAAAAGAACGTTCCAAGAAATTGTCCTCATGATGGAAGGTGCGCCACTGTTAGTGATTTTCCAAAAGGGTACCTACGTACCCTCATAAACTTGTCCTAAGTCTTTCGGGATAAAATCAATGAATGCTAGAGTAACAACTCAGGGAAAAGATGTTTATAGTATGCGGCAGTTTGATAAAGTCTTTGTAGGCAGCTCGTGTGTTTTCTCTGGATTACGTTCATGTATAAACAAAAATTTAAGAAATAATAAATACAGACAGGATCGGAAAATGATCCATCAAACCATTACAAAACATGTCATTCGAAAACACACAGATCATAAATAGAGATTCATAAATCGGTGAAGATGGCTTACTATTAGTGAAATTTCCCAGAAAATGTGAGGGAAACAGGTGTCATCATAAACTTGCCCTACGACCTTCGGCTCAGATTCAATGAGTGTTAAAGTAACACATAAAAAAGATGTTTGCAGTATGCAGCGGTTTGATAAAATCTTTATAGGCAGCTCGTGTGCTTCCTCTGGATTACATCCGAGTATAAAAAGAGCATTCAAAGAAATAAAAGTTCATAACATATCCAGGCAGGATCAGGAAATGATCCAACCCCTGAAATTTCTATATAATACAGCTCGAGTGAAAGGGGGCCATAAAACTACTAACATCTAAAAAATAGCGAAATACTCATCCGTCCTAAATTACAATGTGGATTTACGAGTAGTGTGAATCGTCTCTAGGGTGAAAGCATCCCCGTCGTCTGGCAACGTTGCTAGTATTAGAACGCCAACTGGAAAGTATAGCCACTCAATCCGGACGGGGTGGTGGGTCAGAACGGGAAGCTGAATAGCCCTCATGTATACTGTAGTCTGAGTCGTCTCTCCACCTATCAGCTATTTCTATGTATAGCGTAAAGTAAACCGACTTTTATATACTGGGACATTTCGCTGCGCATAATACACTCCATTCTGCACATAATGCCAAATGCCGTATTCGAGCCAGCGCGCCACCGCCTGCTTTCGTGTGAGTGCCATACTCTGGAAAGTATACTGTACATGGATATTTCATTTCTGGTGTGGGTGGATAACGATGCGCGAACCGCGTGCCAAAATTATATCGACCCTGAATACACCCCTGACGTATGGCGTCTGCCGTTTTTGTATCCGACACGATTTTTAGCCTCTGTAGACCCTTTGCAAAAAGAAAAGGATAATGTATAGATATTGTGGATACTGGAAATATTAGAATGAAATATAAGCAATGACATTAGGGGCCGTACTTAAATTACTTAATTACGTGACATATAGGGGATGAGACATTTTATTATGATTGTTTATGGAAGGGAGTCTTGAAGATTATCTTTTTAGTTATAAATTTCACTGTTAGGTTGAAATTTTTGAAATTTTCTTAAAAAGACATCCTTTTTGGTTGCATATGGTTGCAACCAAAAAGGTTGCAACTGTTTTTTTTAAATTCGTTTTTTCGGGTTAAAAATTCAACTCTATTAGTAGAAAATTACATTATTGCGTATAGACCTTCTTTTGTTTAAAATTGATATTTTGTTGTTGATAAGTCAACTGAATTTTGTAGACATTTCGTCTTTTGGCTTGATGGTTCAACAATGGGGTGAAAAGTCTTTATTTGTTTAAAAGTCGTCCTTTTGGTTTTAACTTTTTTTGCTGTAAAAATGTTATCTGTTGGACACTATTTTAGGGAATTTATCTTTTAAATTAAAAATTCAACCATTTATTTAAAAATTGAATTATTTTTCGAAAATTAAAGTCTTTTTTTTAAAGGACATCTTTTATATTTAGAAAAGACATTTTTTGTTTCAAAAAATTGATAAATTTTAAAATTTGTCTCTGAAATTTTTTATTCCGTTTATAAAAGATTATATGGTAACATTATTAAAAGATTAAAATGCTGGTATTTTAATATTAATAATGAAGGAACATGAAGAATTAGGCAAGGAAAAATCAGGTAATTTTGAAAATAAAGTTCGCAGACTAAAAAATTAAAATTAACGTACAGCAAGATAGAGAGGAGGAATATTTTGTTACGGTTTGTTACAGGCGAGAGGGGGGGGGGAAGTCTCAGAGAGGGCCTATAGTTCGTTAAGAAATTTAAGTTTGGCCCCTTAGTAGTGAGCCACTTAAATTTAAGATCATAATTTCAAGCTAGAAATTTTTTTTGTCAAGTTGGGCAGATGAACACACGTGAGCGTCTTTTGAGTTTCTAGCGAGTTAATAGAAATAGCTTCCTCGCCGTAAATTTTCCCTGTAACTTTCTGGACAAAGTTAGTGAGAGTAACATATCTTAACACCCATTTTTTGAAGCTATCCACGAATCGACCCATTTTTTGAAGCTAATCTACGAATGGACCCATTTTTTGAAGCTATCTACGAATCGACCCATTTTTTGAAGCTATCTACAAATGGACCCATTTTTTGGCATCTTAATAGGAAAAAATATTGTTGAGTTTTTTGAGAGAAAAAAGATGAGTTTAGCAATGCCAAAGTTTGGTTAACAATGGAGTGCATAACTCGCGTAAGAATGGTAGTTGCTGGTCGTTTATAGCGATATCGAAAAGCTTCTATAGTATATCCAGTTATCCACGTAGTCAGGATTTCGTGGCGATGCACGGACGTCGTCCGGGGCAACGGGAGCATAAATGCACTTCGCAAAAAGAAAAATAAGTGCGCCGAGGCGGGACAAAGTTTCCTCCCGCGCAGAGCACAATGTTTTACTCCCGGGCCGCGGGCGCTGGAAGAGTTAAAGCTCGCATCTACCCCCGCCAGGTTAAGATATACCCAAGTAAGTGCCTTTGGTGGACTGGTAGAAGTGTATAAAGGACCGCGCCCACCACAAAGCTCACCACCCTCTATCTGCGAAGGGTTTGTAAAAGTTGGGGACGTCGCGAGGATATTTACGCATCATCGTAAACTTTAGGAGTCTCCTTACAACCCTTACGGATATAGCTCTCCTCTTCCAAGATCATTTTAGACTGAATTTTATATGAGGTTTTGTTCACTGCAATTGTAGTGATGTACGATACCATCTAGGAGTATGAGGACACATAAAAAATAGAGATTAAAAAGATGTACTCACTTCTCGCAGGATATCTCTAAAACAAAAAAGATAAAACAATTTATAAAGGAGCTTTTGAAAATCTTATTAAATTCCGCGTTAAATTATCGCTGCTTGAACTATTTTTTGTAAGGAGGGAGTGAGCAAGTGAGTGAGAAAGACCGACTTAATTTCTGATTTTCGACGATTTTTAAGATTCAACTTCAACTTCTGGCAAAACCTAGAAATATAATAGTAAACATTTTGCAGATAGGCGAAATGAGCTTTGAAATCTCCTCCTTAAAATGAGCCAAAAAACCTTTAAAAATTTTCACTTGTTCTTAAATTATGATTCAAAATAGTAATGACGAAAATCGAGGGTCAAGCAGTGACTGACGGCAGTCAGCTCGACCGTCGATTATCTTCTATCGCACGCCTCTACATTTTTTATAATAATTTGAGAATCAGATTTGAGAGTAATTAAAAATTTTCAACATTATTTTCTTAGATTCTGCAAACAGTTGAAGTTAAATAAAAAAATAGTCAAAAATCGGAAATTTTAATAACTATTTAAAACACTTATCTCGCTAAAATTTATTTATCCGCAGGAAACTGTGGTTTTATATATTTTCATAATTGTAATTAAAAAACTTTTAAAATACAAAAAAAAATAATTATGACTTTATTAAATGACATTTATATTTTAAAAAATTATGAATATAAAGAGAATGCTGAGATTCGTGAATATTAAAAAAAAAACTTTTTGGAAGAATTTTTAAAGGTTTCAAGAATATGAAAAAATTCGTCTTAAGATTCCTGGAAAAATTTGAAAAGATTTTATATTTTGAAAAATTAATTTAAAGAGTAAATTGAGAAAAATTTCAAATCGTTTCAAAAGATTTTGTAAAATTTCAAAAAATAATGTAGAACTTTTGAAAGCAAATTTTTTTTAAATTCCAAGATTACAACATTTTAGAATTTATATTTGAATAAGTTTTAAAGATATTTAAAAGTTTTTAATAGATTCAAAAACCTAAAAGGATTTCAAAATTATTCTTTTAAATAATTTTAAGAAAATACTCAATATTTCAAAAAAAATTAACAAAATTTAGATTTGTAAAGAATCCACACAAATAATTTAGAAGTCTTTTAATTATTTTGAAATTTTTGAGAGAATGAAAAAATTTTCTAAAGACTTTTAGGAAAATTTGATATGTTTTTTTTTATTATAAAAAATTAATTTAAAGGTTTTCAAATCATTTCAAATGACTTCATAAATTAGTGAAAAACTATCTCGACTATAATTTTAAACTTGGAGATATTTTTAAAAATGTACATGTAGTTCTCGACTTTTGAAGATTTCGAGAAACAAATTTAAAGGATTTTGAGAATTTTGAAAGTTTTCGAGAGAATAAACCATTTTTTTTAAGATTCCTGATAAAATAATTTTTTTTTAAATTAGTTTTAAAGGTCTTTTAAAATTTGCTTTATCATTTTAAAGGATTTCCAAAATTGTCGAAAACAAAATCTAAAAGATTTAATTACAATTTTTTAGTTCAAAAATTTTAAAAATTCTAAGAAAATTTCTATTAGTTTAAAATATATTATTAGGAAATTTTGAAAAAATTTGAAACTTATTTATAATTTGAAAAGAGATAAATTTTTTTAAAACAAAGTGTCGAGTGTAGTAGGTTTTGATATAAAATTTTGAAGCTTCTGAAAGATTTTGAAAAGTTAAAAGATAATAAAAAAATTTTCTTAAGATTTATAGAAAAAATTAAAATAAGATTCAAAAAAATTAATTTTAAAGATTCACGTGAAAATTTTTTATTTGTTTACCAATATTTTTTACAATTTTAAGAATAATTCGAGTCAGATTAAAATATATTGATGAATTTTTGAAGTTTTGAAGGAATGAAAAGTATTTTAAAACTTTGAAAGATTTTCGAAAGTTTATAAAATATCTTGTAATTAATTAAATTAATAGCAATAAATAATAATTACATTTTAATAATTAAAAGACTTTTGCACATTAAAAAAATACAAAATTTAGAGTTATGGCCAAACAATTTTTTTCCTACTATCCTTGGTTAGGAATTAATTATTTATTTAACTAATTAATTATTGAAAGTAGAATTAATTTTCTTCATTATTTTTTTCAAAAGTTTTAAAAAAATCACTGCTGTTGCATGTTTTTAGTCGCTTGTTTTAGGTGCCCTCATGCTCCTGGACAATATATTGTAACATCTTGAAAATGTTTACACAGCTGGACCTTATTACAGATCCTACCCCAAATATACATAATTTACTCTAAATTAAATCTCGCGCGTCCATTTCTCATAAAAAAATCGAGTCGGCGAAACCGCACAACACCCGTAAAAATTCCTCCCCTAAAAAAAAATGAACAAATCCTCCCTCGCGACAGAAGTTCCCTGTCCGGAAGCATGCGGCAGGATGCAATTAAGTCGCAAATCGGCAAGGGATTCGTTCGACAACCGATAGATGACAATAACGAATTGCTAATTCGCGAGAAAGCGTTTATTGGTTTCCGACTAACGTCGCGGAAAATCTGCAGATCGATGACTTACGACACTTTGGCGATGACTGGTTATTAGATTATTGGTCCTATCGACAGGTCATGCATTGCCTACCGATTTTGCGTTGCATTGGTTCGCACTCTACGCACCACCTATATAAATAGACGTCCAGAGGGTTGGCGTGGCGCAGAGAATGGGAGGGGGAGGGGGCAAAATGGAGAGAGCGTGATAACGATAACGTACGATCGGCATTAGCTGGCGGCTTGCTGCAGCTGATGGATGCGCTAATTATCAGCAAGCAGGAGTTACAGTGTTTCGAGTTCGCGTCCATACTCGTGTTACCTATGCATTTCCGATAAAAGGGATAATACTACCTAAAAGCGAAAATTGAGCCCTTCGATTTTTGAATCGAATCCTTATTTTCAAATCGATTTCTTATTTTTAAATGACACCTTGTTTTCAAGTCGAATGTTTTATTGGGAGCGTGCATTAATGTTCAGAATTTTGTTTGCAAAATTGAGGGCCTATTTAAAAAAAGTGGCTGCTATTTGATCATTCAAGTTATTGTCCATCGCTAGCTACTACTTTATCTCATCTTTCTGTTATCCACGAATCGGCCCATTTTTTAGGTATCTACGAATCGACCCATTTTTTAAGGTATCCACGAATCGACCCATTTTTTGGCATCTTCATGAGAAGTGAATCGTTGCTCAGACAGACCATGAGTTTCCCGGACGAGTGCCACCCTGAGGGTGAGAAAGAGTAGATAAGGAGTTTGGATGATAGTGTTGAAAATATATGCTCCTATGCAGGATGAAATTTTCAAGAATTATTTTTCATTTATATTCGCGAATGCCAGAGGCTCTGGGGTAGGTTTTCACGAGTGGATCTATTTGTCCGTATATAATGCTAATGCGACGAAGCGAATGAATAATCGCTACTCGGAAGGCATCATTATGCAAAGTGCAGGGAGTAAATGAAATTTTCAACATCCTCGCTCTCTCAGTTTTTACGACTGCAACGCAAAAAGGACTGTTGCTTGGAAAGATACTCTTGCATATTATTTACTCTTGATTTGATATTCGAAAATAATGTTAACTGGCAAATTTTACTACTCAGGCAGTTTTAATGTTCTTCATGAATTATCAAGACGTTAAATTAAAAATTGTGTTCTGCTTAACAATCCTTTAATCTAAATAATTTTTAACTCCACAATTGCAAAAAGACTTTTACTTAAAATCTTAAAGTTAATAGTTTTATTTCAAAAGTTTTAATTGCAACTTACGTCCATTAGAGTTTAAAAAAAATCATACACTTAAATTTAAATGTTTTAAATAATAAATAACGGAAGCAATGTAAAGCCATTATCGAAGTCATTATCATAATCGACGTAAATGATATCAAGTAATGAATGACAATATAACTTTTATAATAACTTTATTGGTTTACAAATTTTTGTAATATTGAGAAATAATTGAAAAAAAATTCAATTTCAAAAATTTTAATCCAATACAATTGATATAAAACGATATTTATATATTTTCATCGTTTTATATTGGAATTTCCAATTTAAATATTTTTTTAATAGCTGTAAATAGATTTAAATCAAATTTATTCCTGATTCCAAGGTAAAAAAAACTTTTTAAAGTTTCCAATTTAAGCTTTATGTTTTCTATTTGAATGTTTAAAAAAAAATTTTAATTTATTTTTCTACTTCTCTCCTTATCTGACTTCTGCTGTGAATTTTACGTTATTATTATTATTGGTTTGAAGGTGAAGAAAAACATCGAAACTGATAAAATTCACCCTTCTCGTACGGATGCCTCCCATCCGAGTATAGCCGAGCTAAGCACTGCTTAACTTCCATGATCGAACGAGAAGCCATTAACAATTTTATGTGTCCAAACGGATACTTCTAATGATTAAAAAAAACCACTTAGTATCAATGTATTTAAATGTTAACTTGTGAAATATTGAATTTAAGCTGAATGTTTTCAATTTAATAGTTTAAACTTTAATTTTTTAAATATTTATATTTTGTTTTGAAAGATTAGCTGTGAAAATTCATTTATTTATAGTATTTTAAAATTTTTAATTTTCTACTTTTTAACACTTGGATTTGAAGCTTTAAAATCCATTTTCGGGGGAAAAGGTATTTGATTGCATATCGAATTTTTCCGAATATTTGGTAATAATCGTAATCGTAAATAATCTCTTTAAATTCCTTTAAAAAGATTGAATTCTTTGAGGTTCCATGAAATATTTTTAAATCCTTTAAATCGCTTAAAATATTTAAAATCCTTTTTAAATACTTATAATCTGTGAAAATCCCTGATAACTTTTCAAAATTAGTGAAAAATTTCTGAATTTCCCTTAAATATTTAGAAATAATACGGGATGCTATAAAACCTTTAAAATTCATTAAAATATATTGAAAATATTTAAATTACTCGAAATCCCTTCAAATCTTTTTCAAAATTTAAAAATTCTTTTGAATTCCATTAAATCTTTTGAAATCGTAAGACTGTTTCTATTTTAATAATAATACTAGTAATAAAGAGAAGGAAGGGGATTTGGTTAGCTGCCTTCTCATTTGTATTTTTTTTCGAAGAAATAAACATTTAATTCTGGTTGTCGGAATTTGGTCTTTAGATTCTTGGTTTTATTTTCAGAAATTCTGCACATTAATTTGATAATGCATCACTTGGAGACGATAGTGCCCTTCTACTACTAATAGATTCCCTACTACTAATGCCATCTCGTTTTTATTTTTGTCCTAGACTCCCTACTACTAATGCCTTCTCGTTTTTATTTTTGTCCAAGGAAAGAATTTTTTTTTTTAATTTTTAGGGATTCTTTACATTAATTTGATAATTTATCCGTTAGACACGATAGTGTCCTGCTACTACTACTCCTCGACTCCCTACTACCAAAGTCTTCTTATTTTTTTCTTATTTTTTATTTTTGTCCAAGGAAAGAATTTTTGCTTTTAATTTTTAGGAATTCTGCTCAATAATTTGATAATTTATCCCTTGAAAACGATTGTGCCGTTCTACTACTAAGAGATTTCTACTACTAAGGCCTTCTTGTTTTTATTTTTGTCCAATTTTCAACCTAGACTCCCTACTACTAATGCCTTTTCATTTTTTTCTTCTTTTTTATTTTTGTCGAAGGAAAGAATTTTTTTATTTTCATTTTTAGGAATTCTGCACAATAATTTGATCACTTATCCCTTCGAAACGATAGTGCTCTGCTACTACTAATAGATTCCCTACTACTAACACCTTCTTGTTCTTATTTTTGTCGAAGAAAAGATTTTTTTTTAATTTTTAGGGATTCTGCACATTAATTTGAGCATTAATCCCTTGGATACGATACTGCCCTGGTACTACTACTTCTAGACTCCCTAATACTAATGGCTTCTCATTTTTTCCTATTTTTTATTTTTTTCCAAGGAATGAATTTTTTTCTTTTAATTTTTAGGAATTCTGCAGAATAATTTGATAATTTATCCCTTGGACACGATAGTGCCCTTCTACTACTAATATTCCCTACTACTAATGCCTTTTCTTTTTTTTCTTCTTTTTTATTTTTGTCCAAGGAAAGAATTTTTCTCTTTTAATTTTTAGGAATTCTGCACAATAATTTGATCATTTATCCCTTCGAAACGATAGTGCCCTTCTACTACTAATAGATTCCCTACTACAAATGCCTTCTCGTTTTTATTTTTGTCCAAGGAAAGAATTTTTTTCTTTTCATTTTTAGGGATTCTGCACATTAATTTGATAATGTATCCCTCGGACACGATAGTGACCTGCTAGTACTAGACTCCCTACTACTAATTCGTTCTCATTTTCCTTTCCTATTTTTTAATTTTTGTACAAAGAAAGAACATATTTCTTTTAATTTTTAAGGATTATTCACATTAAGTTGATAATTTATCCCTTGGGCACGATAGTGTCCTACTACTACTATACTCTTTCCTACTACTACTACTACTGCTAATCCTAGACTCCCTATTACTATTTCTTTCTCATTTTTCTTTCCTATTTTTTATTTTTGTCCAAAGAAAGAACTTTTTTCTTTTAATTTTTAGGGATTCTGAACATTAATTTGGTAATTTATCCCTTGGACACGATAGTTCTCTACTACTCCTACTACTTCTAGACTCACTACTTCTACTACTACTGCTAATCCTAGACTCCCTATTACTATTTCCTTCTCATTTTTCTTTTCTATTTTTTATTTTTGTCCAAAGAAAGAACTACTAATACATTCTCATTTTTTTCTTCTTTTTTATTTATGCCTAAGCAAAGGATTTTTTTTTAATTTTTAGGAATTCCGCAAAATAAATTGATAATTTATTCATTGGAAACGATAGTGCCCTTCTACTACTAATAGATTCTCTACTACTAATGCCTTCTCATTTTTATTTTTGTCCGAGGAAATAAATATTTTCTTTTCATTTTTAGCGATTCTGCATATTAATTTGATACTTTATCCCTTTGACACGATAGTGCCCTACTATTATTACTACTAGACTCCCTACTACTACTACTACTACCACTACTGCTAAACCTAGACTCCCTACTACTATTGCCTTCTCATTTTACTTTCCTATTTTTTATTTTTGTCCAAAGCAAAAACTTTTTTCTTTTAATTTTTAGGGATTCTGCGCATTAATTTGATCATTTATCCCTTCGATATGATAGTGCCCTGTTGCTACTACTACTCCTAGACTCCCTACTACTAATGCCTTCTCATTATTTTTCTTCTTTTTTATTTTTTTTCCAAGGAAAGGATTTTTTTCTTTTAATTTTTAGGGATTCTGCAGAATAAATTGATAATCTATCCTTTGGACGCGATAGTGCCCTACTACTTCTACTAGACTCCCTCTCACTATTACTACTACTAATATTTAATTTTCAGAAGTGTGCATCAGCGCAATGTACGTTACGGCATTTGATTCAAAACCCAACAAATCCCTCAGAACTTTTAGCAGCCACAAAGAGTGTTTGTTGAAAAAATAAGCAAAGCACAAGTTCTGCAGAGAATCTTGCTCACTAGGATTTGCAGCTTGCGCGCCGACGAGAACACATACAATAACTGTACAGTATCCAGAATACAATACGCATACTGACCATCGTGCAACACTGTTGATATAGAACTACTAAACAGGTCGTAGATTACCTTGGTTAGTTATATCGGACCTCTTCCAAAACCAACCCCGAACCAATTCCCACCGGTGTTCTGCATCATTTGGCGGCCCGCGGCCGTGAAATCCGCGCATGTACCCAACAGCGATGCCCTATCAGGATGCACATCGCACTTTGCTATATAAACCTCCACAGTAGCGAAATTTTTTAATTTTATTTCTCCGCTCTCGTATTTTCAGGCCAATGTGATCGTTTGTTGAAAAATCATGACAATATCATATAGTGTTTATGATATACCTGTAGGGGGAAAAATGCAATGGCCCTGGTGTTTAAAAAAAATGGGCTTTACTGAGGGATCAGCCGTAAAGTACGTTTCCAATTTTGGACAATTTTTCACCCCTCTCCCCTTTACTCCTCCCACTCGTTGACAAACATTGATTTGGTATCTTAAAATAAAAAAATGATTTTCAGAACAAGTGTGTGAAATGTGTCTAATTGAATTTTGTGTAACAGATAATAAGTGTATTTTTTAATTTTTAAACTAGAAAAGGTAAATTTTTAAACAAAAATGGAATGGTTAAACTTTCAATTTCAAAAAATAATGTTAAATTATATAAAAAAATAATTTTCTACAAAATTTTTGATTTTTTTTAGTAAATTATTGAACTTTTAAGACAAAGTGACGCATTTTTTTATACAAAAGAGTTGACTTTTTAAATGAAAAATATGAAATTTTTATACAAAAGTTAATTTTATACCAAAAAGATAAATTTCCAACAAAGTAAATCGAAAAGTTGAATTTTCAACTAAACTAGATTCATTTTCCAAAAAAAAAAAGTTAAAATAAAAAGCTCAATTTTAACAAAAACTAAAATGTTGAATCAATTATTATATTTATTTAGAATTATTATATTATTTTCTACCGAAAACAAACAAATGCTTAACAAAATTTAAGAATTCTTAACCAAAAAGTTGAATTTTCGACCATAAAGGATGAATTTTTAAACAAAAAGATTAATTTATTACAAAAAAATAAATTTTGAACCAAATTCAAGAATTTTCAACTAAAAAGTTAAATTTTTATTTGAAAAAGATGAATTTTTAAATAAAAAGAATAATGTACTACAAAAAAGACGAATTTTTAATAAAATTCCAGATTTCTCAAACTACTAACTACTAATTAAGACAAGAACTCTCAACTGAAACTAATTTTCTAAAAAAAAAACATGCGAATTTTCATAAAAATAGTCATTGATTTATATTGGAAATAATTTATTATTGGAACTAAATTGAAATTTATATTTTACATTGCAGTTAGAAAAATATTAAGGGTAAAATAAAAATTGGCAAAAATATTTCGTTGATTTGAAAGCTCGGAACTTCAGGTACATGTTCAATTTTAACAGAAAGTGGAATCTATATTTAAAAAAGAACCATTTTTGATTCAAAATGGAATAGGTAAATTTTTAATTACCAAAGTAATTTTTCTGCCAAAAAAAGGAATTTTTAACAAAACTAGTTGCCCAATTTTTAACCAAAAAGATGAATTTTTGAACAAAAAGACGAAAAAGAAGGATCTTTAACTAAAAAGGAAAAATCTTTAAACAAAAAGAATAATTTGCTACCAAAAAATACGAATTTTTAATAATAATAAAGAATCCTTATCCAAAAAGTAGAGTTTTAAAGTAAAGAAGAAGAATTTTTAAATACAAAAAGAATTATTTTTTACCAAAAAAAAAGAAAAGAATTTTTGACAAAAATCAAAATTTCTCAACCAAAAAGTTGAATTCTCATCTGAAAAAAGATAAATTTATAAACATAAAGATAAATTAAACTAAATAAAATAAATTAAAAGAATTCTGAACCAAAAAGTAAAATTTTTAACTAAAAAAGAAGAATTTTTAAACAAAAAGGGTAATTTACTACAAAAAAGACGGATTTTTAACTAAAAAAAAAAATTTTTTAAATAAAAAGAGTAATTTTCTATCAAAAAATACGATTTTTTAATATTAATAGGAAATCCTTATCTAAAAAGTAGAATTTGAAAGTAAAAAAGAAGAATTTTTAAACAAAAAGAATAATCTACTACAAAAAAGAAAAGAATTTTTAATAAAAATCAAGAATTCTCATCCTAACCTCCCTGAGGTGTATTTTAAAGTTTAAAGATTTGCCTAAATTCTTAGGCATAGGAATTTTTTACAATAATTTTATCATTAAGTTTAGAGTACTTGATTAATAATTTATTTATAATAAAATAAATAAATTTTGTAGATACAAACTTTTGCAATAAAATTAGTTCATTTTAGATTACAACATTTTTAAAATAAGAAAAATTTGTTTTTAAAGCAAAATTTTTTGAAGTGGTAACATAGTTTATGGACGATTCCTTGTGGACGTGAATATACTCTAAAAAAAATTTTTTTACTTATTTATAATGAAGACTCATCACTATTGTTAACAAGTAGTTATATACATTTCTGAAAATATTTAAATCCCGTGATCCCAAAATAATCAAACTTCGAAAAATGTTCAGAACTTTTCCAGACAAATTCAGTGAAAGTAACACATTTAAACACCCATTTTTTGAAGCTATCCACGAATCGACCCATTTATTGAAGCTCTCTACGAATCGACCCATTTTTTGAAGCTCTCTACGAATCGACCCATTTTTTGAAGCTATCCACGAATCGACCCATTTATTGAATCTCTCTATAAATGGACCCATTTTTTAAGCTATCTAATATTATAATATCTAATATCTAAATATCTATTCTAAGATTATAATATCTAATATTATAGATTTGAATTAAAATTAAGTGCAAACTAAATTTATAATTGTATTCTTTAAAAATAATTTATTTCCGTTTTTCTCTGTATTTAAATTTTGTCCCCAGATTCGTGCGTCATCGCTCGACTATCTGTAAAAAGTAGATATTCCAAAAAAGGGATGTTTAATGAAAAAAAAAATTCTTAATTTTGCCAAAAGAAAAATAGATTAAGCCTTTTTTGTAGCGCCCTAATTTATGTTATAGTTTACTCACTACTCATAATACTCTCCATACTAATACTCTCCACATCGAAATTGGTTCCGTTTTCGAAACAGTTTTTTTATTTCCTATTCGAAATTTTCGAAAATTTGATAAAATTTTAAAATATATTGCCCAATATTCTTCACAATATTGTCGAATATATACACCGAAAAATAAATCTATAAAATTGGAACGAAACCTATACAGACGAGAAGTTAATAATCTGGGAATTGACATCAAAATGAAAATATCACGTTCTATGCTTTTGAGAGTCAACTCACGATTTTCCTGAAATGAATCGCCCTGACCATTAACCGTGCCAAACCTCCACATGTATATCCATAGCATGCTAAAAGTTGAACAGAGCAACCTCCTGGGAGTTTCAGTAGCATGCAACAAAGAGGAGAAACGGGAAGGCAGGGGAGAGATTAAACGTACATCGTACATTTATACAACAACCAGATTCGATATTCCCTTTGTAATTGAACTGTAGAGAATTATTTTATCTTACAGATGCAAAAGCGGACTGGGCTACGACCTTTATCAGGATGAAACGGAAATTTTCAAAATAAAAATAGATGTTTCTCTAAAATTAATGTTTATTTTCTCATAATTATTAGTAGGATTCTTCTGGAAATATTTACTTTTTAATTTTTTTGGTTGAGATGCTTAACTGAGCATCTAGCAAAAAGGAGCGTGGGTTAGCGGCCACTCCGTGTACCTATGTTTTTGAGTTTACTGTCAAAGTATATTGTAAATTTTATTATTTTTGAAGGTTGTACAAAATTTTAGAAGTTGGACAAAAGATTTAAGTAGTTACTGCCAATTTTAGTTATTAAATTTATTTATTAAATGTTAAGTTAAAAGGTGTGGCAGTATGGAACTAGATAACGAACAAAATGGAAATTTTTGAAAATGCCGAAATAATGTTCTGTAAAATCTAAATCATGAAGTTAAAGTCTACGAAGTGGTGCGGAATTAAGAACAAAAAAGTTTGACAAAAACAAATTGTCGCGGGTTGAGGAAATTAATGGGGAATTTGACAATCTGAAAGTGACACTAAAACGAACTTAGAGAAGGCTTTGCTGCAGATTGCGATAAAATATTGAGTTTCCAATTAAAGAAATAAATAAAAATATGCTCCCGAGATATAAAAATTCTGAATATTTAAAAAAAAATAGCCAATTCCACGAAAATAAACAGAAACTTTGAAATTAAAATTTCATAGGCTTTCTGAGTCAGCTTCAGATAGCGATTAGAAGTCAAATTTTCAACTTTTTCCATAAAAAAAACATTACAGATATTTTTTGGCTAAAATTTCGAAAAAAATAAAGTAATATGTATATTTTTTATTCAATGACTACAATTTAAAAAAAAATCAATTAAAATGTCATATTTTTATTTATTTTATTTTCTAAATTAAAATGTACTGAATTTTCAGTTTTCATTATAAATTATTTCTGTTAAAGTAAAAATTTTCCAAAGTCACGTAAAAATACAAAATTATCAGAAATCTCTGTGTGGTTGAATAATTCTTTAAATATTAATTAAAGCAATTTTTATAGCTACGTACATTTGTTGAAAACATTTTTAATCTAGTAATTGAAATTAAAAGAAAAAATTATGTTATGCACTTTTTTAATATCAAATTTCAGAACGAAGAAATACATTATATTAAAGAAATTTGGATATAACAATGATTTTATTAATTTATATATTAATAGATTTAATTCACTTTAATGAATTGTACTAATTTTTGATTATTTGTACTATTTAACAGTTGATTAATTTGAAATATTAAATCAGTATAAATTCAAACTTTCTTGAATAACATTAAAATTATAATATGTTAAATAAAATTTGTTTTTATAAAGAATTATGAATGTTTATAATTTTTACTTTATCTAGAAAGATCATTTTTCGAGCTGGAAAAGGGAATATCAAGTTCTGTCATACCTTAGCCCGTTTCCAGTTCGAAAAATTACCAATAATTGCTATTTTTGGCAATTAATTAACGTTTTTGATTAATTAATCTTTATTAAATCTCATTTTTAAGTAATTTTAATGATCATAATTGTTTCAATATGAATAAAACATTTTAATCGACTAATATAAAATAAAAATTAAAAAAAAGTTAATTACGTTTTTTCTGAAAAAAGATCCCACCTCATCTTTTTTTTTAAATACAATTAAATTGTTAGAGAGATCGAAAGAAAAATCTTTTTTCAAAAATTCAATTTTTATATTTTTCCAGATATTATTATTAATATTATATTTCGGAAAAAAAATTCTTCTTTCGATTTCTCTAATAGCTTAATGGGTAAGTATCCGATCGGCAATCGGAGGTTTTGTGTTTTGATTCCTAGTGAAACGAAGTGAGTAGATCTTTTTTTTTTAATTTAATTAAAAAAATTTATTTTCCATCTAGTCAGAAATGACGTGAAGTATTTTTCTGATATTTTCTAATTTCTGTTTCACTGTTTCACGATTTCTAATTTCACGGATTGTGGAATGATATCTACAATGATCGATGGTAACTGTCTCTGATGATAATACAGATTCCTCTAAACTACTAGTATCATAAATTTAACACCTGGCTTGAGACAGCCTGTATTTCTGGAAAAAGATTCTTCTTTCGATCTCTCTAATAGTTTAATGGGGAAGTATTCGACCAGCAATCGGATTCTGTGTTTTTATTCCCAGTGAAACGAAGTGAGTATACCTTTTTTCAAAAAAATTTAATTAAAAATTTTGTTTTCCATCTAGTCAGAAATGACGTAAAGCATTTTTCCGTTATGAAATGAGTTAACTTGATCGATAGTGCTGATTTATAATTTCACGGATTGTGGAATGATATCTACAGTGATCGATGGTAACTGTCTCTGTCGATAATACAGATTCCTGTAAATTACTCGTATCCAAAATTTAACACCTGGTTTGTGACAAACTAGATTTCTGAAAAAAGATTCTTCTTTCGATTTCTCTAATAGCTTAATGGGAAAGCAACCGACCGGCAATCGGAAGTTCTGTGGATCGCTTCCCAGTCGAGCGAAGTGAGTAGATCTTTTTTCAGAAAAAATGTAATTTAAAAAATGTCAAAAACGATACCCTGAAAACTTTCTTATGCTCTTTTCATGAAGCAAAAGTACCGTCAAACTGCAATTCACATACTAAAATCCTAATATATGGCTCTTTATTTTTCAGGTAAGGAAGATATTGCTAAGCCACATTGGACATGGTTGCAAGGTGAGTAGTGCTTTATCGCAAATAAACCTTGAAATATCTCTTTGTCGAACTCCCGTAATCCGTCGGTGGCACGATATCGGCGAAATCGTTTAATATAAGTTTAATCCCCTGACCCGAGTTGAATACGAATTTATAGGGTCGTGCCTCTTCGCGTGGACAGTGCAGATGGTCCACGCAAATCCGTCGAATTCCGGATTCGTGCCCGGCTGTTCGTGAGGATGTCATGGCTAGGGGGGTTTCAAATAAGGGAGGGGAAGGGGGGGTAGAAATAAGAGAAACTTCCAAGAATCAAAATTCGTAGGGTGAATTTTCATGCGTGGCGAGGGGTTGGGCTGGGAATCATTGAAAGAGGAGGAGAAGGTAGTGGAGGAAAAGGCTAACAGCTGTGAGACCATAGTTCAGGGCTAAAGTCAGTGCTTTTTTCCAGGGGCTTTTTTCCCTCTGATACCTTCGGGGCTGATCGATAAATATTGGCTCTCGGGGGTGAAATTGGGGTGGGTGGAGGACAGTCGTGCTGCGGTTGCCGCCCCCTTTCGTATGGCACACGACGTATGGTTGATATAACCACTTGGTACAGGCAATGGAGAATCGCTCACGGACTGTAATTTCGGGCGAATTCTGATCGATACTCCACTTTCGGCTGATCTAAAAATGGAGGGCGGGAGACGAGATTTATGGAGGAAAAGTGCCACCGCGCAGAACAGCTTCCCGTGGGCTGGATTTGAACCCACCAACAGCATGACGCTCTGTCCTGTCCCCTTTTCACGATTTCCAAGGGAGTCTGTGCAAAATTAGGAAATTGGTTTAGTTTTTGGGGTGAAAGTGGCTAAAGATTAGAACATGGTTTTTGCTGACAGTAATATTAATATAAATATTTTTAAATAGATGATACTCTAGCTTTCAAAGCAAAAAGATATTTTGAAATTTAAATTTCGCGCCAGAGTAGTGCTGGACTATGACGTCACTTTTTAATCAGGTCACTTTACGCAGGCGCGGAATTTAAATTTGTAATTTTGTTTTTTCACTAACTTAGATTGAGATATTATGCGTTTCCTTTTTTCTGAATTTCTGAATAAAAATAAAAGATTAAGTTGACAATAAATAAGTCTTATCTGAAGTTCCAAATTAGAAGCTTTTTTCAAAAGACGCAAATGCATAATTAACACATTTTAGATTAGATAACTTTTAATTAAGGCATTTCCACTTAAAGAGTTTTTAAATTAAAGTCCTTAGGAGTAAATTTTTTTTAATAAAACGTAAGATTTTTTTCAAAATTCTATATTTTTAATTTTTATGCACATTGGAATTTTAAATATTCTTGTTTTATCTTATGTTTTAAATTAAACTACTTTAAATGTAGAGTCTTCAAAAGTATGTAACATTTTTTTACTCAAAGTATACTTTTATATAATAATTTGTATTTAAAAATCATGAAAATTTAACCAGTGAAAAATGAACTCTTAGAATTGAAAAATTTTTAATTGCATAAAATTTGTTAACTTAAGAGCTTAAGTAATCGGAATCAAAAAATTTTTAAAAATTAAATTTTTACTTCTTATATATAAAAATTTGAACATACTCAATTTGAACTAAATTTCAATTTAAAGCCTGATAAATTAAAAATTTTAATTTTTAGATTTCATTGTGAAAGTAATTTCACTTTTTGTTTTAGAAAATTCAGCAATTTGGTTGAAAATTCAACCATTTAGCTGAAAATGTTGTACTTTGTTAAAAATTTGCCTTTTTATTGAAAAATCAATTTTTAGTTAAGAATGAAAATGTTTAGTTGAACTTGAATCTCTCTTATTGGAGGATTCGAGTAGTTTCTTGAAAATTTGTTTGCCTTTCGGCAAAATACAGCTGTTTTTTTATTTTAAAATAATGTATATTTTTTCGTTAAAATATCAGTTATTATACATTCTCTTTTGGAAAATCATATTTTCAGGTTGAAAAATCAACTTTTTGGTTGAAAATTGAATTATTTTCTTGAAAGTTCCTTTTTTTTGGTTGAAGATTCATAATTTTAGTTAAAAATTTCTTTGTTTTTTTTTACCAAAAATTAATTCTTCTTTCATAAAATTTCATTTTTTTGGGCCACTTTAGTTAAAAAATCGTTGTTTTTTGTTAAAAATGAAAATTGTAAATTGAATATTTAACTGCTTAGTTGAAAATTTAACTCATTAATTAAAAATTAACTTTTTTGTTGAAAATTAGTTTACTCCTTGAAAATTCATATTCTCGGTTTACAAATTCAACTATTTTGTTCAAAATTAATTCTCTGATATAAAAGTTTAAATACTCAATTCTTAATTAAAATTTTATCTTTTTCAGTTTAAAGGTGTAATTATTTAGTTAAGCATCACATATATTGTTCAAAAAATTTAGTTTCAAATTAATTTCACTTCTTAAAAATTCTTATTTTTGGGTAGAAAATGAATCTTCTTAAATTGAAAATTTAACTATTTCTTTAAAATGTTAACATTTTTATTAAAAATGCATCTTTTCTGATGGAAAATTAATCTTCTATTTCAAAAATTTCATTCTTTGGTTAAAAATGTATCTGTTTTGCTAAAAATGCATCTTATTGAGTAGAAAATTAGTCTTCAGTTTTGAAAATTTATCTCCTAAATTTAAAATTGAACTATTTGTTTCAACTATTTTCTTGAAATTTAATTTGTTTTTCGTTGAGGATTCTACTATTTTGTTGTAAAATTCTTCATTTTCCTTTTTTATTTAAAATCAAAATATATTCTTAGGTAAATTACTCTCCCCCCCCCCCCCCCCCCCCCCCCCCCCCCCCCCCCCTACACTCTTCCCCCCCTCTTCC
>JAAAKG020000025.1:1764723-1793274 GCA_010014905.2 Druon quercuslanigerum
TAATATTAAAAAAATGTGTTTATTTTTATATCAATAAATTTATGAGTGAAAGTTCTACTTTAAGATTATAAATACCTGGAGACTTTATTTTTCAATTTTGTATTCAGGATATACGTAAAAATAATGATTAGTTTTTCATTAAAAAGATCCAAAGCAATTGTTAATTTTATTAACAAATTTTTTAACAAATGCAGATTTTTGTCAACTTTCAATGAGCAGATTTCTTTTTTTCAACCGAATAAAATTTTAATTACTTAAAAAAATTCGTCCCTAATGATACTTTATTAACGAATAATAATTTTGCTTTTATAAACAATTTTATAAACTGACAAGAAAATGAATAAGAAAGGACGTTATGTATTATGAGACTTTGTCAGCTAACAAAATTTATGATTTATTTCAATAAATTTTATTTTAAAATAAATATACAGATTAAAGATCGAAAATTGTTTATTTAATAAAAAATTATTATTATTTATTAAAATATAATAAGCGAAGGATGTTTGCAAGTTATACTTAATTCGGCAATGTAAAATAAGAAACCTGCTGGTTGAAAATATTCGAAAAAAAGTATTTGTTTATAAAATTTAATTTAAAAATAAAAAATATTGTTACCTGACAAAGTTCCCGAATAAATAAGGTCTTTTCTAATTTACTAGCAGTCGATATCCCCCAAAAAAATCATTTTTCAGATTTTAGACAATAGTTAAGTTGTGAATTTTTTAAATAAAATTTTTCATAAAATAGACAATTATTTTGTGTTAATGAAGTATCATAGGCTAAGAATTTTTCCAAGCAGTTATAATTTATTTAGTTTTAAAAAAATGATTCTGCTTATTGTAAATTCACAAAAATTTGTATTTATTTAATAAATTTGTTAAAAAAATTACTATTACTTTGGATTTAAAAAAATAATAAAACTAAGCATTATTATTTTAGTTCACGATGTTTTACATAACTATAAATAGTTGAAAAAAATGGGATCCTTTTTAAGAAAAATATATTTGAATTTTCAGATTGTTGTTCAGTAAATAATTACAGATAACAAACAGATAACAGATAACAAATTCAATAATAAAACCGATGACGTTAATCTTTATATTAATATTTAATCTTTGTATTAAATTCAAACGATTTCACTCTTGGAAATAAAATTCGAAATTTACGTTGGAACATCAGATAATTTTTTGATCGTGAGAATTACAATTTTCATTTGGAACAGAGAATTTTGTAAAATAATTATAATTCTGAATTTGAAAAGATTTTTTAAAAATTGTCCTTTTTCTTCTTTTTCTTCTTTTTTGGTTCCATGTCACAAGTTATTATGCGAAATAATGTCAAATAATAATTGTTGAAAAAAATTTCCTCTCTTGAAGTCTAAATTATAATTATTCACTAAAAAAAATTTTTTCAATAAAAAAAAACTCTATTTTAGGGAAAGAAATCTTCCAAATCTGCCAAAATTTTAATTTGATGAAGGATTGTTTCTTGTCCATTCCCTCTTTATAAACCATAATAAAAATTATTTTCAAAAATTTGTGTTCTATATAAAAAATTACCTGTTCCAAGACAAAATTATAATTTTTTACAAAATTACCTGTTCCATAGTGAAAATTATAATCCTTTTAGAAAATTACCTATAGAAAGTCACAATTAAGTTCATTACCAAAATTTCCTATTCCAAGTCAAAATTAAATTCATTTACAATATTTTGCAATATAGTAACTCACTTTTTTCAAAATTTGGAAAAAGGATGCTTCAAATCGTGACGAATTCTGACTTTGAACAGGGATCTTTTTAAGTTAATTTTTACTAAATTAAAATTAAAATTATTTCCAAAATTCCAGTCCCATGTTATACAAATTCATGCTCTAAGTCAAATTTGTAATTGTTGATAGAAATTTCCTGCCCTCAGGTAAAAATTATAGCTCGGCCTGTTATGAAGTGAAACTAAAATAAAAATTATAATTCTTTAAGGACATTCTCTGTATAAATTATTAAAAGTTCTATTTCTTAACTGTAATTCTCTGTCTAAACTCATAATTATAAACCTTTTCGAAATTAGTAATTAGTAATTCTTTTGCAAAATTTCCTATTCAAAGTGAGAGTTATAATTCTTTTTCATAAATTTCCTGTCCAAAATCATAATTTAAGTAATAAAATATCGAAAGCCGCAATTTTAATTTGCCTAAATTGGAAATATCAATCTCAGAGCACACAAAATGAAAAGTTCTATTATTCGAGATAGAGCATTTCAACAATGTTTCGAAATAGAACCTTGTCATTTGAAAACTTCGTTTTAGAGGACTTTACAAACACCATGTCAAAGTCAATTTCAAGAAATAAATCTATCTAGTAGCTTAAGGGAAAAGCACCCAACCGGAAGTTCTGTGGTTCGATTCCCAGCAAAGCAACGGAGATACTTTTTCAGAAAAAAAATTTGATTCATAACTCCATCTAGTCTGAAAAGATAAAAAAATTTGACTTATTTGGCAAAATAATGCTGTATTTCTAAAAAAGGATTCTTCTTTCGATCTCTCTAGTAGCTTAATGGAAAAACATCCGACCGGCATTCGGAAGTTCTGAGGTTCGATTCCCAGTGAAGGAGATCTTTTTTCAGAAAAAAAAATTGAATCAACAGTTAATCAATATTTTTTTATTTTGACTGGCAGACGTGAAAGGGGCAAAATAAGGGATTGGCCATCTAACGAATGCTTCTTGTTTTCAGCGTTCGAGAAGCACCAAAGTACAAGGCGGTGAATTAACGGTCCTTCCCACACGTATCTCCTGAGAGGCCTTTTGCACGTGCGAATCGGTTCTTAGTCGGAAGCCCCAGCCTGGAGCAGTTGCCAATAATTTTTGAGAGGTCGAATGTTTTTTGGACGAGTTGTAGGAAGAAAGGACGGGCCTGGAGAAGGGAAAAGGGCCTCAGCTCATGGATGAGTGAGCGCACCCACTTGGACTGCCTCTTTAGGTCGGAGCCTATAGGTGTGCTCAGTCGCTCACATCATCTGCGAAATTTCCCAAAATTTTAAGAGAACTGTAAAATTGTTTTTTTTTTTAACTTTAAATAAAATTTAAGAAATTTAATTAGAATAAAATATAATTTAAAATTCTATTTAACGTCCAATGATCAAGTTCATGTGCAGAATTCCTTAAATAAAACATTTGTAAAAAATAATCACTAACATTTCGTCATTCATACAGCA
Organism: Druon quercuslanigerum; assembly: GCA_010014905.2. NCBI lineage: Eukaryota > Metazoa > Arthropoda > Insecta > Hymenoptera > Cynipidae > Druon > Druon quercuslanigerum. The sequence continues at coordinate 1,767,933 of JAAAKG020000025.1, forward strand.
TCCTTTAACAAAGCAAGAAAAATATGAGCAGGTTGGAACAGCAACGAAACTACGATGGTCCTCTTCCTGTTACAGTTTCTCCCTAATCCTGGCTTCGTTGCTGTAAGTAGAAACAACAACGAAAACACGATGCTCTCTCCCTGATACAGTTTCTCCCTGATCATGGTTTCGTTGTTGTTCCTACCTGCTCAAATTTTTCTTGCCTTTATAAGGCTGCTGCATGAGTGCCCAATCGTTTGTGTATTTTTTTTACAAATGTTCTTTTATTGTGATTTGATAATAATAAAAATAAAAAATAAAAAGAAGGGGAACGTTCCTAGATTCTTGGTTTCATTTTCAGGAATGCTGCACAATAACTCTAATTAATAAATTATTCGAATATAGATATTATGTTTCAAATTTATTTCGATTTTCAGAGGAAGTATTGGGAAGGATCAACACTGTTAATATGGATGGTGAAGCCATGAGGGGGTAATTTTTTAATTGTTATATAAATCGACAAAATTTTGTGATCCACTTTCCCTTTGGGTGTTCCTAATTCACACAAAGTGTATGATGCTAACAGGCTAAGCGAAAAAAATCCATCCTCTCATAATAAATTACCTGGGATGATATTTTGTAGACTAATTACGCACGTTCGGAGAGCTAATAAATATTCACGAGGCAATTACATAACGTCGATTTAAATCTGCCCGATTAATTTAAGAGAAACTGCGCATTTTTTTAATTTAATTAACACCGTAGTCCTTTTAAATAGTTACTATATTATAGGTACACTATTAATTAATAATATAAAATAAAAAGAGTGGATGATAAAATCTGGTGAAAAAAATTCATGATTTTTTCACCCTTCTTTTTCAATCTCCAATTAGAAGAGTTTAAAATTGTATTCTTCTAAAAATTTATTTAAATTGAGCAAGATTTTTTTTCACAAGATAATTCAAGATTTTTACAATTCAAAACTCAAAATTTGAAACATAGGCACTTCAAACCATTAAAATTCAATAATTTTGAATTAAAAATTTTTAACGTATTTCAAACCCTTAGCCATTGTAAATTTTTAGCGCAATCAAAATTAGAGTTTGAAGTTGTAAATGAAACCATTACAAATAAATCAACTATTTAGAAATTCAAATTAAAATTGATTTTTAAAACATAAAGAAAAAATTCTGTGTTTAAGGATGCTTTCAATTTTTAATTACATAACTATTTTAGATTTTCTTTTCAAACTGTTCTGCAGAATTTATAACATTTTAATAAAAAAAATTAATTTTGAAATTCATAAAAAATTTTTAAGTCTATTATTGCATTCAATTTTAAAGTTATTTAATTTATAGAAGTATTTAAACATTAAATCATATACTCAACTTGTACCTGTGTAATTTCATTTACCCATACAATTTTTTAAGTTTAAAAATTGTATAATTATACATTATATTATAAATTATTTATTATATAATTATTTGTAGTTAATAATCAATAAATATATTATATATAATTAAATAGATTGAGTATTGAAATTGAAATAAGAAAAATTGTATAATTTTTAATGCTTCAGTTATAAAATTATGAATTCTAGTACAAATTTGTAAGAAGTATACAATTACCTATCTCAAATAAATTAAAAATTCAAATTGAATTAAAAAATTGAAAAATTAAAATTGAAATTGAAATTTGATCGAAATTAAAATTTGAAATTCAAAATTTTTTAACAGGAATTTAAAACTGAAATTTAAACTTGAACTTGAAAATTTCAATGAAAATTTAAAGTGACATCGAAGATTGAAAAATAAAGATGCGAAATGGAGAAAATGACAAAAGCTAGACATGAAAAAATAAAACAATTTAAAATACTAAACATTTTTAAATTTTAAAATAATTAAATTTGTAATTGCACAATTTTAAATGCTTTATTTATAAGATTATTAATTCTAATAATCATTTACAAAAAATGTGAAATAACTTATCTAAAATCAATTAAAAATCGAGATTTTAAATGGAAAATGAAATTGTAAATTAAACTTGTAAATCGTAAATTAAAATTGAGAACTAAAACTCGAAATTTAAAATTGAAATTGAAAGCTGAAATTAAAGATTAAAATTAAAATTGAAAATTTTAATTAAAAAATTTAAATTGAAAATTAAAAATTGAAAATTGAAAATTGAAATAGAAAATTGAAATTGAAAATTGAAATTGAAAATAGAAATTGAAAAGAAAGAAACTGAAAAGAAAGAAGAAAGCTATGACCTGCAAATGGGCCGATTTTAGAATTATAATTTCAAAAATAACAAATAGTCTAAATCGTAAAAATTGTCAAATGTGGTATGCAAATTTCCAAAATAATTTATTTCATAATTTAAAAATATTGAATTCTTCATTTATAAATTTATTAATAAGCAATAAATTCGGAATGAATTCTTTGAAACCGCTAAAAAATTGAAATTTAAAAATGTATTTTTAAATTGAAATTGAAACTGAAAATTGAAAAGTGAAATTGAAAATTGAAATTGAAAATTGAAATTGAAAATTGAAATTGAAAATTGAAATTGAAAATTAAAATTGAAATTCAAAATTGAAATTGAAAATTGAAATTCAAAATTGAAATTTAAAATTGAAATTGACATTGAAAATTGAAAATTGAAAATTGAAAATTGAAAATTGAAAATTGAAAATAGAAATTGAAAAGAAAGAAAAAAGCTGGACCTGTAAATGGGCCGAGTTTAGATTATAATTTTAAAAATAACAAATTGAAATTAAAAAATTTTGCAAACTGAAGATATTAATCTGTAAAATGTGTACAATGTAAAATTTAAATTAATCAAATTATAAAATTTAAAATTTAAATCGTACCAATGGTATAAAATGTCAAATGTCGTATGCAAATTTTAAAATAATTTATTTATTAATTTAACAATATTGAATGTTTCATTTAAAAATATATTAATTAGCAATAAATGTGGAACGAATATTTTGAAACAACTAAAAAATTGAAATTTTAAAATTGTATTTTTAAATTGAAATTGAACCTAAAAATTGAAATTGAAAAGTGAACATATAATTAAAAATTAAATTTAAAAAAATAAATTGAAACTAAAAATTGAAATTGACTTTGAAAATTAAGAAAAAAATAGGCAAAAAAAGAATGGGAGAAAAAATCTAGATCTGCAAAATTAAACGTTTTTGGAATTATACGGTCCAAACTAAATAATTTTAAATTTAAAAATATCCTTAATTAAACATTTTGATATTTAAATTTTTTAAATGAAAAATTTAAATTATTTAAACTGTACAATTTTAAATTTAAAAAGGAGCAGTTGTGTCATATAGAAAATTTCAAAATAGTTTAATTTTTAATTGCTCAATTTTGTATGCTTCATTTATCAAATTAATAATTCTAGCAACCATTTGTTACAAACATGAAATAATTTATGTCAAAAATAGATTGAAAATCGAAATTGTAAATTGAAATTGAATATTGAAAATTAAAATGAAAATTAAAATTAAAAATTGAAATTAAACCTAGAAACTAAAAATTTGAATTTGAATTTTAAAATTGAGAAATGGAAAAGGGAGGAAAATGAGAAAATGCTAGACCTTAAAAAATTAGACGATCTTAGAATTATCTTTTCAAAACTAAACAATTTGGAATTTAAAAACGTCCTAAATTGAACAATTCAACTTTTCAAAATACTGCAATAAGAAATTTGAATTACTCAAACTGTAGATACAAAATTAAATTTAAATAGTATAAATTGTAAAAAATCATAAGTGTTTTTTTTTCTCCAAAAAAAATTCTATTATTTCCCCATCCAATTGCAACCACAACAACTTACATAAACAACCTTGAAACCCATATCCGCAATTTTAAATACCATCCAATTTGATTTTTTCATGAAATTAATATCGCCATAAATCAAAGAATCGTTAATTTCAATCTCGCTCAATTAAGAAAGATGGGCAAACTTAATCCAAGATAGGAAGATTGGTAGGTAACGATTATCGGGAAATAAAAGTAAGCTGATACTGAGGCGAAGGGCGCACTCGAGGAGAAGAAAACGAGGCATCGTAGAGTGCCGGGGAAACGATCTTATTCCGAGCAAGTACCAGCATAGTAGCAGGAACCTGCATTATCGACTGAGTATACGGCTGGCGATAACCTTGGAATAGCGTGGGTGGGGTGAAAACGACCAAAGCTGCGATTTCGCCGTCGTAAACGTCAACGTTACGGTTACAGTGCTGTTCCTGGCTGGTTTATATTGAACGAGGTTACTCCCCAAGGTACGTAACACCTACTGCAACATCGCGCGTTCACCGTCCCATACTAGAATCCTTTCCTGGTGGGAGAAAACCACGTGGCTTTTGCGCGGCAATCCGAGAGACTCAAAGAGTTCAAGGTTTATTAACTTTCTTTTCCCATCATAAAATTTGTATTATTTTAAATATTTTTTTTGTTGTCATTTAAAAATACATTAGTTACTTTTTATCATTATTTTATTTATTTTAAATTTAATTTATTATAATTTATCATCACAAAATTGTATTCTACTTTGAGTAAATATTTTTTAGATATTATAATGTTTGATTGCGGATATATAAAAATTACATATTGTTTAGTTTTTGACAGTATAATTCCGTAAACGTTTGATTGTACAGATCTACATTTTTTCTCTCATTCCTTTTTTTTCTCAATTTTAAATGCCTATTTCAATAAAAAATAAATGAATGTAATTTCGGTAATTTCCCTTCAAAAATTTGGGCTTTAAAAAGAAATTTGTGTTTTTTTAACTTTTTTTTAAATTATTAATTTTAGATGTTAATTTTATTTGTCTACTGGTCTATATCAATATTATTAAAATATTGATAAATCTTAAGATTGTGAAAAAATGTCTCTTTCTCCGCTGGGATCTGAACCCAGGACCTAGAAAAAAATAATTTTAATAATTTCGATGAGATGATTAGAAAAATTTGCCGTTATGTAATTATGATTTGTATTCTTTTTGTATTATCGTAATTGTGGTATTACAAACTGTTATATTTGAAGGGAGTTCACAAAAGCGAATTTTGAAAAAAAAATAATGAAGGAAATGAATTCTACTTTCAATAATGAATTACATAAATAAATAAATAATTAATTGCTGACTAAGGCATGCAGTAAAAAAAATGGTATCTCCATGAATCTAAATTTTTTAATTTTTCTGAAAATGTCTTTCACTTATTAAAAAAGTAATTACAGGGTGGTCGTTTTCGCAAAAGAAAAAAATTTCTCTGTCATTTCCCGATTTTTTTCCTGGTTCGCTGTACAAATTTTACAAGGTGAATGAAATTTAAAAAATCGAACTCTAAAGCTAAAGAATTTTAATTTTCAATCGTTGATGTCTTTAATACAATTTTCAAGAATATTGAAATTAAAAAGTACGTTTAAAAATTAAAGTTCAAAATCGAAAATTTTAAAATTGAAAGATTTTTTTATTAAGCATTCTAAACTAAATGATATAATATTTAAAAAATATAACAATTTAACTAATTATTTAAGAATAGATTGAAATCGAAGTTGGACAGACTTTTTTTCTAAATATTTGAAAAATTCCTGGTCTAAAAAAAAATTAATTGTCATTTTCTGGTTTTTCTGGTCTCATAAAATTCCCGGGCATTTCCGGTTTTTAAAGTCTAGCGGCCACCCTGAATTATTTTTAATTGCTATTAATTTATGAATCCAAAACCAGGAATTCTGTATATTATTTTTATTTTCTTGAAATTATAAACCTTCTAGTCGCCATAAACTTAAAAAAACAATAGGTTAGAAAATTAAAAAAAAAATATTCGAAAATCTTTCAAAGTTTGAAAATATTTTTAATTCCTTCAAAAAATTTTAAAAAATTTGCTTTAAAATCTACTAGATTTTTTTGGAATTTTTATATATCTTTTAAAATATTTTGACATTTGTTTAATTACCTTTAAAAATTATTTAAAAAAAAAATATTTAAAATTTTAACACGAATCATAAGAAATGTTTGTTATTTTCTTGAAACCTTACAAAATTACCAAAAAGCTTTGAAATCTTTAAATTATTATTTTTGAATAAATATCATTTTAAGCTTTTATAAAAAATGTATAAGAAAACTTTTTTAGTATCTTCAAACCTTTCAAAATTCTTCAGAAACTTTAAGATTTTATTTCAAAACCTTCTGAAATCTACATTTTATTCTAAAAAATCTTATCTCTCTTCAAATTATAAATAAGTTTTCAAATTTTTTCGAGACTTTCTGATAATTTCTTTTGAACAGTTTCGAATTTTTCACAGAATTAGTTAAAATCCTGCAAATTTCAAAATATTCTCTTCAATCTTTTAGATTATTTTTTTCGACAATTTTGGACATTTTTTGAAATGTTAAAAAAATGTAAACAGTTTTTTTATATTTGTGCTTTGAAAATAAAAAATTAAAAATAATAAACAAATTGGTTTATTCTCTCGAAACCTTACATAACACCCAAAATACTTCTAAACTTGTTGTTCGAAATCTTCAAGAATTTAGATTTTGCTATAAATGTCTCAAAACCTCTTTTTAAAATTATTTTTGACTCTTTCTAAAACGTCTAAATATTTTTTAACTTACTCGAATTTTTTCTAAAATTTTTTTCATTTCCGCAAAATAAAAAAAAATTGTAGTCCTTGTTCTATAAATTAGGAAAAAATCTTTAAAAACTTGCTTGCAGTCTTCCGGATACTTTTTCACCAATTTACGAAATCACTTAAAATGAATTGAAAAACTTTAAATTCATTTCTGATAAAAAAAGATTTAAAATTTTGCTACAAATCACAAGAAACTTTTTTTATTCTCTTAAAAATTTAAAAATGCGCAAAAGATTTCTTAATTCTTTATTCACTCTTAAAAAATCTAAACTTTTGTTTAAAAAATTTTGAAACATCCCTTTATTAATTTTTCGTTTGGGCTAATTTACCAAAATGAAAAATCTTTTCAAATTTTCCCAGAAACCTTAACAAATTTTTGATGTTCTTGAAATCTTTTAAAATTCGTTCAAAAACCTTATTTGTTCATTATTCATAAGTTTCAGCATTATTTTTATATTCCGAAATTTATTAAAAATAAATGTCATATAATATATTTATAATATTTTAGTTAATGTAAAATATAAATATGAAAATATATAAAAGCACAGCTTCCTACAGTGAGAAAAAAGATAACTTGATTCAAAGAAATGTAGTACTGAATACCTCTAAAAAAATATTTTCTGATCTAAAGAAATTTTGCTTAAAACAAAAGTGATTTTTTTATTTTGAAAAACATTATTTCTTGCAATGAGAAAAGTTGTATTCGATCAAAACAATATTTGATTGGACGTATTCAGTATAACATTTCTTTTAATCAAGTAATCTTTTTTCTCAGTGCATATATTAAGACTCAATTTTTCGCGTTAAATTAAATAAACAAAATATTCGTTGTGACAAAATTTGGGGGAAAAACGATAATCTCGTGAGGATCTAATGTTTTCTTAAGAATCTCGATCGAATAAGATGAGTAGATATTAAAGTATCGTAATGGTAAACCGAGATCAAGTAATTTATAGATCGATTTTCGTATCGTCTCGCTCGAATGCAGCACTATTCATTCTTGGTGGGATTTAATTGAAACGAAAGAAAGTGTTCTCTTTTTCAGACTGAATAAATTCTGCAATCTCTTGCATAATCGCAATATTCACTCGGAAGAAAACGAGACCGTGCGACGAAGAAATTCCAATTGCTGAGAGAATTTAAGTATCAAATGAATTTTTTCTTCCCGACGGCAGATATGTTTACACTACAAATCAAGTAACAGCCAATAGTATATCAGCAAACCGGTTCAACAACACTCTTATCACTCTCTATGAGAATACTGATAAAATAGGTATATTTAGAATAAAATAACAAGTGTGCAAAAGTGCTTCAACGAAGGGAATAACTCAAACTTATATAACTCTTGAAAAACAAATGATCATTTAATTGCCACACAATTCAAGAAAATGTAAACCAAAAATGTGCAAGTGTAGGAGGATTAATGAGCAAAGGATAGGTATTCAAGACAAGAGAAAGAGTTATTGCAGATTTCTTGAAAGAGTTATTGCAGATTTCTTGAAAGAAAACCTGCATACAAAGCGATGGGAGAACATTACGACTTAACGTAAGAACCTTGGGGAGTAGATATTGGTACATCATCTCGAATAACGTGCATTTTAACTCGGTTTATCGTTCCACTCTTAATGTCCTTTTAAAAAAGTAAACTCTAGAGTCCTTACGCATAACGAGGCACTTTCCGAGGGTGAGGAACCAAGGCTTTTCAGATAGCGAGCCACAACTCTTCACGCCCTCTAATTACCCTATAGACACGACCCACCCCTCAATGAAGAACAATAAATATTCCGCGCATCTGGAGAAGCGAGAAAGCTTTGTTAGAGACACAAAATTTAAGGAACGAATTGCCCATAGATTCTTAGATTGTCTTATATATTGGCTCTTTATAGTGTCTCTTGAACAGTCCAACATTTTAAAGATCCAACCCTAACTAACCCACTTCCGAAGAAATCGCATTCGCGTGACTGCTTAAGGGAGGATATAATCTATGGCTCTAGGAGTGGCGACAAACATCGTGTAGTAAATAGCGTAGTAAATATTGATTTGTTTCGATCGCAACGACACGATCACAGTTGCTGTACAATACCTGGGAAGTTATTAAAAGCAAATGATATCGTGTTCGCAGAGTACAAGTTCTGGAATTGAGTCAATGACTTTCGAAGCGTGTACGTATGTATAACCTGTTCTACGAGCACGCGGCTCGATCCATCGCCTTCTCTCGTTCCTACAATTCCGCCTACGATCATTAAGGAAAATATATTTCTGATTGTCCCATCAAGAGTTTGGAAATTCCTCAGAACCCTCAAGATTGATCCTATTCGGCAATTTTCGATATCTGCAATAAATTTGGATTCGACACAAACTGTTTCTCTTTGCGGAAGGTGTTACCACTCGATAAACCAAAGTTTTCTCAAGTGTATTCAGAGAGATTGACTTCAGAAGAGAAAGAGAAGGTACGTGGGCTTCAAAGAGCGAGAAAAAGCTGATGATGAAGAGGAAAGAAGACGAAAGAAGATAGACGGCGAGTAAAAAAGAGAAGAAAGCAAAGAACCGACTGATGAGCGAGAACCAGCTGAGCAAGAGAAGAGGATGATCATGTAGAAGGGAGACAGAAGATACCTCGCAAACCCATGATTATATATCTATGGACGAAGTGTGTTATGGGAGTTTCGGCGAGAGGGACCGAGTCAACACTGAAAACAGCTGACTACCGGAATTCGAGTTCCGGAGGGGTGAATCTAACGGAGAAGACACTTGAACCCCAATTGGAGGGCTTCCCATTATATTCATGTACCCACCGATTTTACACGCACTTGACTCCATTCTATCAGACCTTCGTTTAACTTGTCCCTATCCACGTAGGATTGGCTTCGAACTCACGTGCGCGGAGATCTAAGGTGAAATGAAAGAATACGCACCAAGGCGTGACCGAACGAAAACACATTATTCTCTTATCGTTGCTGTGCATTTGCTTCACCGACCGTCTCTGATTCTTCTACAAGATAAAGAGCCTTAAACGGAATTCAGAACAAGCAGGTGTGTCTAGGACGAAAAAAAGGGATAGGAATGGGATCTCGTTCTTGAATGCTGAATGATGAATCATGCAGGGTCCTTTTGATGAAATTTAGAGGTACCAAAATGGTTGGAGCTGCTATCTATCGGAAAGGTGTTGAACTTCTAGGATTCTCAATCACCAATTTCGAAGGCATTAGTCATTGAAGAATCATCAGTGTTATTTATTTTTGTTCAAATTAACGGTACTTTGTCAAGATTTTGTCTAATCGGTACAAAATTAGCATCTTCCATTGCTGATAATAAATAAGATTTTATAGAGAGAAATAAGAACTGTTATTAGCACTTGATAATCAAACTAGCTTAATGTCGATTTCTATACGACAAGCTTAATGATAATTTCTATACAACAAGAGAAAACTGTCGAACTCTTTACCCGAACATGCAATAACTCTTTGGACATCTGGAAAATATCTCTTTTTTTTAGATGAAGAAAAATGGTCTCCCTGGAGTTCAGAAATCGTGTTCCGGCGTGCTATTAGCGCAGAATTGATGTATCGTTTGGCACGTCGAAGTTAGTTATTGCCAGATATGTGAGGTCCATTCATTCGTTCGAGGTGAACATTTTTTGAGTGCGACTCGACAATAAATTCGCGATACGACAGACGTGTGATATTTCAATCGCCTCGCGAATGGCCCAATGACAAAATCACCACCGTCATCGTCTGGTAGTGAATGTTCGCCAGGAATCTATTCCGATATTTTTGACTACATTGAAGGATATGGACCTTTATACAAGTACATACATTCTTTCTTCAATTGTTCAGTATAACATCCCAGTATGAATCCCATTTTATATGAGTACACTCTTTCTTCAGATTTTAAAGTACATTTTTCTTCAGTTTTTCTACAACTAAATTTTAACTTTTAAAACACTTGGATGAACATTTGGATATTTCTGTACATGGGATCAAAGTATACGTCCGTGAATGGCACATGCCGGCGAGAAGCTGAGTAGAACGCAAACTCGCCTTCCCGACCACGTGCTCTCCCCTAAACGTCGCGCTGCTATATTTCATCCCGGCTGTTATGATAATCGGCGCACTTATGAATGTAAACTCACCTGCTATAGCCATCCAGGGGTAGAAGGTATGGTTGGCGGCGGGTTGTTGATGCAGTTGTGTGGCCACCGGTTGACTCGCGGCCGAGTTGAGGCTGCAGGTGTTCCAGGAGGATGTGAGGGACCTCGAGGATCCGTTGTTTCCAGGACTCGAAGCAGGATCACCACCAACGAGGCCACCGTAGCTGCCAACTCTCGTACCTTCAGGTGTGCATGCGGAAGGACGGACCACTGAATTGGACTGGCTATTAGCAGCCGAGGTCGCCGACTGCCAAACGTCCTTGACCGCAGCGGCTGCCATAACAGCAGCATAACCATTCTGATGGGCAGCAACCTGCTCTTGCTGTTTGCAGTCTTTTGATGCTGAAGAGGAATATGATGAAGTAGTGTGACCAGTGGCTTCAGGTGTGGAGGAATATAGTTTGCATGCTGTTGCAACACTGGCATCATAGGGTGAGTCCTGAGGGGGCCTCGTATTGGTACCGCTACCAGGATGAATCCCAAGGGACGAAGATGTGTGATGATGATGTTGGCTTGAAGCATAGGGTGACATGCCTAATCCGAGAGGGAAACTCCGGTAGGCTGCTGTTGCTGGATCATGATGTTGACCCGCTGCTCCTGCCTGATGATGATGGCTCCCGTAGAAGCCACCCGCACTCTGCTCAAAGTAAGAGTTCATTATTCCTGGTATCTTGGATCACTTGCACTGAAACACCACTCTGGAAAACAAGTGTTGGGTAGTATCGTTGCGCGGCTAGCCGGGTCTTGCTAGTCCGTACCGGAGGGGGCTTTTTCAATAACTTGACCGCTTCACTTCACCTGTTTCCGAAGAACGCAAAAGGTCAAACCGGGAATACCCGCTAAGAAGGCGCTGAGGACCAAGGATGGTAGCAGGTACCAGAGTGAGAAGGGACGGCGAAGGTGCATTAAACCGTTTAAGAGGCCATAAAAGTCATCGGCGGGACCAGTGTCAATGTCAATAGACCGATGGAGTGTAATTCAGAATGGGACTCATGGCTCGGGTTTATGGCCTTGTTATGTTATGGTTACCACAAACAGTTGGGAGGACTCGCACTCTGAAGCGATGATCGTTAAACTGTTACGACGCAATAAACCGGGTAATAAGACGGGCTATAAAACTGCTTTGGGTCTCCCGCGCGACGTGGTGGCCGGTCGGCACGCGACCCGACCTCCTTCAAGCACCTAAACACGACCCTACTATCGGCAAGCGCCTATTTAGGGTCGTTTTCTAGGATCTCCGTTTTGCACTGCACTCGCACTCGTGGATATGTGAATTGCTTATGACTGGGCAGTACGGACGTACGAAAGGGATCGTAACGAACCACGGTATGCCAGTGCGGTGGTCCACGGCACACTACTGCTTTTCTCGCGCCCCGTGTACCGCCACTCTGTACGATCGTCTGTCCGTCCGACCGTCTCGTGTTCACTCGCTCTCTCCCACTCTCTCTTTCTCTTTCACCGGCACCCTCGCGCGCGCTCCCTCTCATCGTCTCTGTTTCACTCACTCTTCCTCCGAGATCCAACCAAGGGAACACCACTCATTGCCCTCTTTGTCTCTCACGTTGTTAACCCCTCTTCCCACGATAGTCGTCCTCTCTCTCCCACTCTCCATTCTCCCCCTAACCGCCTCTCTCTCTATCCCACACGAGCCTTCCACTTCCTCTCTCCCTCTTGGTTGTCATTCCCTCTCTCTCCATTTCAGCGCCCCCTGTAGTGCGCTCTAGTAACTCAACGACGTGCCGCTGGATTAAATTCGTACCCGTACGCCGTGCCGTGAGCAGATAAGACGGTGGGAGCGACGGAAAGAAGGACAGAGTTCGAGAAAGGGGGAAGAAAGCAAAACTTTAGAGAGAGAGAGAGAAAAGGGGGTCACAACGTGCGAGAGCGAAAGGGGGGACTCGGGAGCTCGTTTCGAAGAAGGGAGATCGCCGAGCGTCGTCGGGGAAGATACGGGGTGTCAAGGGGGAGGTTATGCTTAAGGACCAATCAGAATTGAATTCGTCATGAGTAGCGCGTCGCTACGCTCGAGTATTCCTACGCGAGGTGAAAGTAGTTCCAGAATAGAACGACGCCCATAGTGTGTGAAGCCCCGCCCCACCTGGCTCCCACTACCGACAAAGCGCGGGGAACCAAGGCATGCCACGCGTGTCACGATGTGGTGCCCGGTTCGGGAACGAGCACCGCCACCTCTGAGTTCCAACGGGAACTAACCGCGCAGACCCATTTGGACGTCCAAACGACCAACATCGCCGGTACCATCTCGCAGAAGTGATGCCATTAGCGGATTATATGGTCATCATCATCGACGTCTTGACGATACTTGGCCGAAACGACAGGAGGGGAAAGATTCTGGTAGGGGTGTCGAGCATGAATGAAAAGAGAATCGAACGCGAAAATAATCGGGCAGATAATCGGTCGCGATCTCGCTTTAGACTGACTGATGGCAACGTTATCGTAAACGGTTTTACGAGCCCTTTCGAGCTTTACGGGCCAATTAGACGGTCATACAATTAAAACGTCGTAAAAGTGAGCCAACTGCCTCCGCTAGCGCACGCCGCTGTATCGTAGTGTTTATTGGGATGTAAATGTCGGTGGATTATCGCCCCCGCGGTTCGCACCTCGTAAATTATTCTATAACGAGCCGAGTAATGCCCATCATAAGCTGCTCCCGACCGGTCGGCCATTTGCCCGCTCTCCTCTTCGCCATTATGAATGTTTAGCGAATTATCCACCTGCTTCACCTTTCTGGACAATAAGAAATGGTCCTTCCGGATACACCTCTTTCCGGAGGCGAGACAATTCACTTTTGGGAGGTGCAGGTTTGAGCTTTTCTTGTCGAAGGAATGGGACAACTGAGTTTCATTCCGATTTTATTGAGTGTCATTTCTGTAGGGATTTCGTACAATTGGGCGTGTAAAATAGACCTGGAGATTTCCGAATTAATTGTGTATTCCAGCGAGTGCTCCTTAAATTCCCTTTCCAACTATTTATTATATATTTCGTCCCATTCCATTATTACACTTTTATTTACATTCATTTGAAAGATTCTTTCTTTTTCTACCAAGTTTTATCTTCATTATGATTTTTTTAATAATTATATACTTTTATATTTAAATCTTTTTTTTTGACTGTGATGCTTTTTAAGAATTTTACCCAATTTTTAATTAAACTCCTTTTTATCAATCTCATTTCCCTTTATTGAGTATAGTCATCTCTATTTAGTTTTGAAAAATATTCAGAAAATTTTCTTTAATTGTCTACATTTTTTACTTTTTATATAATAGCAATTACTTTTGTACAATTTAAGAAATTTAAATTAGAATAAAATCAAACTTAAAATACTATTTAACGTCGAATAATTTAATGTATAGAATTCCTGAAAAAACCAAGGATCCAACGACCAAATTTGCACAACCACCATAAAATGCTCCTATTGTGATTTGAAAAAAAAAACTTTTTTCCTGAAAAAGAAAACAATTTTTGTAACAAGAATAAAAAAGAGGAAAGAAAATTAAAAATGAGAAGCATTTTATGGTGGTTGTACAAATTTGGTCGTTGGATTCTTGGTTTAATTTTCAGGAATTCTATATATTAATTTCTGTTATGTCACTTTTTATTCTATTCGCTTTAATCCTCGGGATATAAATCCTTCCATTGCTATTCGCAAAAAATCAGCCACGCAAAAAGTATTCTAAATTTTTTTTTTGTAGATTTTTTGAATTTCAATCCGAAAAGTTGAATTTTCAACAAAATTAATTCTCAAAAAAAATGTACTTATTCATATTAAAAAAAAAGAGATTCAATAAAATGGTTAAAGTTTCAACCAAAGAGTAATTTTCGACAACATAATAAATCTCAACAAGGAAATGTAATGTTTATCATTTCAAAACAAAATTCTGCTAAGGTTACAGGATTCTCAGTTAAAATATAGGGACAGCATAAATTTTCTGTTGTGATTAGCGAATTTTCTGAAGAGTTTACCAAATTTTCAGTTATTTTATAAATTAACGGATATTTTTTGTAATATTTACAGACTTTTTCATTGGATTTTAAAATTTAAAGATGTTTATTTGATAGAAAAGTTTAATAAATGTTACCGAAAATATCCGTAAATTGATCAAATAACTGAAAATTTGGTAAACTCTGTGGAAAATTTGGCAATCTTTAGAGAAAATCTATGATGTCTCTATTTTGACTTAAAATCCTGTGAGCTTAGCAGCATTTTTTATGTGTATTCAGTTTTTTTTTTACTTTTTTACATATTCTTCATTTGAAAAATGACTCTTAAGTTTTATAATCATTATTTATTTTTTTTAAGAATTTTGTACTTTTATATTTAAATCCCTTCATTCTGTGATTATTTCTAAGAATTCTAAATTTTTTAATCCCATTTTTTATCTATTGAGTATAGTCATCTCCATTTATTTTTGCATCATATTGAGAAAGTACTCTTTAATTTTCTACATTTCTATTTTTTTATATACAAATTTCTTTTTTATCACTTTTTATCCTATTCCTTTTATAATCCTCGGGATATAAAGCTCTTTTTTATTTCCAACAAAGCAGCCGCGCAAAAGGTATTTATAATCTTTTTTTTCAATCTTTTGAAATAAAATTATACTTTTAACCAAATAATTGAATTTAAAGCCAAAAAGACGAATTTTTATATAGAAAATTGAAATTTTAACCCGAAAATATGAATTTCCAAGAAAAAGATAAATTCTGAACAAAAAATGTACTAATTCATATTTTACCCTAAAAACTAAAAAAAACTAAAAACTAAACTAAAAGCTAAGAAAATATTAAAATTGTCAAAGATTTTGAACATTCCAGATAAATGATCAAACTACGAAGATGAATTCTCAAGAAGAAAATGTAATTATATCATTTAAATCTAAAAAAGATAAAGTTTTTACCAAAAGAGATTAATCTTAAAACAAAAAGATACATTTTTCACACAAAAAAAACCTTAATTTTCAACCAATCTGTCAGAATTTTTAAGTAAAAACCATCAATTTTCAACCACAAATGTAAAAGTTAAATTTTCAGTAAAAAAAAAATTTTAACAACAAAAAAGACAATCAAAGACTTTTAAGTCAAGAAAGAAAAATAGTGAATAAAAATTCTTGAAACTTTCTATCAAAAGACAATTATTATTATTTCAACAATTATTTAATTTTTAACCCCAAAATATTATTTTCCAAAAAAATGTTAGTTTTCTAATAAATAGTTAATTTTCCAAATATATACTTTAATTCTTAAGTTAAGTTACAACCAAATAGTTGAATCTTTAATTAAAATTATGAATCTTTAACCAGAAAAGATTTTTATTCGAATTTAGAAACAGTTGGATTTAGAAAAAAAAACATTTTTAACGAAAAAGTTTCATTTTTAAATCAAAAGTATCAATTGTCAACCAAAAAGGATGAATTGACTTTTAAGAAGATAATTTTTATACCAAAAAAGACAAATTTAAAAAAAAACGAAAAGTTAACCAAGCAGTTGGACTTTTAACTAAAATAGATATATTTTTAACTAAAATAGATAGATTTTTAACAAAAATTAAAAAATTACATTATCACCTACAAAATTAAAATTAAATTTTCAACTGGTGAGATGAGCCTTCAGCACAAAAATAAATTTTTAACAAAGTAGTACTTTTTATCCAAGTAGTTGAATTTTCAAATAAAAAAATCGACTTTTAACAAATAATGCAATAGTAAATATTTTCACTAGAAAATATTTTAATTATAAATAAAAAACCGTTGAATTAAACTACAAAAGTCGAATTTTCTACAAAATAGTTGAATTATTAACCATATAAGAATAATTTTAACCAAAACGTTTCTTTTCATTTAAAATAGATCAAATTTATTATAGAACAGATTCATTTTTTAACAAGAAAGACAAATTATTGAAATTTTTTTTGATTTTTCAACTAAATAATAATACTTCAACTCAAATTATTATCGTCAGGATGGAGCAACTGTAAAAAACTAGAAATATTATAAGTACAAGACAAATTACTGACAAAATTAAAGACTCATCAATTTATTTAAAAATTCATGTATTTAGTTGCAAATTCAACTATTTAATGTAAATGAATTTTTCAAAATTTTCCATACTTTTTCCCTGGCCGAATTCATTTTCTCTGACGATTATAATTCGAATACCAGAATTTTAATCTTGTAACGTTTTTAGTATAGAATCTTTTATAACTGGAATAAAACAATTCCAGGTTTTCCTTGATGTCTGGTCAAGTTGTTTTTTTTACTTTTTTGGTAAATTATTTATCCTAAAATCATTTTAGAATCCTAAAATGAACTAGATACGAAAATCTGTGGATTATAATAAGATAAAAATACAAATAAATGTTTCAATTTTTATGAATTTTCAAACAGTGTATTAGAGGAGCAGTCAAAAAACCGACATATAGATGAGTAGCAAAGAAGTCAAATTTTGCTCAATTCGATTAAAAAATAAAGATGAATAGACATGTTAAGATTAGGAAAGAATGAAAAATCCCTTTTCGGTTCTCCTCCCCCTCCTCCTCGACCGCCCCTACATTTTTTACAGATCTTTTTGAAATAAATCTTGTATTCTAATAAGATCTTCTAAGCTTATTATTCAGTATTAATATTCGCTGGAAATACTTCCTTCCTCTTAAGAATTTTCTTCCCTTTTCCAGTATTAAAAACTTTGGTAATTATTAGAAACTAATTTTCCTCCTCCTCCTCCACTTTTTTGGTAGATCATAAATCAGAATTAAAATTCGCATGAAAGATTTCTTTCCTATTAACAACTTGATTCCCTTTTCCATAGTTAGAAACTTAAGTCACTGTTAAAAACTAATTGTCCTCCTCCACCTCCTGCTCGACCTCCCCTAAATTTTTTGTAGATCTTTTTGAAATAAATTTTCTATACTAACTATATCTTCTAAACTTATTATTCAGCATTAAAATTCTCTAGAAATAAATCCTTTCTCATAATAATTTTCTTCCCTTTTCCAGTATTAGACACTTAGGTCATTATTAGAAACAAATTTTCCTCCTCCTCCTCCACTTTTTTGTTACATCTTTTTGATATAAAATCTTTCAAGCTCATAAATAAGAATTAAATTTCGCAAGAAATATTTCTTTCCTATTAACAACTTTATTCCCTTTTCCATAGTTAGAAACTTAAGTTACTGCTAAAAAACTAATTGACCTCCTCCTCCTGCTCGACCTCCCCTAAATTTTTTGCAGATCTTTTTGAAATAAATCTTGTATTCTAATAAGATCTTATAAGCTCAAAATTCAGTATGAAAATTCCCTGGAAATACTTCTTTCCTCTTAAGAATTTTCTTCCCTTTTTCAGTATTAGAAACGTAGGTCATTATCAGAAACTAATTTTCTTCATCCTCCTCCTCCTCCTCCTCCACCACTTTTTTGGTGGATCTTTTTGATATAAATCTCTAATTCTACCTCCTCATCATCATCCTTCTCCTGCCCCTTTTGGTACATTTTTCTTTTAATTAACCTGTAATTCTAACAAGCTATTCTAAGCTAATAAATCAGAAATAGAATTCACTTGAAATATCTTATTTCATGATTAACAATTTTCTTCCCTCTTTCGCAGTTTTAGAAACTTTTATAAATTAATTATCCTCCTCCTCCGTTTCTTTGTAAATTTTTTTGAAATAAACCTCTGATTTTAACAAGAAATTTCGGAAATGTAGATCACTGTTAGAAACTAATTGTCCTCCTTCTCCTGCTCGACCTCCCTTAAATTTTCTGTAGATCTTTTTGAAATAAATTTTGTATACTAACAAGATTTTCTAATCTCATTATTCAGTATTAAAATTTTCCAGAAATACTTCCTTAATCTTAATAATTTTCTTCCCTTTTCCAATATTAGAAACTTAAGTTATTATTAGAAACAAATTTTCCTCCTCCTCCTCCACATTTTTTTACATCTTTTCGATATAAACCTCTAATTCTACCAAGATCTTTCAAACTCATAAATTAGAATTAAAATTCGCATGAAATTTTCTTTCCTATTCACAATTTGATTCCCTTTTCCATAGTTAGAAACTTAAGTTACTGTTAAAAGACTAATGGCCCTCCTCCTCCACATCCTCATCATCATCCTCCTCCTCCCTCTTTTTTGTAGATTTTTTTTTTAATTAGCCTGTAATTCTAACAAGCTCTTCCAAGCTCATAAATCAGAAATAGAATTTATCCAAAATTCTTTCTTTCAAGATTAACAATTTTCTTCCCTCTTCCGCAGTTTTAGAAACTTTTATAAATTAATTATCCTCCTCCGTTTCTTTGTAAATTTTTTTGAAGTAAAACTCTAATTTTAACAAGAAATTTCGGAAATGTAGATCACTGTTAGAAACCAATTGTCCTCCACCTCCTCCTTGACCCCCCTAAAATTTTTTATAGATCTTTTTGAAATAAATTTTGTATTCTAACAAGATCTTCTAAGCTCACTATTCAGTATTAAAATTTTCTAGAAAGACTTCCTTCCTCTTAAGAATTTTCTACTCTTTTCCAGTATAAGAAACTTAGATCATTATTAAAAACTAATTTTCCTCCTCCTCCTTCTCCTCCTCCACTTTTCTGTTACATCTTCTACCTAGATCTTTCAAGCTCATAGATCAGAATTAAAATTCGCAAGAAGCATTTCTTTTCTATTAACAATTTGATTCCCTTTTCCATAGTTAGAAACTTAAGTTACTGTTAAAAAAGACTAATTGCCCTTCTCCTCCACCTCCCCATCATCCTCCTCTTCCCTCTTTTTGGTAGATTGAAAAAAAATTAAAATGTAATTTTAACAAGCTCTTCGAAGCTCATAAATCAGAAATAGAATTCACCCAAAATTCTTTCTTTCAAGATTAACAATTTTCTTCCCTTTTCTGCAGTTTCAGAAACTTTGATAAAATAATTATCCTCCTCCTCCGTTTCTTTGTAAATTTGTTTGAAATAAACCTCTGATTTTAACAAGAATTTTAGGAAATGTAGATCACTGTTAGAAACTAATTGTCCTCCTCCTCCTGCTTGACCTCCCTTAAATTTTTTGACATATCTTTTTGAAACAAATTTTGTATTCTAACAAGATATTCTAAGCTCATTATTCAGCATAAAAATTTCCTGAAAATACTTCCTTCCTCTTAAGAATTTTTTTCCCTTTTCCAGTATTAGAAACTTAGGTCATTTTTATGAACTAATTTTTCTCCTCCTCCTCCTTCACTTTTTTGGTATATTTTTTAAAAAATAACCTGTAATTCTGACAAACTTTTCCAAGCTCATATATTTGAAATAGAATTCGCCTGAAATACTTTCTTTCAAGATTAACAATTTTCTTCCCTTTTCCGCAGTTTTAGAAACTTTTATAAATTAATTATCCTCCTCCTCCGTTTCTTGGTAAACTTTTTTGAAATAAACCTTTAATTTTAACAACAAATTTAGAAAATGTATATCACTTTTACAAACTAATTGTTCTCCCCCTCCTCTACTTTTTTTTGTAGATCTTTTCGAAATAAATCTCTAATTCTGACAAGCTCTTCCAAACTCGTAAATCAGAATTAAAATTCGCCAGAAGTACTTCTGTCCTCCTGGAAATTTTCTTCCCTTTTCCAGATCGTATCACGTATCGTACCTACTGTGAGGCAATGAGAAGACGAGAGCCAGTAAAGTAGAATGGCGTCGTAAAAAATGTGGAAACGTACTTGAGTGCAGATCAACCGGTCCGCCGATGAAGAGTCTCCAGTCATTGTTCGCTTTTGTGGGACTCCGACAGGTGGCAGCCCGTTTGCTTGAAAATCATGACGGCAGTAAACTCGAGTTTTATGACCACTTGAACAGAATCGTAAAAGTCAGGGCCTTTAAGCTTATAGCGCGGTAAGGCGCGTGTCGGATATGGCGAAGGCGTGAGGTGCCTCCATCGCGGGGGTTAGGCCGGTTAGGGTTAGGAGTCAGGTTGTTAGAGACGAGTAGCCAAAATGGGCCTAATGGCCCTAATGCCCCTTTAAGAGCGCCATCGAAGATAACCCACCAGCAGCCACAGCCTTTATACTTTTATACTTTATTTACTGCCTAGGTCATTCTCGTAAAGACGCTCTCTTCTCTCTGAAGAGCCGCTGAGGACTTACTTCGCACCCTGTCACTTCTTCATGACCACTAAGAATTCACAAAGTGTACTTACTACTTAGGTGCCGTAATTAAATTACGTAACGGATTATAGGCTCTTTCTTAGACCCCCCCCTGTAACATACCGTAACATAATCTCCCCCCCCCCCTTACTGTACATTTTTTTTCCTCCACAAATATTTTGCTAGTTATTGCCAGTAGAATTAGAGTGGCTGTCCGAGAATTTTATTTCAGGGTGTCTAGCCTACCTGGCAAACCGGGAATTTTCATGGAATTTGTATATACCTGGAAAAAACTGGAAATGTTAGGGATTTTTTTTTGAAGCCAGGGAATTTTTTCAAGATCGTAGAAAATTCTTTTTTTTAATTGCAATATTAAATTAAATAACACGTTCTTTTGTTTCAAATCAATTTTTTGACTGAATGTTTACCTATTCTGTTTTTAGTTGAAAATTGATTAGTTTTATTTAAATTTTCAAAGTCTTTGGTTGAAAATTATGTATTTTTTTGAAAATTTATTCTTTTTGGTCGAATTCGATTATTTTGAACTATAAATCCAAGTCTTCTTTGGTTGAGATATCAACTAATACATTTTTATTTCCGAATTCATCTCTTTTAAATAAAGATTTGTTTACTTGGTTGACATTTATTCTTTTGCTAAAAATTAATTTCTTGTTGTTGAAGATTCATCATTTTAATTAAAAATTCAACTCCTTGGTTGAAAAATGAACTGTTTGGTCAAAAATTGGATTTTTCTTTGGCAGAAATTTAGTTTTTTTCACTAAAAATGTAACTATTCCAAGTGCAACTTGAACTGTTTTGTTGAAAATTTGGTTCCTTGTTATTGAAAATTAATTTTCCTACTTAAAATATAACTATTTAATATTTAGTTGAAAAATTATTTTTGGTTGAAAATTTTTGACCTTTTGGTATAAATCAATTTTTGGGGGCTGTAAGTCATTCTTTTATAGAAAATTTAATGATTCTAGGTAAAGACTCATCAATTTATTTTAAAATTCATGTTTTTGGTTGCAAATTCAAATATTTAATTTGAAGAATCATAATTTTAGTAGAAAAATCATTGTTTGGTTCATTACAACATTAAATGAAATAAAACATTCTTTTGTTTGAAATCAATTTTTTGACTGAATGAATCTTTATAATATTTTTATAATATCTTTTTTCATATAATAATTTTTAAACAAAAAATAAGTTACTACGAAAAAAAAATTCAATCTAAAAAGATGAATTCTGTCCCAAACAGTTACATTTTTATCCAAAAAAGATGAAATTTGTACTAAAACGGATAAATTTTTAGTACAAAACGACCAATTTCTTTTTAAAGTTCAACTTTTATCCATAAAAGATTTCAGTTTATTTTTGAACACCAAAATATAAGTTTTAAATGAAAAGTAAATTTTCTACTAATTAGTCAAAATTTCAACAAAACACTAGAATTTTCTGCCAAAAAGTATGAGTATTTTAGCAAATATTTTAGTTTCAGTTCTATTTTCAAGAACTTTTAACCAAAAAGTATTACTTTTTATCAAAATTTTTGAATTTTTAATAAAACTCACGCATTCTTATCCAAGAAAGATGAAAGTTTTTTTAAAATGGATAAAAGAAGATTTCAGTAGAGTTATCAGCAACAAAATATGAATTTTAAACAAAAGGTTATTGTTTTACGAAGAGTTGAATTTTTACCCCAAAAACAAGAATTCTTAACAAAAAATTAATTTTTCCACAAAAAATAATGCTTTTTAAAGAAATTATTAAATTTGCAAAAAAGTAATAAAATTTATAACTGAAAAGATCCATAAACATTTCAAAAATTCGAAATTTTTAATTTAAAACTATATTTGACAATAGTATGAGAATACTTTTAATAATAAATTCCTTAAAAATTTATTTTTATTTGAAAATATTGATCTAATTTAAAGAACAACTCAGGCGGTCCATAAATTCTTTGTCGCTTTTTAAAAGTTTTTTATGGACAGTTTTCAAGCAAGTTCCCTTTTTTCTCGATTTTGGCTTAAATTTACACCTACTTAATAGAATAGGTCAAGAATTTATTGAATATATTAAAATTTAAATATAATAAATTAATGAATAAAATAAAAATCATAAATTTGGTTGATAAGTTCTTTTTTTTTGTTGTTCAAAACTCATTTTGTTTAAAGTTGAACTACGTTTGTAAAAAATTAATTTTGTGTGTGTAAGAAGACCTTTAGTTGAAAATTCGAGAATTAAGCTATCAATTCTAATTGTTTTTAATTTATGTTTCTGGATAAATATCCCACAGTTTTGTAGAAAATTAATTTATATGATTGAACTACTTTACCATAAAACTAAACTTTTTGGTTAAAAATTAAACTATTCATTTGGAAATTTAACTATTTTGTTGGCAATTCGTTATTTTTTGTTGAAAAAATTTTTTATCTGAAAATGTAACCATTACACTTTTTATTAAAAATGTATCCTTTAGACGATGAAAATTTATCTATCTGGTAAAACAATCAAACTATTTCATTAAAAACTAGTCTTCCTTAATATAAAATTAAAATTTTTGTTAAAAATTTTTCTTTTCGACTTTTTCGTTAAAAAAATGTCATTTTGGTTTGAAAATTTATCTCTTTCTATTAATTTTTCTTTCTCTCTTTATTAGAAAATCTTGTTTTGTTTTGAAAATTCAACTCTTTTGTTAAAAGTTTATTTTATTTATTAATCGAATGCCAATTTGTTTTTTTCTGTTTAAAATTAATTTTTTTACTTCTAACTTGACTATTCAATTTTTTATCATAATTTATATTTTTCACATGAAAGTTCAACAATTTACTTAATTTTGTTGAATCATTCTTTTCAGTTTAACATTAATTTTTTTAGTTAACAATTCAACTACTTGATTAGAAGTAAATTAATTTCTTAAAAATTGATATTTTTTGTTTAAGTTTCGTCATTTTAGTTCAAAATTTATCTTTTTGGGTTAATATTTAATGTTTTGTTGAAAAATTCGTTTCTCTTATCCGGTTCAAAAGTCAACTGTTTTCGAAAAGTGCAACTTTTTAACTCGAAAATTTAACTATTCCGTTGAAAATTCGTCAATTTGGTAAAAACTAATCTTGTTTGTTAAAAAGAAATTTTTTTGTGATATTTTTGTTCAAAAATTTCTACTTTTAGTTAAGGGTTCAAGCAATTTTTTGAAATTTTATATATATTATTGATAACTCATTTTTTTGTAGAAAATTAATGTTCTTGGTAAAAAAAAAAAATTTGTTGAAAATTCAACTCCTCGGTTAAATGTTGAACGATTTTCTTGAAAATTGATTTTTTATATTGATTCGGTTTATTAAAAATTTGTCTTCTTGGGGTAAAAAATAGTATTTTTTTGTAGGAAAGTAATCTTATTGGTTCAAAATTTATTCTTTTTTTTTAATTTAATTTTTTTAATTTCTTCAATTTCGGTTGAAAATTATATTTTTTTAACAGAAAATTTAGTAATTTCATTTTTGTTTGAAAATTGATCTTTTCTAATTTAAAATTCAACAAACGGGTTCAAAATTATTATTTTTTTAGTTGAAAATTGATGTACATATTTTGTTGTATATTCATCTTTTTCTTTAAAAAATTAATCCTCTGGGTTAAAAAGTCAAATTTTTGGTTGAAAAGTCAAATCTCAAGTTGAATTTTGAACTCTTCTCTCAAAAATTCTTTTTTTTTAACAATTATAATTTTAGTGGAAAATTTATCTCTTTGGTTGAAACTTTACCTATTTTGCTATAAATATTCGTTTTCTTTTTATTTTTAGTTGAAATTAATGTTCTTCACTTTATTGAAAATTGTATTCTTTTTGTTTAAAAATGCAACTACTTAATTGAAAATTAATCTCTTTTGGTTAAGGGTGTAACTATTTTGTTAAAAATTCATTTTTTAGTTGATTCATAATTTTAGTTGAAAATTCAAATATTTGGACATAAGTTAACATTTTTTGTTATAAAAATTTATATTTTCGGTTGCAAAATTTAGCTGTTTTGTGTAAATATTGTACGAATATCAAAAAAGAAGATAATTCTTCAACTAAAGGAGATTTTTAATTTTACAACCAAAAAGACGACATTTCAACGAAATAATCAAATTTTCAATCAAAAAAGAAATTGTTTATAATAGGAAGATTAAATTTTTATAAAAAATATCGATTTTTGACAAAAAAGGAATAGTTACATTTTTTAGTTAAAAAATACCAAGAAGGATAATTTTGTTCCAAAAAATATATTATATTTATATTATATACATTGTATTATATATTATATTATATATTATATTCTTTTCTTTTGTTGATTCTAAACCAATGTAGTTAGATTATTATATTATCAATAACATTGAAAATAAATAATCCAACATAATACACTTCTAAACATTTTTACATTAAAA
>JAAAKG020000025.1:1813752-1855162 GCA_010014905.2 Druon quercuslanigerum
CAAATTCTTAATAATTTAATTGAATAATAATATTTTTTTATAATTGTTTCATAATAATTTAACCATTTCAAAGTAGACAGTTAAATTTTACAACGAAACAGTTGAGCTTTCAAGCAAAAGATAAGAGTGTTAAAAAATAGTTAAATTGTTCACCGAATAGTTAAATTTTCACCTTACAAAGTTGAATTCTTAAAAAAAATGATTAATTTTTTAATTAATTAGATAAATTTTCAGTTAAAAAGATAATTTTAGCAAAAAGAGACCAATTTTACAACAAAATATTTTTAATTTTTAGCTAAAAAGATGAATTTTTAATCAAGAAGGTAAAGTTTCTACCAAAATACATGAATTTCCAACCATGTAGTTAAATTTGCATTGAAAAAAAATAATTGTCTATTAAAAAATATCAATTTTTAACCAAATTCATTAAAATAGTTAAATTCTCAACAAAGAAATAAATTTTCAACTAAAATAAAGGATCTTTATGATAAAAATGTATTTTTAAACCAAATTGTTGAATTTTCTACACAGGAAATTAATTTAGAACGAAAAGAGAAGACTTTTCATCGAAAAATATAATATTTGATATTTTAACGAAAGCAGATTTTAATTTTGAATAAATAACAAATTTAGTCGGCCAAAAAGATGAATTTTCAACAAAACAGCTGATTCATAAAAAAAAAATTACAATAATGAATTAAATAGTTAAATTTTAAGTTGAAAAAAATCATTTTCGGCAAGAAAAGAACAATTTTCAACAAAATAGTTTAATTTTAAACCAAAAAGATAAACTTTTAAGCGAGAAGATTTTCAAACAAGTTGTTAAATTTTCAAGCAAAAAAAATTTTTTTAATAAGAAAGATGAAATTTAAATGAAATACATGAATTTTGAACTAAATAGTTTAATTTTCTGCAAAGTAAAAAAAAGGTAATAGTTGATATTTCACCCAAAACAGATTTTAATTTTTATTTTTAAAAAAGTTCAAGTTAATTAATTCAATCCACAACGAATAATATGAATTTTGAACAAAATTGTAGTCTTATAAACCAAAAAGATAAATTTACAATAATAAATATAGTAATTCAATTTTCAGTTAAAAAAAAAGATAATCTTCAGCAGGATAAATTTTTGAGGAACAAGATTAATTTTCTACCAAAATATATAAATTTTCAAGCAAGTAATTAAATTATCAAGTAAAAGTTAAAAATTTGTAATAAAAAAGACGCAATTTCGACAATATACATGAATTTTGAACAAAATAGTTGAACATTTAGTAAGAAAGTTTAATTTTCAACTAAAATAAAGAATATTTAAAAAAAAAAACTTTTTAGCCAAATTTAAACAAATTTAATTTGAAAATTAAAATTTTTTAAATATAAATTAAAAAAAATTTCAGAAAGCCAAAAAGGTGATTTAAGCCAAAAAAATATTTTCTATTAAAAGAGATGATCTTTCAACCAGATTGTTGAATTAAAAAAAAAAACATAATTCATTTGACACAAAACAGTTTTAAAATTATTTTAACTTTTAACCAGATAGTTAAATTTAAAAATTTTTTATTTAAAATTTTAAAGACGAATTTTTTCGAAGGTAGTTAAAGTTTGAAAAAAATATTTGAATTTGCATGAAAAAAAAATTAATTTTCTTCCAAAACGGATGAATAACAAAGAAAAAGTTGAATTTTTGAAGTTAAAAATTCGAATGGCTTATAAAACAACGATATTTAAACCCAAAAAGATCAATTTTCAATCAAGAAAGATGATTTTTTAACTCATAACCAAATTTTGAATAATTTAATTGAATAATAATATTTTTATATAATTCTTTAATAATAATTTAATCATTTTAGACAAGACAGTTACAATTTACAACGAAACAGTTGAACTTTCAAGCAAAAGATAGGAATATTAAAAAATAGTTAAATTGTTAACCGAATAGTTAAATTTTCACCTTACAAAGTTGAGTTCTCAAAGAAATGATCGAATTTTAAAAAAAATGTAATTTAACCAAAAACGCCTTTTTAATTTTATATAAAATATAGTGAGAAACTTTGTGCCAAAAAGCCGAATACTTTGGTTTTCAGAAGAAAGTTAATTTTTCAAATCAGAACTTTACAAAAAAAAATTAATTTTGAATCCATACGGACGTATTTTTTATCAATAAAGACAAATTTTCAACAAATCAGTTGCATTTCCGAAAAAAATGACTTTTTATCAAAATAGTTAAATTTTCAACTAAAAAGATTCATTTTAAACCGAATATTTGTATATTAATTTTTCAATAAAAAATATTAATTCTAAACCAAAAATATAATTGTTCATATTTTAAAAAGGATTTCAAATAAAAAATATTTGAATTCATCCAAAGAAGATGAATTAAAAAAAAATAGTTTTACCCTTTAATATGAATTTTTACTGAAACGTAAATTTATATGTAACTAGTTGATTTTCCTACGAAAATAAAATAATTTTAAACAAAAACCTTAGAATTATCAAAGAAAAAGTTGAACTTTAAACTCAAAATTATGCATTTCAACCATAATGTTAATTTTCAACCAATTATTTAAATTTGCTACAAAAGTAATATAATTTTGAACCCAAAAAGATGAACTAACAACGAAACAGTTGAATTTTAAATACAAAACTATAAATTTTAGAACAATAAAATATTAACTCTTGATGACAAATTTTAATAGTTTATTTTTCAAGTATAGACGATAAATTTGCATCCAAAAATAAAATAATTATATTTTAATTTAAAAAAAATTAATTTTCAACCAAAAAACGTATCTTCAACAAATTAGTTGAATCTTAAATTTATAACGTTACTTTGGAACAAAATAGTTCCTCTTTCAACCAAGTAGTTGAATTTTCAATGAAGAATTTTGTAGTGGAATTTTAATACTCTCCTAAGTATCCTTAGAACGATGATATGAGCGAAAAGTATATATGATTACTTATAACAAAATAAAAAATTGTTTTCTAGGGCATTCCGAATTCAATTCTTTATAATCCTCGATCGCTTCGTTTATCGAGCAAATTTTGAGTAAATATAAACTTCCTGTGAAAAAGTTGTTCAGAAAACTATAAGGAAGTTTTCTGTGAAAACCCTTTTTCAAAAAACTGAATGAGTAAATAATTGCGAATGTAAAACTTGGAGCGCGCGAACTAAACTCTTTAAGGCGACAGGCCATTGGCCATAGAAATTTTTTTTTCAACAGGGAAAACATTTCTTTCCTGAACGAACTTTCCACTAGTTGAAAACATATTCTGTGCCCTGTATGTAAAAAACGTTTACCTTAATATAACGAAGAAAAGATAAATTCGTTAATTTAATTTTCTTGACCTTTTAAAACCCAGATGAAAAAATTTTATAGCATTCATGTGGAATGTATTCTATAGAATTCTCACATAATTATTCTAATTCAATTTCTATATAATTTTAACTATAATCCGTGTCCACTTTTCTATCCACGAATTCTAAAAAAAAATCTGTAGAATTTCTATACATTTGAAGGTCATCAAATATAACTCCAAGTATTCCTTTGTTTATATTTTTATTCGTTCGCTAGCTGTACTGCGAGTAGTTCCGTCCGTCTAATAGACATGGATTGTTACGAATCCCGCGCTCCAAGTTTTACATTCGCAATTATTTACCTATTCAGTTTTTTTAAAAAAGGTTTTTACAGAAAACTTCATCATAGTTTTCTGAACAACTTCTTCACAGGAAGTTTATATTTGCTCAAACTTCGCTCGATAAACGAAGCGATCGAAGATTATAAGGAATTGACTTCAGAATGGCTAGAGGAAAAAGGTTGCACCATCTAATTTCCTATCAGAATGCATTTTTCAAAAATAAAAATGTCAAATTTCGATGTTTAGTTGCCAGGGGCCAACCTCCCTTCAACTTTACCAAGTTATGTCCTGTTCTTGAATCGGGGTGCTCAATTAAGAATTATTAACCTTTAACGAAAAATAGATGAATTTTCTTATTCTTATTCATTCAGTTCTTTAATGTCTAGAGAATCGAATCTCTGCCTTCAAACTCGACTCACGAAAAACCGGCTAAACTCGGGAGGTGGTTTTCTGCAGTTTTCCTCTCCTCTGGCCAAACTTCTATGCAAATGCGATTATTTCAGTGTAACGTATTTTTTTAAATGTTTCTATTTCGTTCTATTTTATTTTTCACTTAAATGTTGACCCTGAAGTCAGATTAGATTGACTTAAAATTTCGAAATTTCCTTTTCTTTCTCAATTCCATGCTTTTGTTCTTGAACGAAAAAGGTGAAATTCACTGTAGACACTATAGAAGAATAAAAGAGTCAAAGGGTGCTTTTATCCCAGATCGATCTTGCAACATGCGCACGCAAAATGGAAACGGGTTCGCTCGTTTGCAGAACCGCCTCTGCTCAGAAAGTAGTCCGTACTAACTTCAGTTCGAACGACATGGCACTTCCTTGAGTCTCGAATTATTGTTCACTTTTTTGAAAAGCGTCGATTTAAACTCCCTTTAGAGATTCTGAATTTCATCCAAACTTTTACAAGGTATAAAACTGCAATCACCCTTTTCAGTTTCAGAGCCATGGAATAAAAAACTGACATTTTAGAACACTGAGGATTAGTTTATCCTTTCATACTTTTCAGGCTATAAAATAAAGATTTGGGTGGAAATGGAAGGGACTAAGAAATTGAAATCAGTTTTATTCCTTTTAAAAAAAATAGTTAAATTTTTAACAAAAAAAAATATATCTAGTTAAATAATATAACAGTAATAAAATTAATTTTTAACAAAGTTTTTAAACGTTCGACCAAGTTGTTTAATTTTCTACCAAGAAGATAATTTGTAACTGAAAAAGTGAAATTAATAAATAAAGTAAAAGCGGTAAAATTTGATGAAAAAATTTAATTCTCAACAAAAGGTTTCCATTTTCAAGCAGGATGGATTTTACAGTCAAGTGAGAGAAAAAAATGTCAATCAAATTGTTAAATTAAAAAAAAAGGCGCGTTTTTTTAGAAATCTCTTAAATTTTATAGCACAAAAAACGAATTTTTAGCAAAAAATAAGTTGTATTAATTAAATATGCCATGCACATTTAAAAAAAATGATAACAAAATAGTTCAAATTTAAACCAAATAGTTGAAATTTTCACAAAAAATGCCAACTTTGCAAACCAAAAACATCAAATTTCAAATATATCATTGAATGTTTAATTAAAACCGAAAAATTTCTAATCAATAATAGAATAACTCAATTTTTAGTAAAAAAAAACTAATTTTCAACAAAAAAACTTGCAATAAAAAATATTCATTCTTAAGAGAAAATGTAATAGTTGACATTTTAAACAAACAAATGTTTTAATTTTAAATTATGATCAGTCTAATTTAACCCTAAAAAATTAAATCTCCACAAAAGGGTACAATTTTTAAGCACGAAAAATTTTTCTCAACAAAAGAGTTTAATTTTTAAGCAGGAAAAATTTTTCAAATCAAGAGAGGCAAGAATATCAACAAAATGGTTGAATTTTTAAACCAGAATCACCAATTATCTAGAAGACAATTGAATTTTACACCTATAATTTTTTTAATTAAAAAAAGTTGCATTTTAAGCCGAACTAAGGATTTTAAAACTGAAAAGATTAAGTTTTAAGAAATGTGTTAAAAATGATATTGTTAAATTGGCAGTTTAAAAAATTTATTTTCAACCTAAAAAAGCGCATTTTCATTAAATTAGTTAATTTTTCAACCAAAGAACTATATGTTCAATTTAAAAAATGATTTTTAAATAAAATAGTTCAACCCTCAACCAAATAGATGAATTTTCAACTAAAAGTGAGAAATTTTCAGCGAATAATAGATTAGTTTAATTTATTCTTAATAAAATTATTTTTCATAAAAAACAGCGAATTTTTAATACAAAAGAATAATTCTTAATGGAAAATATAATAGTTGATACTTCAACCAAAAAATTATTTTAATGTTCAATACAAAAAAGTCAAATTTAACAAAAAAGATGAAACTCAAGAAAAAAATTCTAAAAAAATGGCCTCTTCCAATACAGAAAAAAATAATCTAAATATAAGTAAATATAAATATAAATAGAATTTCATCCCTTTTAACTTGATTAAGATGACAAAAACAGAAAAGGTTCTTTTGCATTTAAAAAAACTGAAAACGAAAATATTCTCCTTTTTAACTCAATAAAAATGTTACAAATACAAAATTATCCTTCCAAATTGAAAAAACATTTTAAACCAAAATTTCCTCCTTTCCAAATTGATAAACATCTAAAAATAAAAATATTCCTCTGCCAATTCAACATAAATTAAAAATTAAAATTTCGTCATTTCAAACTCAATAACAAATGTTTTTCCAATTCGCAAAAAATTAAATACTAACATTTGCACCCTATATTTTTAAAATTAGAATTGTGAAAATCAATCGTTTCTTTATGCGTAACTTATTTTAAGTTGAATTGTTCTAATTTTAAGCCATTTTTAATTAAAAATTTTAAATGGGAAAATTGAAATTATAGCGTTTAAAGTTTAAATTTAGCACTCTAAAATATTAAAGATTAAAGGCTTAATCTTTTGAATAATTCAGTTTAAATTGTATATTTTATATACAATAATAATTGGAATGGAATATTTTTGGCTGAAACATTATTTGTATAGGATTTTAAATTTAATAAAGAAGTTTAATTATAATTAATCTATTAATTTGAAGGTAATTTTAAATTGAAAATAGATTATAAAGCCTCAATTGGGCATATAAATTTTTTTGACTGCCAAGTTCAATTTAAAAAACATTTATTAATTTATATATACAGTTGATCAATTCCAAATTTTTTATCAAAAATTTTCAAATTTAAACGATATTAATTTTTATTTAATGAAGTCTTTAAAACTACTTTTTCAAATTCTTTACATTGAAAATATATGTTTCAAAACGTAAACCTAAAATTGAAATTTTTTTATAGATTACAAATTGGTAAAGTAAAATATTTTCTTATGGAAAACAATTAAACAATGAAAACAATTAAAATTAATGTTTACGGAAAAGGAGATACCAAACCTATTTCAAATTGCACTGTAAATTAATCGGTACAGTGATTGGCCACTATAATAACCAAAAGAAATTTTAAAATACACATATGGATAATAAATTTTATAAAAATTGTAATGATAATTATAAGTTAGGCGTTAAAAGTAGTAAATAGTTTATATTTAAAGATAATAATAATAAATTCAAAAAAACAGTGATTGGCCACGACAGCATAGTGATTAGCTTACAGGCCTCTAAATTTTATAATGATTTTCTGGAGCTAAAACTTGTTTATGACTATTTTCTTTAATATTATTTACAATACAAAGTGAAAAAAATGCATATATGTGGTTACAGTCTTTAAAAAATCTAAACAATTTTGAACGCATTTTTGAAAAGACAATAGTCATTTTATTTTTAGATAATGTGGTTCATCATTATGTTTCAGCTTTATGCACGATGACAATGATTGGTCACCCATTAACCTATACAAGTACATAATTCACAAAATTCAATTAAATACAAATTTCTAAGCATTTTTTCATATTAGCATATTTAAATGAGATAGCGAACTAATAATATCGATGATAGCATCGATTGTCATGTTCAAAATGTTTGGGTAGATTTTTCTTCTAAAAAGCAGTGTAATTCCTAGTCGAAAAAATAGATTCACTATCATTTCCCGGTTTTTTTTTGCTCTAAAGAAATTCCTGGTCCTTTTCTCGATAGCCCAGTTTAGTAGCCATTCTGTGTGATGTCATTTTTGAACATCCCCTCAGGCTTTGGATGCTAAGCTTTAGACTTGGAATCTAATTACGAATATCGTCCTGGACTGGCTATATTTACATAAAGCAGGGTCCTGATACACAGTAGTAAGGAACGTCACGGCTTTACAATGAATAATTCAGAGGAAGCGAAGTTGCGGTGCGGCTGAGAGCTCTTGCGAAGCTCGAGCATTCCTGCACGCATTTGCGCTCGCGATTATAAATCTCAGGTCCGTGGGTTATACTCGATGTTATACACCAATGAGAGCGGGTGAGATACGCGCTCTTGCTTTATTATGGCGAGTTTCTCCCTGGTTTTGCTCACCATGGCTGCTATGAAGTCTCTTTGCGCCAAGATGTCGCTACGTGCAGGAGAATTATTCCCGACTGCTTCAGATTCGTAAAAATATTTCCAATTTACTGAGGACATCATAACGTACATTCAGTTTTTTATTATACATTTCTAGCAGAAGAGAACAAATCGTTTAATTTTTTATCAAAAAAAGAACTAGAACTATTGCATTGCATGGATTCTTCTTGAAAAGAGAGCTATTGGAAGAAACATTGGTTTCATCTTTCGAAAATTCTTGACAAGTGAAAAACATAAAGAGCATCCTCTCAATCAGACAATTGTAGTTTCTAGAATTTAAATGATCCTATTTTAAGTTTCAGAATAGATCAACAGGGGATATTATTTGAGTAAACAGCAGCATGTTATCCTAAATTTTAGATAATTTAAAAAGATGTGTATGATATTGTCTACGGTGTCTAAAATTAAAAGAATCAAACCTTCAGCAACAATAACTATTTCCACAGTTCATTTTGTAGCATACCAAAAACACTTTGTTTCTTGCGAACATTTTGTTGCATCTGAATTCTTTATAAGAACATTTATCAATTTTCCTTTTTAAAATTGTTTAGCAAGTGTTGTTCATGATACTTTAATAACTTTAAAACACTTTTGGAATCCTAATTTTAAATCTGATGAGGAGAAGTTTTTGTCCTGAATATCTACAACAACCGTAAGCTTTCTGTTAAAACAAGATAACTCTTTTTTTTCCTGTACAATTTTGTTCATGTTCTGTTTTTGAATAGGATAACTTCATGCTGTTATTTTCAATCCAAAACAAATCCTCTTATAATATGAATATTACCCTTGTTGTTTCCAAAAACCATTGACCTAATTCCTTTCAATCAGAAGATTGACAATAGCAACGACATTATACTAGATTAGTTTCCAAATTATCAAATCGAAAGTAATTTTTGAAGAAAACCAAGATGATTATTTTCTTCTATATTAGGAACAACAATCATCATATATGTATAGCAACGATTAACATACTAACAATAACTTCTTAAAACACTGTTGGAATCCTGATTTGAAATCTGATGATAGCTACAATTTTTTGTAAAGAATATCTACAACAACCGTAAGCATTCTGTTAAAACAAGATATCTCTTTTTTTTCTGTATAATTTTGTTCATGTCCTGTTTTTGAATAGGATAACTTCATGCTGTTATTTTCAATCCAAAACAAATACTCTTATAATATGAATATTATCCACACACCAAATGATAAGTGTTAACACAGAAATTGATGACTATTAGGTTGAACTTTACTATGAAAAATGGGTGCTTCTAAACTCTAAACTCTCTGAAGGAAAGTATTTTTTACGATTTTCGAATTATAAACTCTTCGCGCTGGGTGCCGAAGAATTATTCCCGACTACTTCAGATACGTAAAAAGATTTCCAATTTACTGAAGACATTTCAACGTATATTTAGTTTTGTATTATATATTTCTATCAGAAGAGAACAAATCAGTTCATTTTTTATCAAAAAAAGATCTAGAACTATTGCATTGCATGGGTTCTTCTTGAAAAGAGGGCTATTGAAAGAAACATTGGTTTCATCTTTCGAAAATTCTTGACAAGTGAAAAACATAAAGAGAATCCTCTCAATCACACAATTTTTGTTTCTAGAATTTAAATGATCCTATTTCAAGTTTTAGAATAGGTCAACAAGAGGTATTATTTGAGGAAACAGCAGTTTCTATGTTATCCTAAATTTCAGATAATTTTAAAAGATGTCTATGATATCGTCTACGGTGTCTAAAATGAGAAGAACCAAATCTTCAGCAACAAGAACTATTATAATCAGTCTTCCTTGTCCTCTTAGCAATGAGTTAGCAAAGTGTTGTTTATGATACTTTAATACTTTTACAACACTTTTGGAATCCCCGTTTGGAGTCAGATCATCACAACAATTTTTTGTTTAGAATATTTACATCAAAAGCAACCATACTCTAAAAACGAGGGATGTATTTTTTTACGGTATAATTTTTTTGTGTCCTGTTTTTCATTAGGATAACTTTTTGCTATTATTTTCAGTGCAAAACAAACAATTCTGGAATCTCACCAGTGAGATCACTTTACTACTACTCGACACTGTTTTTTGTGATGCCTGAAACTAGCTCT
Organism: Druon quercuslanigerum; assembly: GCA_010014905.2. Lineage (NCBI taxonomy): Eukaryota > Metazoa > Arthropoda > Insecta > Hymenoptera > Cynipidae > Druon > Druon quercuslanigerum. Next base: position 1,824,035 of record JAAAKG020000025.1, read on the forward strand.
GAATAATTACATTGTTTTTGCAGTGCACATCGTAAACATCCGCAACTTTAGGAGATAAGATTTTCTATATCAGGCTATATTTCTTAGTATCTAGAAACCATTTACCTAATCCTCTTATAATCCGAGTATTAACCACACACCGATTATTTATTGTTAATACCGAAATTGACGAATATTAGGTAAAACTTCACTTTGAAAATATTGGTGCTTCTAAACTCTAAAATCTCTAAAAGAAAGTATTGTTTACGTATTTCGAATTATAAACTCTTAACTCTGTGTTCCGAAGAATTATTCCCAACTATTTCATATTCGTAAAAATATTTCCAATTTACTGAGGATATTCCAACGTATATTTAGTTTTGTATTATACATTTCTAGAAGAGAGTATAGAATAAAAATATTTTTATTAAAATAAGAACTAGAGCTATTGCATTACATGTGTTCTTTTTGAATTGGAAGAATTATTGGTTTCAGCTTTGGCAAATTCGTGACAAGTCTGAAAAATAAGGATCATTATCTCTATTAGAGACTTTTTGATTCTTTAATTTAAACGATCCTATTTTAAGTTTAAGAATAGTCCAACAAGAAATATTATTTGTGGAAACATTAGCTTGTAATGCCACACAAAAATTCAGATAATTTCAGCAGACATCTACGACATTGTCTATGATGTCTAAAATGAGAAGAACCAAATCTTCAACAACGAAACCTATTTACATAGTTCATATCGTAGTATATCAAAAAGACTTTGTTTCTTACCATAATTTTTTTGTATATCTAATTTTTTTACAAAAACAATAATCAGAAATCCTTTCCCTTTTTGAAATTTTGTAGGAAGTGTTGTTCATGATAATTTAATAACTTTAAAAAACTTTTGTGATCACAACAATTTTTTCTCGTACTTGAGGATATCTAAAACAACATTAACCGCAACCTCAACATCTGCAATTTTTGAGGATAAAATTTTTGCATCAGGCGACATTTTTTAGTATCAGAAACCATTTACCAATTCCTCTTACAATCTTATATTAACCACTCACCGGGTGTTTATTGTTAACACAGAAATTGATGACTATTAGGTAATACTTCACATTTAAAAAGTGGGTGCTTCTAAATTCTAAGCCATCTAAAGGAAAGTATTGATTACGAGTTTCGATTTCCAAACTTTAAAAATATCCAGATGATTCCATATAATACTGCCAAGTCTGCTTCAAAACATTTGATTTGATATGATTTCCCAAAAATATTTACAAACAACCACAAAAGATTTGCGTTTGCTATAGTGTCTGTAGTAAAAAAAAGGGTTGTTAGAAATACTGATCTGTCAAACATATCAAAAAATGTTAAGAATCGCAACAAATAGTTTTTTACCGTATTTATAAAACAAGAAATGCTTCTATGACAATAATAACGAAATTAATGATATAGTAACGAGTATGTACTTAATCTGAATGTTTGAAATAAAATTAAATAACTTGATGGACTTTTTAAATTTATAATTCTTCCAAACCATTTTTATAATATTCCTACGTTTTGAGCTATACCAAATTGAAAGTTATTTTTTAAGAAAACCAAGATGAATATCAGAAAACAAGTTTCTGCTTGTATCGACAGTAAACCTTCCGTCACTAAAAAGTGGCATTCGTTACGTTGTTGTACATGCAAGGACGTTTCTTCTCCGATTTTTTAAGCTTGAAATTGGAACGGAAACTCTGGGAAACCCGTAAAAACTACGGGAATTTTATGTAGGATTGGGATTTTTTTCTATCGCCAAATCTATGTTTTTTAAATTGTCTAAAATCTATCAACCTAATTTTAAAGGATAAGGAAAAAACCTTTCTAGAAACACAATTGATCAAATAAATTAAATAATTTTTGTGAGTCGGTATATGGATCAATTTAATAAACTATTAACCATTTTCTAGAAAAATAGATGCCATTACATGTGCATGTAATAATCTAATGGAAATTTCGATGAACTTAGCATGGTTTATCTCTGGTATTATCAATCAAAATGGTGCATATAAACAATTTAAAAAATTACCTAAAATACATAATTTTATTTATTTGAAAAACAAATAACACTCTATAACAGAGAAAGGAACGTTTTTAGCCTTAGTACAACAATACTTAATTTTGATATTGACATCTTCAATTGGTAAGCACTTGTCAAAATCCTATAATGACCATCGAATTATTAAAATAATTGAATTTTTAGTATAATTCGTTTAATTTGTTCGATAATTATTTGAAATTTTTGAATATTTGAATACTAAATTTTTGGGCAAATAATTTCGAAATCTTAATTTTTTTTATGAAATTATTGCAAAAAAGCGAGAAAGTATGATTTCGGAACACCTTACAAAGAAGCTACAAAACAGTTAGAAAAATTCAAAGACACATCATTTTTAGGAAAATAATAATAACAATGAAATGAATATTAAAAATAAATAAGCAGAAAAAAATATCTAATTTGTTCAAAAAAATTTAATACAAAATCACTACAGTAACTTTTTAAAATAAAAATATCACTCCAGTCACTTCTTTCAATAAATTAATTAATATTATCAGATTCTTATTCAATAATTCTATTTACTTCCATTTATCTAAATTCAGTAGAATTTCTTGTATTTTAAAAATTTGTACTATTTATTTGTATTATTTTTAATTATAATCTTAATTTTTTATAGATGATATAGATATAGATATAAATTTTCTTGTATTCTGATAAATTTACTGTAATTTTACTGAAATCAATGGAATACTTTAAATAAATTTTTTTTTAAATCAATTTGAATTCATTTGGAATTCATCCTGGATTCTTCTCGATTTATCCTAAATCATTTTCAACTCTATTTAATTCTTTGAAATTCTTTAAAATTTTTCTGAAGTGTTCGGGAATTCATTGATTTTTTTTTTTAATTCACTATGATGTCTTTTAAACTTACCTTGAATTTGTAAGGCATTGCATCAAACTCTTTTGAATTCCATTGCATTTTTCTTATTGCATTCCAAATTTAAAGGATTCGATAATATCCTTCATTTCTTTTGAATTATTATAAATTTAATCTAATTTGACTGTACTCAGTGGAATAGTACGCATTTTTAAAATTGTTTTCAATTCATTTGAACTTTCATTTGGAATTTAAACTCTATTCTTATTAAATCATTCTGAATTAGTTTTAATTGTTTTAAACTCTTTGAAATTCTCTTCATTTTTTTCATTCTCGTTGAAATCTTTTAAATTCATTTGAATTTTTCTAAATTCTACCCTGACGTCTTTTAACTCACTTTGAATAATTTCTTAAGCATATCGTTATAGTATTTTGAATTCCTTTGTATCCTTTCAAGTTCACTCTAATTTTACTGAAATCAGTGGAATATTTTGAAAATTTTTATTTTTACAATTCACTCGCATCTTGTTTTAATTTACCTTGAATTTTCATGATATATATCGAATTCTTCTCATTTCACTTGAATTGCTCTGCATTAATGTAGATGAATTTAAGAGAAAGTAGAAAAATTTTTAAATATAAATCAATTCACTTAAATTTTAGTTAATTTATGGTTTTTTTCATTCTGAATTTGTCTTATTTATCTCTTAAGTCTGTGATTAAGAAAAGGTTTTGCACGTCTAAATGAATAATTTTTGTCTTACCGAAATCTATTTCGGAATATGTATATTGTTAAAATTTCTATTTTATCACGTTAGTTTAAGACAAATTACAAAAATAAAACTACAAAAATTGGTAGGGACATCCCGTTACACGCCTGCAACTCAAAATCAAGATAACAATTTGAAAGAATAAACACCCACGTATATCTAAGATTCTCTCACAAGTCTCCGTTTTCTGATTTATTTTAGGATCTCGAATAAATTATTGAATTCTTTTTGCCCTAGCCAATTAAGTTTCGCACATTGATGAAGTTACAGATGCTAAGACAAGACTCGAATCATAATCCGTTACCAGACGTTATTTGCAAGATTGCTCTCCCGAATTTTTCTATTGATCTTGAGGAGAAGATTAAAGCAACATACTACCAGTTATATGCAGTCACGTTCACGAACTTAAAGATCAATGATACATAACACAATGTATACTAAATTACGTAGTGAAAGGATCTGAAGAAAGGAGGCGTTGCATAAGTTTGAACACGTATTCACATTATTCTTCAACGAAATGCTAAGCCACAGAAAGGCAAAGAAGCAAACCCAAGAACAAAATAAAACTTCCAAGAGTCATGGCATTACTATCCACACAAAAAATCATTTTCATTCTATATTTCTGGTTTTCCAGAGAATGCATCATAGCTCATATTAAACTGAAAATCTAATATTTTAAAGTTAATTTTCCATGATCAAAAGCGGTATTGAATATATCATCAGCAATGAAATAACTTTCAACTTCCTATAAATTCCAATATCCTATAATTTCCTCCATCCAGTACTCGCTAATAGGAAATGATGTACCTACTACAGATCAACAACCTACTATAGATCAATTAGCTACTACTGAATCTTTTACCACAATCAGTAAAATATTTCTAGTTAATCTTGTATTAATCTGCAATATCCCATAACTCGCTGCAATCAATTCTGCTGACTCAGAAGGCTTTGAGGTTCATCGCCCGAGGCACCTTTACCAGGTCCGATCAATTCGCAACCTCACGCAGATTGGACATAAGTTACAGGAAGCCTTCTCGTCACCGGATAAGTATCACTATTGGATCCGCGAGGCTTTTGGTATTCGAATTTACCCGTTCTCGCGTCCCGAGACGAATGATACGAGCTTGCTGAGCACCCTGGGGCTTTAGCATGATAAACAATCGATTTGTAATGGCGAATAAATCTTGTCGGTCAGGTTCATCCGTCCTACGGACTCGGGTGAAAACGAATGGTAGGTGGTCGTTGTTACGCTGTGGTTCGTTATGTATGGGGAGCTACGAGGTGGTGGATTCGCGGCCTCTAAGAGGGGCAGTAGCGGCCACAACTTTCCACTGGTGGAACACCAGCCACTTCACATGGTTGTTGTTCGCGTGGTCGATAGTACGCCCGGATCATATTCTTAACGAGAGTGCTTTACGATAGGAAGGTCCTTTATCTACGGCTGTGTTGTTGGCGTTATCCAAACCCAACCAAGCAGTCGTGATGTATCTCGCACTTAGCCATGCACTATGTGCGCTTGCTTGCTTCGTGTTTGTATTCAGTTTCATGTATGCTTGGTGTAGATATCGTACGTGCGTACCCCGTCGAAGATCTCGCTCGTTTGTTATTGTCCTCGCCATAAAGGACCGAGTAGGTCGTGGAAAATGGATCTCTGCTCTCTTCGAGACTCCTGTCCCCCTTTGGGTACGGCCATAGGTATTCCCCTATAGAGAATAAGAAGGTGCGAAACCAAATGATGATCCTGACCTGATGCTTCTTTGTGATCGTATCTGTTGACTTGGATACACTACTTGCTATATGACTCGATACAAAGAAACCACATGCCAAAACTATTGCTTTATTAAGGAGATAATGTTAGGTTTTGAGAGTTAGGGATGGGATCTGCTAAACTGAGTTTTTTATTCTCATTGAATGTAATTTTTGGGACACTTTTTTCTAATCTTACAAAAAATTCTAGCAGTCGCAGCAGATGGTGGTCTATGACGTTCTTTTGGAAAACAGAGTCATTGGAAGGAATATTGGTTTCATAATCTATCTCAAATTTTTTGAAAGTGAAGATCATAAAGATCATTGAATCAGAGACTCTTTGTTTCCACAATTTACTGTTCCTAGTTCAACTTTGAGAATAGTTCAACAACAGATATTATTTGTGGAAACAGCAGCTTGTATGTTATCCGAAAATTCAGATATTGTCTACGCAGTCAAAAGTAAGAAGATTAAAATGTTCAGTAGCAATAACTATTTCCACAGTTCATTTCGTAGCATATTAGGAACACTCTGTTTCTTACGAACATTTATTGTATCTGATTTCTTCTCTCTTTGAAATTTTGAAGTAAGTGTTGTGCATGATACTTTAATACGTTTAAAACAGTTTTGGAAACCTGTCGAAGAATCCTGATCATCAAAAAAACTAAATCTTCAAAATCCGTAATTTGTGAAGATAACTAAAACTGTTAACATATTCTATATCAGGTGACATTTCTTAGTATCTGGAAACTGTTTACCTAATCATATTACAAAGCAAATATTTACCATACACCGGGTGCCTATTTTTAAAACAGAAATTGATTCCTCGCAGGTGATACTTCATCTGATATAATTTCCGAAAATCTTGACAGTAAACAACAGCAGATTGTATTTTCTACAGAATATGTAGAAAACAAAATGGTTGTTAAAAATAGTTATCTGATAACATATCCTAACATTTTGAGAATTGCAAGAAATAGTCGTTTAACATATTCATGAAACAAAAAACGCATCTAAGACAACAAAAACGAAACTGAAGATATGGTAACAATTATGTACTGAACAGTAATTTTTTAAACAAAATTTTATAATTTGATCAATTTTTTAAATCCCCAGTCCTTTAAAACCTTTTTTCTTATGTTCTTACGTTAATAGTTACAAAATCGAAAGTCGTTTTTTAGGATAACTAAGATGATTATCAGACAATAACAAAAATAATCATATATTTAGCATCGATTACCATAATTATAGTTTCCAAAAACTATTTACCTATTTCTTTAGAATCTGTATTAAACAAAAGGGCTGTTATAACTTGATTTATTTTCTATTTTTTAAATCTACCAAATCGAAAATCATTTTTTAAGAAAACCAAGATGATTATCAGAAAATAAGCATCTACTTTTGTTGTCTGCAATATTTTGGTTACTAAAAAGTATCGTTCTTAAGAACAATTCATCATTTTGTATATTAGTCATTTCCTTATTGTTTCCAGAAACCATTAACCTAATTCCTTTAATTTCGTAGATTGTCAACAGCCACAAGATTATACCAGATTATCTTCTAAATTACCAAATCAAAAGTCATCTTGTAAGAAAACCAAAATGATTATTTTCTTCCGTATTAGGAAAAACAATCATCATATATTTAGCAAAGATTACCATACTAACAATAACTTTTTAATAAACCTAAAACCATTTTGTTTATTAGTCATTTCCTTATAGTTTCCAGACACCATTTACCTTATTCCTTTCATTTAGTATGGTCCAAAAATCTTGTTCTTCTTGAGGATATAAACATAGATTTATGCTTGAAAATGGTCCATATAATAAAAATCCGAATCTATCTAATAGGTACAACCATTTTCTGGCTTCATTCTTCCATTAATTCTCAACAACGCATCCTTCTAAGTCTAAAAGAAACTATTGATTAAAATTCTCTACATTTTCCATTTCAAAAAATAATATTTTCCACACTGTAGCATATTGTCAACAGCCACAAGATTATACTAGATTATTTTCTAAATTACTAAATCGAAAGTCATCTTTTAAGAAAACCAAGATGATTATTTTCTTCCTATATTAGCAATAACAAACATAATATATTTAGCAACGATTACCATTGTTCCTTATTGTTTCCTTATTGTTTCCAGAAATTATCGACCTAATTCCTTTCATTTAGCAGATTGACAAAGCAAGAACGTTTTACTAGATTAGTTTCCAAATTACCAAATCGAAAGTCATCTTTTAAGAAAACCAAGATGATTATTTTCTTCCTATATTAGCAATAACAATCATCATATATTTAGCAACGATTACCATACTAACAATAACTTTTTTAAAACCCTAAAACCATTTTGTATATTAGTCATTTTCTTATTGTTTTTGGACACCATTTACCTTATTCCTTTCATTTAACATGGTCCAAAAATCTTGTTCTTGTTGAGGACATAAACATCGATACATTTTTGAACATGGTTCGTTTCATCAAATGTCCAAATCTATCTTACAGGTACAAAAATTTTCTCGCTTCATTCTCTCTTTGATTCTCAAAAACACATCCTTCTAAGTCTAAAAGAAACTATTGATTAAAATTCTCTATATTTTGCATTACAAAAAATAATATTTGCAACACTGTAGCATATTGTCAATAACCACAAGGTTGTACTAGATTATCTTCTAAATTATCAAATCGAAAGTCATCTTTTAAGAAAACCAGGATAATTATTTTTTTCCTATATTATCAATAACAATCGTCATATATTTAGCAACGATTACCACACTAACAATAACTTCCTAAAAAATCTAAAACCATTTTGTATATTAATAATTTCCTTATTGTTTCCAGACACTATTTACCTAATTCCTTTCATTTAGCATGGTTTAAAAAACTTGTTCTTGTTGAGAATATAAACATCGATACATTTTTGAAAATGGTTCGTTTTATCAAAAGTCCGAATCTATCTTATAGGTACAACAATTTTCTCGCCTTATTCTTCCTTTGATTCTCAAAAACGTATCCTTCTAAATCTAAAATAAACTATTGATGAAAATTCTCTATTGTTTCCCTTCCAAAAAATAATTATATTTGCAACACTGCAGCAGATTGTTAACAGCAACAACATTATACTAGATTATTTGATAAATCTGAAACCACTTCCTACTTTCTAAAAACCGTGAATCTGATCCCTCAACAAATTTAAGGTTGACCAAACATCGGATCCTGGTTGTGGACACGAGGACTGGTCACTGGTGCCTCCTTAGCGATCGTTCACCTCGCAAACCGGCGAGGGGCCTCACGTGCACGTGGATAAGATCCCACGAAATATACGTGCGCGTTTCTGATTTGCATACACGAGAGGAACCTATCGGCATATAGGCACCAAAGGCAGCCTACGTGCGAGCGCCGGTTGGACAGGACATCGCTCACGGCGCTCCCTTCGTCTCAGGGTGGGAGGGGGTTGGAGGCACTTACTTCGTTCTTGTACTCTTGTACCTTCGTTATCCACTCTCCATTTATCCGTCACGGCTGCGTGTTTGCCCCCCCTCCCCCTCTTCTCTATGTAACCGGAGAAGTGTGAGTCCCATAACGGCGAGACATCGTCACCGATCTTGTTGTCGTTGTTGCACTTTTTCGCGATAGACCCCACACCTAGGAACTTTATGTTCAGCAACTTTCGACCCGCTTTGTAACTTTGTTCGAATTATTCATTCTAAAGGTGTTCGAGCGTAGGCTAGGTTTAATGATAAAGATTAGGGATGTAGAGTCTACATCCTTAATCTTTATCATTAAACCTAGCCTAATAAAGATCCTCACCCACTATTCCTTGAAGTTAAGAATATAGTCTTAACTTCAAGGAATTGTGGGTGAGGAGTGAGGATATTTTTTAGATCTTTATTATATCTTTATTATTAAATTATTTACTATTTATTTATTTTTTATTTATCATTTATTATTATATTATATTATTATTTTACTATTATTATCTCTATTCTCTTCATTAGATGTTTAAAGATCCTCACCCACTATTCCTTGAATATAGTGTTAACTTCAAGGAAATATGGGTGAGGATCTTTATTAGATCTTTATTATTAAATTATGTTACATTATTATTTATTATTAATTATTGTATATTATATTATTATTCTCTTATTATTTTCTTTATTATCTTTATTAGATCTTAAATGATCCTCACCCACTATTCCTTGAACTTAGGACTATAGTTCTAACTTCAAGGAATTATGGGTAAGGATCTTTATTTCTGATCAAAGTTTGCAGAGTGTTTCAAGGGAAAGGATGTTGATAGATTTTCACTCAGGTCTCTGTTTTTTAAGGGAACTGTTCTTAAATGCCCAAGAATTTATGTTCAAGAAATGCTCTCGAGAATATTCTCAGAATTTAATCTCGAACAGAGTATGCATAGAGAAATTATAGTATTAATTGTCTTAACAAATATATATCATAATTATAAAATCAAGGAATGTTAGAACCTGACAGAATTAGAGAATTGTCGAAAAAATAAACTTGAAGTTCATTTTATTATTATGTTTCAAAATGGCATCTATTTGGCTGAAATTTAACTTCTTTTGGTTGAGGATTCAAACTAATTTTTTTTAATTCAACTTTTTTGGTTCAATTAAACTGTTTTGGTACAAAATTAAAATCATTTTTTTGAAATATGAAATATCATGTTTTTCATTAAGAATTCATCCTTTTTGGTTTAAAATTTAACTATTTAGTTGAAAGTAGAACTAATTTTTTTTAATTTCATTAATTGGGTTGATGATTCATCATTATAGTTCAACCTTGTTTTTTGTTTCAAATTTAATTATTTTGTTGAAAATTATGTTTTGTAGTTTAAAATTTATATATTTTATTGAAATTGTATCTTTTTGGCTAGAAAATTCATCTTTTGAGATTCAAATTCAATTCTTTTGTTGAAAATTCTTTTTTTTTCTTGTTAAAAATTGCTTGTTTTAACTCAAAATTTAACTATTCTATTTTTGATTCAAAAACCTTTTTTTCATTAAAAAACTATTTTGTCCAAAATTAATCTTTTTTGGTTTAATTAAACTATTTTTGGTATAAAAATTGAAATCCTTTTTGGTTGAAATATGAAATATCATGTTTTTCATTAAGAATTAATTTGATTGAATTTGATTGATAATTCATCATTTTAGTTAAACCTTTCTTTTATTCCAAATTTACTTATTTTGTTGAAAATTAATTATTTTAACGGAAAATTTAATTCAATAATTTGGTTCAAAATTGAAAAATCGAATTTTGTGAGCGAATATATAATTTTCTTGGCGATTAATTCATCTGTTTGGTTCAAAATTTCTTTAAAAATACAAATATTTTATTAAAGGTCATGTACTTTTTTTAACATCCATTTTAGTTGAAGAATCATCTTATGGTTGAAAATTGATCTATTTACGTTAAAATTAGTTTTTTTCTAATTTAGAATAAATTTTCATAACTGAAAATGTAACTCTTTCATTTTTGTCGCAAATTTATCTATTTTCAGAATTTACTTTCCTTTTATAAAAAATTAATTTTTTTAAACTGATATTTTAACTATTCAATTTTTGCTTAAAAATTTATATTTTTAGTTGAGAATAATTAATTGGGCTAGAAAATAATTTTTTTGTTTTGTTTTAAATTTACGCTTCTAACTGCAATTTGAACTATTCTAGTTTCAGTTTATAAACTTATCTTTTGTAGTTGAAAATTTATATATTTTATTGAAATTGTATCTTTTTGGCTATAGAAAATTCATCTTTTGGGAATAAAATTGAATTCTTTTGTTGAAAATTAATTTTTTTCTTTTTGAAAATTGATTGCTTTAACTCAAAATTTAATTATTCTATTTTTCGTAAAAAAATCTTTTTTTTTTATTAAAAAAACTATTTTTTTGAAAATTCCTTTTTTTGGATGAGCATTTATTTTTCTAACATTTTAGCTATTCTAATTTTGGTTAAAAATTAATCTCTTGTGTTGAAAATTTAACGAACTATTTAGTTAAAAATTCATATTTTTGGCTGAAGATTCATCATTATAGTTAAAAATTCATTTCCAAGGTTCAAAATATATCTTTTTGAATTTAAAACTCTACTAAAAAGTGTATAAAATGTATTTAGAAACAAACTTTTTTTGCAATAATATTATTGATCTTTTATATGTATGGTAGGTTTTATACCTTGAGGAATTTACAAATTGGAATATTGTAGTTATTGTATCGTAATTATTCATAATAATCGCTGGTATTGCCAACTACAACATTTTTGATAATCTAACATTATTTCTCTGCTATAAAAAATTGGGTTGAATTGTATTTTTCGTATAAACAGATAAATTTTAAAAAGAACAAACAAAAAAATTAAAAAAGATTAAATTTAATTACATGTGCGTAACTGAAAAAATAATTTTGTAAGGAGTTTTTTCATTGCAACGTTCTTCTATATAAAATAAAAAAATAGCGGCAAAAAAGTTTTCTCGACTGCATTGATATTGCTTTCTCATTAATTGTACTTCGCTAAAATAAAACAATGTTTTAGAATTACTTTAAGATTGATCAAAAGTTATTAATAAAATGAAATCAAATTTATATTTCAAATAAAGAAATTTTATCATTCGACATCTGAGATAATAATCAAAGAATAATGTTTCCAAATGTTAAACTACGTACCTATAAGATATCATGTACTTTTCACAGATTTCATAAAACTCACTGGAAGGCCACCATTGTGTGCTGAAACGTTTAAAACAACTTAATTAGTTTCAATTTACCTGAACCTAAAGCCAACAACTTACATCAATAATTTTTACAAAATGTAATTATTATTAATAAAGATAGCAAATACCATTTAAAATTTTTTTGAGAATATTCTCGAGGATATTCTCATGCTCGTGGGAACTTCTCTGATCACTTAAACTTTCTAGAAAAATATTTGAAATTCTCGGATCGAAATGCAGCCCTAAATATCCTTGTCGGCCATTGATGCCATCGCCCTACTTCAGAATAGAACATTTTCCCGCCTCCGAGTAAACATCAGGGATCAACTCTCCCCCAATGCCGGATCAAAAGCTGCCGGATGATTACGATTGCGTAGCAATTGTCATGGTCAGGGATTCTCATCGTGGAAACATCCTCCCACACAGGCCTCCAGGACAATCAGAGCACAACCGTAAATATGCAGATGACAGTAGATAATCCGGATCTACGGCCGTGGTGGAAACGTGTAGGATTAAGTTTGTTTGTCGCCTTCGTATTCGTACACATTTGAGGCTGGTTTGTCGCCTCGAGGAGTGTAAAGTTAACTTAAGCAAGGGAAGAGAAGAAGGGTCTTCCCCTCTATCCGGAGATGAATGTCCGCACAGGGAACCCCGCGGGATGCGGCGATAGAACAGGGGAGGACCTTCAACAGAATGTTGGAAGGGGAAGATGAATGTTCTCGACCCCGTCCTTCCAGCCGGTTTCCCGACCCTCCAAACTCAAGAAACGGCGGCCATAATGCCTGGATGCACTACCATCCCCGTTCTACCCAACCTAGCAGCGTCCTCCTCCAATTTAAGTCTTAATAAGGCTTGCACCGGCTCTATTCTAATCCCCGAGACGGTGCCTTATTATCATAATAGGCGAGCCGTGTCCTCCAAACAGCAGCGCGACACGAGAAAACGGCTCTCGTGATTCCTAAATGGCCACCGTATCGCTGATCGCTTCTATTACTTTTGCCAAGTGGAAACTCGAAAGCTCTACCAACGGTTTGCATAACCTTTTCTCGCGAGCTCTTCAACTTCAGAGAAAAGAATCGATCGGGGGGCTAGTCACTGAGAAATCTTAGATTGCTGCGCTGCAAATCTTAGGAGAACTCTTTCAGGATTTATTGGAAATCTTTCATCAAGTATGGATCATTCATGCCACGAAGCATTCACGCGTTCGTGATAGACACGCTGTTTTGGTGAGTCGAACTAAGGCCCGTATCCATCCGAACGCCGCCGAGTTTAGCCGAGTCTGATTTCTACTGGAGAGTCGATTGAGACTGCCACATTCATAGTTTTAAGATTTCGATATTTCTCAGTGAGTAGAATGGATGAGTTGATTGCACTACTGTAGTGGCACGTGCTTGGACGAATTGGACAATTGAAATATGGTCGTAAATTTGTCCGCGCCTTTAATTTTATGGCCGTGTGAATCCATTATCCGAAGTGGGAGCGTTTGCACCAGTGACACGCCAACCCACCGCGTAAGGTAGTTCCCGGTTGTTGTGACGTCGGTTTATTGCCTCGTAAAGTAACCCTGGAGCCCTAGCATTAGAAAATAACGCGCAGGATTCGTAGCCTGAAATCTACTGATCCATGTTAGAGGGAAAACAATTTTAAATTTAACTTCGTTGATTGAACATCTGCACCACTTGGGGAAACAGGATTAGCGAATTGAGAAGTTCTGAACGCATTGAATCAATATTTACAATCTTACAGTGTAGTATTTTAGATCTTCTATCAGGATTTAACTGCCAGATTTGAGATAAGTTGACATTTCCGTAGGTACAAGGGACTAGACTTTGAGACTCTTTAAGGAGATAACCTTGCTGAGATTCCAGGGACTTGGGGTTGGGAAAAATGATACAAAATGAGAAGTGGGGATCGTTAGTCATCTACTACAAAATAGATACACCGAGGACATACCTCTCCGAATGCACGATCATTCGCTTCGGGTGGTCTCGGTAGGCAAGTCTTTTAGAACAGGTTAAATACGTTATTGTAGAGGCTGGAAACAGGTTTATGGTAAGAAATATATTTACGAGACGAAAAATAATCCCTCATCGAACCCTATAGATGTCCATACCAGATATCCTAGACCTAGATTTATAGAAACATGGTTCCGATCTTGTAAATTTTTTCTCAGATCGACAAGAGTAGTGTTCTAAGAGAGTTTAAGTGCTCGGTGAAATTCTCGCGAGCATGAGAATATGCTCTACCTTTATGTGCGTTGAGAATTTAATGAGCATTTATAAGTATTTTGAATTAGGTGTTACAAAATTGTATTTTCTATCTTTATTAATAATAATTACATTATTTAAATTTTCCGGGAAAATGTATCGCTTTAATTTGGAAAAAGCGCCTTATTTAAATGTTAAAGCAAGTCAAAGTAATAGAAAATATATTATTCGCATTAAACACTGCCTTATTCAGAGTTGCTACAATATTCACAAAGACTCATTTTCAACAAAGTATAGCAATTTTCGTCTAAAAAACATCCATTTTTAGTAAAAATTAGAATAGTTCAAATGTTATAACAATAAATGCTCATCCCAAAAAAAAAAACAGATTTTCAACGAAATAGTTGTTTTTTTACCCAGAAAAGAAGATTTTTTAACCATAAGTTAAATAACTGAATTTCCAGTTGCAAAAATCAATTTTTAATCGAAAAAAATTATTTATCAACCAATTAATTCAATTTTAAACCCAAAAAGTGAATTTTCAATCAAAAAGATACAGTTTTAATATAATATATAAATTTTCAACTAAAAAGTATAATTTACAAACCAAAACTAGAACAGTTCAATTTGCAGTAAGAGAAGTAAAATTTAAACAACACAAAACGAGTTTTCAGCAAAACGAATTAATTTTTAACTAAAAAAAAAACGAATTTTCAGCAAAAAAATTTAATTTGTAATCAAGATGACTAATTTTCAACCAAAAATATGAATTTTTGACCAAAAAGTAAATTTTTTAATCCAAAAGATAAATTTTTTACAGGGAAACAAAAAAATAGAATATTTACATTATCTACAAAACATAACATTTTTTAACGAAAAAAATTAAATTATTATCAAAAAATGTAAATTTTCCACGAGAAATGTAATAGTAAAGGTGCGTTTTTAACTAAAGTGATAAATTCTCCACTAACAAAAATTTAATTTTTAACCAAATGAATGAATTTTCAACTAAAAAGATCAATTTTCTACCAAAAATAAAATACTTAAATTTTTTAACACAAAAAGAAACGAATATTCAACAAAATAGTGAAATTTTTAACCAAAGAAATTAATTTTTAATCAAAACGATGAATCAGATCTAATAATGAGAATAATAGTCCATCCAAAAAAGATAAATTTTCAAAAAATAGTTGAATTTTCATCGGAAACAGATACATTTTTAACTAAAAATAGAATAATTGAATTTACAGTAAAAAACTTAATTTTCAATAAAAACGAAGTCAGTTTTTAATGAAATAGTATAATTTTTAACCAATTAGATTAAATTTTTATCAAAAAAGACAGTTTGGAAGAAATAGTTAGTTTGAAAGAGATTAAAAAATATTTGAGAAACTTTCGAAAATCTTTAATTGTTTGAAAATATTTTTACTTTCCTTTAAAACTTCTAAAATTCCTAAATATCTTTTAATCTTAAGTCAAATTATTTCTAACGTTGTGAAAAATATACAAAAATTTTTAAAATTGTCCTAAAATCTTTCTGACTTTTTTTTTAATTTTTAACTATCTTTTGAAATATTTTGAATTTTCCAAAACTTTCTAATAATATCAGCTAAACTGATTTAAATTTTTTAAGTTTTTTTTAAATCCCTCAAAATTAAGAAAAATTACCCATAAATCTTCTAGATTTCTTTTTTAATTTTTTAAATGTTTCAAACAAGTTTAAACAGTTTTTAAAAATTAATTTGTAAAGATCGAAAATAATTTTAATTTTTAAATTTTTTTTAATTGTACTTAAAAATGAATTTTCACAAAAAGGATATTTAAAACTTCCAGATAATAAAAAAATTTTCTTAAGAATAATAATAATAATAATATCTTTGATCTTAATATATGTACATTATTTTCTTGAAACCTTTCAAAATCGCCAAAAAGCTTTGAAATTTTGCTTGCAAGTCTTAAAATTAATTTTTTTTTATAAATGCCATTTTAAGTTTTTCCAGGAATCTTAAGACAAATTTTTTATTATTTTGAAACCTTTCAAAATTCTCCAGAAGCTGCAGAATCTTAGTTTCTAAAATCTTAACTTCTAAAATCTACAATTTATCTAAAAATTCATATCTTTTCAAATTATAAAATAGGTTTCAAATTTTTTTTAAACTTTCTAATAATGTGTTCTAAACTGATTCGAACATTTCTTAGAATTTTTTAAATCCTGCAAAATAAAAAAAAATCCCTTAAATTTGTTCGATTTTTTTTACAACCTTGGAAATCTTTTGAAATGTTCAAATTTTTTTGTTGAACAATCTTTTTAAATTAATTTTCAGAAATAACAAATACTTTTAAACTTTATCTGGAGTCCTAAAAATTGTTTTATTCTCTTGAAACCTTTCAAAATTCTTTTAAAATAAAACGTATTTTTTAAAATATTTATAGATCTCAGCATTCTTTTAATATTCAGAATTTTTTTAAAGATAAATGTCATGTAATATATTTATAATATTTTATTTTTTATTTAAAAAATATTAATTCTAAATATGAAAATATATAAAATCACATAATGAAAATATTGATATGAAATGTATTAAAAACACTAAGACTTCAATTTTCGTTTTAGCCTTTTAGTTTTCCTCTTCCTCTCTTCTAGTATATGATTATATTTCAGAAATGCAATTTTTTTGTTAATATAGAAATTTGAAATCTATTTTAATTGGTAAAAACAGAACATCTAATTACTAGTTTCTGAATGAGCATAATTGCCATCTCCACACTGTTAAAAATATTATGAATTTTAATACACGTTAATACATGAAGTGTATTTTAAAATTAATGCAGTTGTAAATTAAAATGAACTTAATGCACATTTATATTGAAATCATTCACTATGTATATCAAAATTAATATATTTGTATATGAAAATTGAAATGATACCCATGTGTATTAAACCTTAGCGCTAGCGTATGCGTCGCGCAATGCTGCCGACGTTGACATATCAGCTGAGAAGAATTAATAATTACCTAATAAATAATAAATATAAATGGTGAGTTGTGAGTCGCCCGTTTGAGTAAAAAGGTAATTTAATTTGGTTAAATTAATTAATTTAGTTAGTTCTTCACAATTCACGCATATAATTATGTAACGAAGAAAACAGCCTCATAACCGAAAAACCGATTTTCATGTTTTTATTGATTCTGAATAATGAAGACTTTCCTAAACTCATTTTCGGTCGTAAGGCTGGTTCCTTCGTTCCACGTCCTATATCGATAACCTAAGAAATATACATTTAAATTGAAAAACTAATGCACATTTTTGAGGTTATCCATATTATCTTGTATCCTATATAGAAGTGCATACCTTGAAAAGGACTTTTTTCTTATCGGGTTTAAACTTGGCTAAATTATAGTCCTACACTGTTAAAAATTGCTGTATTAAGTTTAATACACATACGTTGGAAGTTTTTTTCAGATACGTATATTAAATTTAAGATACCACCAAGTTTGAAAGTCCAAATATATATATGAAATTTAATACACATGTGAATTAAATTTCAGATATGTATTTGAACTTTCATTTAATACATATGTATATGTATGTGTATATATGTGTATATACGTGTATATGATTATATATATACATATATGTGTGTGTGTTATCATAAATTTAATATACGTATCCGAAAAAAACTTCCAACACATGTGTATTAAACTTAATACAGCAATTTTTAACAGGTGCATAAAAATATGAGGATGAGTTTGGTATAATAGAGCATTTGTTTTTTGATAGGGTAGATATGATCAGGCTGTGACCCCCTTGGTTGATGTCTCTCCCAGGGTTGCTATAATAGGATAGTGGGGTGTCTCTAAGTCCTATTTTCCGAGGCGAAATATAAGTTCTCTTTTTATTTTCTTAAATTCTCTAGCTTTAGAGGCTTTACGAGGTTCTGATGGGTATTAATTTAAGATAATTCAAGTACTATTTACCTACTCAAAATATGCACAAATTTCCATTTGTGCATGTTTGAAGATCTTGAAACGGGCTTAATGAAATACTTATTAAATTCTCGCAGATCGGTCCAATTTTGTGCGCCACAGGCTAGCCCAACCTTCGAAAAAATAATTTGAAACAAAATTTATACAATTTACAAATTTGATGAATTAAATTATATTAAATAATTAAATTTAATTTTTAACAACAATTAAACCTAATCTAGTGCATTTATTTTACCGTGCACTCTAACCACTTCGCTATTGAAGCACTTGTAGTTTGGTTAAAAAAACACCGCTAAACGTTTTGACGCTCCCGGTGCTCTGCAATAACATAAAGAATGTTGAAATCGCCAAATTTTTAGAGTAACATTCTTTTAAAATGTTTTGATAATATATAATAAAAAAGTAAACAAATTTATAAACAAATTATTTGCTGAAAGAATGTTTTGTACTATTTTCCATAATTTTACGTTTTTTAAGTTATCTTGCGAGAAATATTAATAAAAACATCATGATTAAGAAATTTTTTTTGAGATTATTATTGTTGAAACTACAAAAAATTTAATAAACAACTGCATTGGTCAGCAATTTTTCGACAGAAATTTTTTTTTTTATGTCAATTTTTTTTAATAAGGAACTTTATGATAATTTAAAACAAAAAATTTATAATTTGTTGATTAATTTTATAATTTTGTTTAGAAACATCTTTAATAAACAAATGCTTTTTTTGGCATTTATCGGCAGTAAAATTCTTTTTTTTCAATGCCAGTCCTTTCAGTTGGGAACTTCATGACGGCTTAAGAAACATTTACAATTAGTAGATAAATTTAATGATTTTTTAAAACAAAACTAATGAAAAAATGCATTAATCCGGCATTTGTTCACATCAAAATTTGATATTAACTTTTTTAATTCGAAACTTCATGATAATTTCAGCAAAATTAATAATTTTTGGTTCAATTTTATAACTTTTTTAACAAATTTAATAAACAAATGCATTATTATTGGAACATTTGTCAATGGAAATTTTTTTTGGGTCGATTTCAAACTCTTTCACTGGGGTGATAAATTTTATGATTTTTTTAAAACAAATTTAGGTACATTCTATGACCTTTTAAACAAATTTAATAAACATATGCATTATTTGGGTATGTGACAACGAAAAAATTGTCGAAAATGTTTGAAAAGTCGAAAAATGCCTCATTAACGTATTTTTTTATTAAATTTATTTATAATATCAACAATAATAATTTCACAAAGAAATTTCTTCATCATTATATTATTCTTGTTTCTTGTTTCGTCATATTTATTTATTTATAAAAACATTAAAAGCCTGATTAAATAAATGTATTTTTTTTAAAAGTTGTCTTTTTGTGTAGAAAATTATTCTTTTTTGTTGAATACAACTTACAATTACATTGTAAATTGTAATTGTGTTACAAATATTGTGTTTTGAAGAGAATCATAAACAAAAACATGAAAAAAATCATTTTAAATAAAAGCGCCTACGGCAACCAATCCATTAAATTAGCGCGTAAACAATAATTATTATTGTTTAATTATTTAATATTTGAATGATCAATTAAAAAGGTTAATTTTTAACAAAATAGTCAAACTTTAAAATAGAGATGAATTTTTAAATAAAAATATAAATCTTTAAAAACAAAAAAATTATTTCTTAACAAAGGCAATCAACTAAATCTTTGAAAGAAAATACTTAATTACTCAAACAAAGAAGAAGAATTTTTAACCAAAAAGTTGCATTTTCATTTGATAAATGACATTTCTACTAAAACAGATGAATTTTTAAATCTGAAAGATAAATTTTGTCAAAATATTTAAATTTTCGGTTAAAAAAGATTTCAATTCACTTTTACGATCAAAATATGAACTTTTAAACAAGAAATAAATTTCTGCGAAAAGAGTTGAATTTTCAATTTGAAAAGATGAATTTTTAACCAAAAAAATAATTTAAAAAACTTGTATAATTCTCTACTAAATAATTACATTGCTATACAAAAAAGATTAAAATTCTTTTTGAAACAGATGAATTTTCATTTAAAAAAAATTTAATATGCCAGTTTACTTTTGAAGAACAAAATATGCATTTTTTAACAAAAAATATATTTCTACAAAGAAAAAACAATTTTCAATCCAAGAAGATAACAAAAAATTACCAAAAAAGGTGTAAATGTCACAAAAAAGTTGAACTCTCTACCACATACTTCCATTTTCATTTCATCGAATAAAGAATAAATTTGTAGGTACTTAAGCAGATGAATTTTTAATAAAAAACGACAAATTTTTTAAATAGATTTAAAAAAAAAAGTACATCTACTATGAAGTACTTAAATTTTCAACATAACAGTAGAATTTTCAACCGAAAAGTATGTCTTTTTAACGAAATCGTTTAATCTGCAACCAAACATTTACATTTTTATCCAATGAAAACAACATTTTTCATAAAATAGCTGAATTTCCAATTAAAAAAAAAACATAAAAAAAAGATGAATTTTTATTCAGAAAAGATTTCAGTTCTATCTTCAACACTAAAATATTAAAGATAAACAAAAAGTCTTTTTTAAAAAAACTTAATTTAAACAAAAAAGTATGACTTCACAACAAAATTATTGAATTTTATACCAAATAGTTGTATTTTTATCCAAGAAAGATGTAATGTCTGTTAAATCAGGTGAATTTTGAAATCAAAAAGACTAACTTTAAAAAAAAGTTTAAACTTTTAACCGAACAATTGAATTGTTATTCAAGAAAAATGACATTTCTTCTAAAACAGATGATTTAAAAAAAAACTTTTGAAAAGTAATTAAATTTTTATCCAAACAAGATTCCAGTTCACTTTCCAACCCCAAAATAAAAATTATTAACAATTCTTAAAAAATAATTAATAATAATAAATTAATTCGTAAAAATTATTAACCAAAAAGTATAACTTTTTAACACGATTGTTAAGTTTTCAACAAAACAGTTGCAGTTTTGTCCAAGGTAAATCAAAATTCTACTAAAGCAGGTAATTTTTTAAACAAAAAAGACAAATTTTCAGAAAAAATAGTTTTTGTCCAAAAAAGATTTCAGTTGACTTTTCATCGACGAAATGTGAATTTTAGATAAATGTTTAATGTTCTACGAAAAGAGCTGATTCTTTAACAAAAAAAACTAATTTTTAACAACACCGTTGAATTTGCAACCAAAAAAGATAATCTTCAGATCCAATGTTTTGCGAATTTCCAAAACTTACGTACCTGGGTGATGACCCCCCCCCCCCCCTTACCCATTGAACTGTTACGTGATTTTGTACAGTCCTTTAAAGAGGGCTTCCCGTGTATATCTAGTCTAGAAAAAACTGGTTGGGGCCCCTATCAGAATATCTAGTCTAAACCAACTGGTTGTAGCCCCTATCAGAATATCTAGTCTAAAAAAAACTGTTTGGGGCCCCTATCAGAATATCTATCCTAGAAAAAACTTATGGGTGCCCTATCAGGTTATAGTCAAGAATTTCGTGCCTTGTATAGTATGGCAAATCTATCTTTACATTGTTTTTTTTTTGTTTAAGGGAAAAAATTCCATCTTTATGAAAAACTGATATAAATATAAAATAAATAAAGTTGTAAAATAGTCTACAACGGGAAAAAACGAAATATTAAGGGAAGAAAAATTTCAATCAATTAACATTTTTTATTTAAAAACTATTTTTTGATATTCCTCTTAATTAATATTACCATAAATTAGTATGGCCATTAATATTTAGAGTCTAAATATGCACAATCAATAAATCATTATTTTTTAAACACCTTTTTTGTCATATCAACTAAATATTCAACTCAATTAAACATTCATCAGGTAATAGAAAGGATCTAGACAGGGCCCTCGTTGGGTGATAAAAGGGCACTCTCGTTAGAGCCTGCTTAGAAGTTCTACCTAGAACCTGG
Organism: Druon quercuslanigerum; assembly: GCA_010014905.2. Lineage (NCBI taxonomy): Eukaryota > Metazoa > Arthropoda > Insecta > Hymenoptera > Cynipidae > Druon > Druon quercuslanigerum. The sequence continues at coordinate 1,846,317 of JAAAKG020000025.1, forward strand.
CTAAAACAGCGTTACAGAACTAGTCAGGCCCTCTCAATTTTCCCGACTAGCGCCTGATTAGCAATAGGGAAGTCTATCCAGGGCCTTACTAAACCCCGTTTGGAATTTCTACATAAATTATAATCCGTTACATAATATTTGTTAACCTCCTTTAAAACCTTTACAATTTGCCCGAGATAATTAAACTCATCAGAGACTCTCATGGTATTTCCTTGCAGAATTTAATCGCGTCTCTTTTCACTCGAAATCGATAAACGTAAACGCTTCATGTCGAGACTCACCTGCTGGTGCGATGATGGTCTCTGATTAATTCGCGATTGGCTGTATCGAGTTATAGGCCGATCGTCGATCCGCAAATTGCCGACTCATCGCGTAATAGCGGCGACGTGCCCCGGGACTGAGTCCTGGACTGGACTGGACATGTATGTTATGTCGGAGGATGAGTAACCGATTTTTTAAATCTTTTTTTTAGATCTTCTCTGGCACTTATTCGAAGCATTTTATTACGTGGCTAAAGCTCGATAAAAGCAGTCAATTTGTCGTTTACCTACCTATCCAGTCGGCGGATATCACCGGGGATATCGATTGCACCCTCGTCCCCGCGGCAAATCGATTTCGCTCGAGCAAGTCTGCTCTTCCTCCGGGACGCTAGAACCTATGCTTCTGAGATAATGCACGAAGATAAAACCTCCCGGGAAATAGGCTAATAGCGTCTGAGCTCAACTAGGAACTCGAATGCAGGATAGTGATTTTACCATTAAATCGGCTTTAGGAGAAGTGGACGACGTGTAAGAAATAAACAAGGTTTGCAATGGCGCAGAACTTTTCTAAGGAAAAAATTAACATTTCAGAAATTTAAATGAGACTAAAAGCAAATTTTTAATTTTATTTCACGCCCAATAATTAAGTTGATATGCAGAATTCTACAAATAAAACCAAGAATACCACGACCAAATTTGCATAACGACCATCAAATGTTCCTATTGTAATTTGAAAATGATGAAAAAATTCTAAAAAGGAAAGGAATTTTTTTATTTCTTTCGCTTTTTCTATTTGTATTATTGTCAAATGAAAATTAAATAAAAACATTTGTAACAAATAAACATCAATGTCTCGACACTCATACAGCACCTATCAAAGGAAAAAATAAATAAAATTCGAGTAGGCAGGAACAGCAACGAAACCACGATGCTCTCTTTTCCGGAGACCCGAGAATCAATTCAAAAAAGAAATCAAGTCTTGATTCTCAGGTGTCAGGGAGAGAGCATCGTATTTTCGTTAATATTCCTCCCTAATCGAATTTGATTTATTTTTTCCTTTGACCTATATGAGTGTCGAGACGTTGGTGTTTATTTGTTACAAATGTTTTGTTAAATTTTCATTTGATAATAATACAAATAGAAAAACGAAAGAAATAAAAAAATTATTTTCCTTTTCAGAATTTTTTTTATCATTTTCAAATTATAATAGGAACATTTGACGCTCGTTGTGCAAATTTGGTCGTTGTATTCTTGGTTTTATTTTCAGGATTCAGCACATTAACTTGATCATTGGACGTGAAATCATTATTAGACCCGAGAATCAATTCAAAAAAGAAATCAAGTCTTGATTTTCGGGTGTCAGGGAGAGAGCATCTTGGGTTCGTTGAGGTTTCTGCCTGCTCGAATTTTATTTATTCTTTTCGTCTCTTTTATTTTTGTTAATATCAAATCACAATAAAAAACAGGTGTAAAAAATACACACTAAGGTTTCGGAACTCATACATCACTTTTATCAATGCAAACCAATTCAAATAGAAAGGAACAGCAACGAAACCACGATGCTGTCTCCCTAAGACCCGAGAATCAAGTCAAAAAAGAAATCAAGTCTTGATTCTCGAGTGACAGGGAGAAGGCATCGTGGGTTCGTTGAGGCTTCTGCCTGCTCAAATTTTATTTATTCTTGTCGTCTCTTTTATTTTTGTTAATATCAAACAACAATAAAAAACATTTGTAAAAAATAAACACCAAGGTTCCAGAACTCATACATCATTTTTATCAAGGCAAACAAAATCAAATAGACAGGACCAGCAACGAAACCACGATGCTCTCTCCCTAGAACCCGAGAATTAAGCCAAAAAAGAAATCAAGTCTTGATTGTTGGGCGTCAGAAGGAGAGCATTGTGGTTTCGCTGCTGCTCCTGCCTGCTCGAATTTTATTTATTCTTTTCGTCTCTTTTATATTTATTAATATAAAATAACAATAAAAAAAATTTGTGAAAAATAAACATTAAGGTTCCAGAACTCATACATCATTTTTATGAAGGCAAACAAATTCAAATAGAAAGTAACAGCAACGAAACCATGATGCTCTCTCCCTAGAACCCGAGAATCAAGTCAAAAAAGAAATCAAGTCTTGATTCTCGGGTGTCAGGGACAGAGCATCGTGGTTTCTTTGCTGTTCCTGCCTGTAAGAATTTTTTTGTTTATTTATTTTGCCTTGAAAAGGTTGTTGCATGATTGCCGAAACGTTGGTGATTATTTTTTACAAATTCTTTTTCAGTGTGATTTGATAATAATGAAAATAAAAAAGACGAAAAAAATAAAAAGAGAAGGAAAAGGATTTGGTGGATTGCCTTCTCATGTTTGATTCCTCTTTTTTATTTTAGTCAAAAAAAAGACATTTTTTTCTTTTCTCTTTTAGAAAATTTTAAGGCAAAAATGTTCATACTTTAAAAGTCTGAAACTTTTGTTGGTATTGATAATTTTGGATTGGCTTTCGTATACAATAAAACATAAAGGAAAGAGTAGACTGTTTCACTTTTAGAGATGCAGCAAAAATGAAACATAAATACAATAATTGTAGTTATAATGAAAATTGTTATTGTAAAAAATGAGATGCTATAAACTTTATACGAATGATTTTAATATTTTTACTGACAAATTAGTCATATCTACTGGCAAAAGAGTCGTTATAATAAATGAATCAGTAAATTTTAATGACTGAATCATATATGATTTTACAGATATATCAAATATGATTTGTCAAATTTGACACGAAATGATTTATTATATCATTAAAAATAAAGGATTTAAGAAAAGAAAGTTACTGTTTAGTTAAGACAAGATTACTTGTGGTTAGTGGTAGAAAATAAATCTTCTTGGTTCCAAAATCATCTCTTTGGTTGAAAAAAACTGTTTTTATTTTAAAAGTTTTTACTAACATATTAACTATTACATTTTTTGATGAGGATTCATCTTCTTTTATTTAGAATCCAACTAGTGTGTAGAAAATTAAACAACTTTGTTGGATATTCATTTTTTGGTTGAAAAATTATCCTTTTAGTAGGAAATTTCTATTTTTTGTGAAAACTTGACTATTTTGTACAAAATTCTTCTTCTCTTTAAAAAAAATAATATTGCATGGTTGAAAATGGACCTATTATATTTTTCTTTTTATTGGTTCGATTGTATTTAACATGTAAATCTTCTTTATTCAAAATGTCAACTATTACATTTTTCGTTCAGTATTCGTCTTTTTTAGTTAAAGATTCATCATTTTAGTTAAAAGTTCAACCAGTTGGTTGTAATTTGATAGTTTTGTTTAAAAAGATTAATTTCTTTAACTAAAAATTTAAGTAGTCCATTTCTGGTTGAAAATTCATATTTTTTGGTGGAAAACCCAACTTTGTGGGTGAAATTTCCTGTAAAAAATTCTTCATTTTTGGTAGAAAAATTTAAATACTTTGCTGAAAATTAATTTTATGAATTAAAAATTGAACTAATAAATTTTTTTTTAATTAAACATTTTTAGTTGCAAATTCAAATAGTTGGTTCAAAATTCCCGCCATTTGTTGGAAAATCGTCTTTATTGCGTCCTTTGCGAAATTTCTTTTTTCTTTGTTGAAAATTCATTTACTGACTTAAATTCTGTGACAAAAATGAAATCCTTTTAAGAAATTGTTCATAATTTTATTTTTTAACTTTAGATAATTAATCTATTTGGTTATAAATTAATTTTGTTAATTGAAAATTAAACTATTCAATTTTTGTTTGATTATTTATTGATGTTAGTTGTAAATTCAACTATTTGGTTGAAAATTCGACTTTTTTGGTAGAAAAATAATTTTCTTGACGTAATTTTTTTTATCCAACCATGTGGTTGAACTGCTTCTATAAAAATGCATTTTTTGCTTTAAACTGTGTTAAAATTTTTTTCTTTTTTAAAATTCTTTATTTTCCTAGAAAACTTATCTGTATGATCAAAAATTCAACTATTTTTTTAAATATTATTTATTTATGTGGTTGAAAACTAATTTTATTATCTGAAAGTTTAAATATTTCATTTTCTATTCTAAATATATCTGTTTTATTGAAAAATTCAACTATTTGGTTCAAAATGCCTGTTTTTTTATTGATTACTGAAATTTTCTTGGTTAAAATATTAATTATTACATTTTTAGTAAAAAAATAACTTTGTTATAGAAAATTAATCTTATTGCCGGAAAATTCATTTTTTTTAAATTTTTAATACTTGGTTGAAAGTTGAAATGCTTTGTTAAATATTCACTTTTTGTTGAAAATTGATGTTTGGATATTTAAAAATTTTATAAATTTTTTTCTTTTGTCAAAATTAATTTTTTAACTGAAATTTTAAGCATTCCATTTTTTTTTTTTTTGAAAATCGATTTTTTTTTGCAAATTTAACTATTTGGTTGAAAATTTATGTTTTTTTATTAAAAATTCGTGTTTTTTTGTGAAAAATTATTCTTTTTAAGTAATTTTTTTCTTAATTCAACTACTTAATTGAAAGATGAACTGCTTTATTACTAATTTATTATTTTAGTTGGTGGTTAATCATTTCAGTTAAAAATTAATCTCTTTGGTTGAAACTTGAACTATTTTGTTAAAAATTTTTTTTTTGTGTGACAATCAGGATTAATATTAGAATGTAAAAATTTAAATTAGACTAAAATCAAATTTAAAATCCTATTTCCTGAAAATAAAACCAAGAATCAAACGACCAAATTTGGACAACCGTCATAAAATCCTCCTATTGTAATTTGAAATAAGATATTTTTTTACTGAAAAAGAAAAAAATCTATTGACTAATAAGCACAACTTTTAACAAAAGAGATTAATTTTTACCTAAAATGATGAATGTTCAACGCAAAAAAAATGATTATATGATGATTATATAATTATATAATGTTAATTAACTTTCAAACAATTAGTTGGATTTTCTACCAAAAAAGATGAATTTTCACAAGAAAAAAATAAATTGTAAGAAGGAAGATGAACTTTCTACGACAAGAGACAAATTTTCAACCAAATAAAAAAAATTTTTTTATATGAATCTTGAACAAACGAAACAAACATTTTTGATAAACCTGTTCCAATTGGAATCAAGTATTTTAAATTATTAAAAAAATCTTTGCATCATGATTTTTTCTACCAAAAAAAAGGAGTTTTCAAAACAAAATACATGAGTATTAAACCAAAAATTTCGATTTTAGCAAAAAAAAACAATGTAAATTAACCAAAAAAAGCGAGTGTTTAACAAAATAGTTGAACCCTCAACCAAATAGTTAAATATTTAACTAAAGAAAAAATTTTTTAAATAAATGAATATTTTAAATTTAAATAGAAACCCTTTAATTTTCACAAAATAATAAATCTCTTAAACGAATAATTACATTTTTAGCGAAAAATATGATTCCTATACCAAAAAGGCAAATTTTCTACCAAAAGGAGAAAATTTTCAACAAAATAAATTTTTCTCAACTAAAAGAGATCAATTTTCAACTAAAAATCGAATAGATACATTTCCATTTTACAAAGTTAAAGAAAAAAACGAACTATTTACTAAATTCATGAATTTAAAAAAAAAAATATTTTTAACAAAGTTCTTCAACTTTTAAACAAAGAGTTGAATTTCTTACCAAGAATATTAATTTTGAATCACAAAAATTTATTTCCTACTAATAAGGGCGAATTGACAAGTAATCTCCAAATCAGTAACGTCCACTGACCGAATCATTTTTTTCTTTTTCAAAAAAAAAATAATATCTTATTTCAAATCACAATAGATTTTGTGGTGGTTTTACAAATTTGGTCTTTGGATTCTTAGTTTTATTTTCAGGAATTCTGTACATTAATATGAGAATATAATACGATTTTACGAAGTGCTTAAAAGGGTGCCATAAAATTGGCAAGTAGTTAAATTACCTCTTTAAAAAAAAGGGAAATTACTTTCGCCAAGATATTGCACGCATACTATCACATGCCATACATCACGCTATGTTGTTATTTTCCAGTTGGCTTTCCTCTTGCAATGGATGCAGTTTAGTCAACATTCGGAAGCCATACCATTTTATCGCGGCCATTCAAACCCCATTGGCCGTGCAGTAGAGATACCGCACATATCTATATACATGTCTGGTCTCTATTCTACGTATCTACCGGGTGAAACTCATCGACATGTATCAGGTAAATACTTTTAATATTTTGTTAAATGACAACTTTTTTAGTTTTTCGGAAGGTGTCGTTTTTTATTAAAAAGCGAATAAAAATAAAAATTATAGACAATCATAATTGAGACCAATTATCATAATTGTGAAGATTTTTTCATTTAAAATTATGGTCTATAATTTTTATTTTTCAGTCTGTTTTTAATTTTTTTTTTTTTTTGATTAAAGAAATTTTTTTTTTCATAACCATACGAAACCTAACGCGTATCGTCCATGACTCATCAGTAAGGCAATCTGAATCAGCCCTGCCTTTTATAAATGTAATTGACCTAAATTCCATATATAATATTAATTTAAAAAATTACAAAAGTTACGAACATTATTTTAAAATATACAGTATAATGAAATTTAGGTCAATTAAATTCCAATGTGTATGAAGCAGGACTGGCTTGCATTGACATACCGATGAGTCCAGTATGTCGATTTTTAAATAGATAGGGTCTATAACTTGTATTTTTATTCGTTTTTTAATTAATTAATTTTTGTGATCGTAAGACTCGCATTGACTTACTGATGAGTCCAACGTGTCAATTCTTAAATAAAAGTAAAAAAAATTAGGAACAAAAAAATAATATCGATCAAAGCATCATAATGCTGAAAAGGATTTTTTTAACTGGCATTAAGTTTTATAACTTCCATTTTTTCTTCAATTAAAATCGTTTTTTATAGCAAAAAAAGAGTTTTTTTAATTACACGAAGTCTGACGATTTTCGTCCATGAATGATTCACTGGACTCATCAGTAAGGTTATCCAAATCAGTCCTGTCTTTTAGAAATATAATTGACCGAAATTTCATGTATAATATTACTTAAAAAGTTTACCAAATCTACCAACATTTTTTTTAAATATACAGTATAATAAAATTTAGGTCAATTAAATTCTTAAGTGCATAAGGCAGGACTGGCTTGCATTGACATACTGATGAGTCCCGTGGGTCCATTTTTAAATATATAGAAAGAAAAAAATATAAATTTAAGTATCATAATTGTAAAGAAGATTTTTTCAATTGACATTAGGGTCTATATTTAATTTTTGTGATCATAAGACTTGCATTCGCTTACTTATGAGTTCAAAGAGTCAATTCTTAAATAAAAGTAAAAAAAAAATTCAGAACAGAAAAATATTATCGATCAAAGTATCATAATGGTAAAGAATTTTTTTAACTGGCCTAAATTTATATAATTTTCATTTTTTTCAGCTACAAATTTTTTTTAATAGCAAAAAAGGATTTTTTTAATTACACGAAATCTGATGCGTTTCGTCCATGAATAATTTACTGGACTCATCAGTAAGGCAAACCAAATCTGCCCTGCCCTTTTGAAATTTAATTGACCTAAATTCCATATATAATATTAATTAAAAAATTTACAAAAGTTACCAACATTATTTTTAAATATACAGTATAATGAAATATAGGTCAATTAAACTCTAAAGTGTATGAGGCAGGTCTGGCTTGCATTGACATACTGATGAGTCCAGTGGGTCGATTTTTAAATAGATAGAAAGAAAAAAATATAGATTCAAATATCATAATTGTAAAGAAGATTTTTTCAATTGACATGAGGGTCTATAATTTGTATTTATATTAGTTTTTTAATTAATCCGTTTTTTTATTAATTAATTTTTGTGATCATAAGACTCGCATTGCCTTACTGATGAGTCCAAAGGGTCAATTCTTATATAAAAGTTTAAAAAAATGAAGAACAGAGAAATATTATAGATCAAAGTACCATAATATTAAAGAAGATTTTTTTAACCAGCATAAAGTTTTATAAATTTCATTTTTTCAGTTAAACATTTATTTTATAGCAAAAAAAAAATTTTTTAATAACACGAAATCTGACGCGTTTCGTCCATGAATGATTCACTGGACTCATCAGTAAGGCAATCGGAATCAGTCCTGCCTTTTAGAAATTTATTTGACCTAAATTCCATATATAATATCAATTAAAAAATTTACTAAATTTACCAACATTATTTTAAAATATACAGTATAATGAAATTTAGGTCAATTAAATTCTAAAGTATATAAGGCAGGACAGGCTTGCATTGCCATACTGAAGAGTGTCCAGTTGGTCGATTTTTAAATAGATGGAAAGAAAAAATTATGGATCCAAGTATCATAATTGTAAAGAAGAGTTTTTCAATTGACATTAGGGTCTGTAACTGTTATTATTTAGTCTGTGTTTAATGTTTTTTTGAATTGAAGAAAATTGATTTTTTTTAATCATAAGTTGTTTCTGACGCCTATATACATATGTCTGTGAATGGATCGGAAGCTTTATTATTCGGAAATTTTGTTGTTGGTGAATTTTGTTATTTGAGCATTTTCAGGTTT
>JAAAKG020000025.1:1855262-1889275 GCA_010014905.2 Druon quercuslanigerum
TTTACTTCTATTGTTGGTACAAGACTAGTTTTAATATTTTTATACAGAATATCATTGTTTAGCGTGTTCTCAACAGTTTTATTGTAATTATCTCTATAAGCTGCTACTGTTATATTGCCTTTATCAGAATTTAAAAAACTGAGTCTTTATGTTATTTTAAAAAAATTTTAACAAGTTTTCCAGATTTTTCAAAGTTTTTAAAATTGTTAATTCAATTATGGTTGGAGATTAATTGAGTAACTGTTTTTCGAATATTCATTTTCTGATCTTCCTGTTTTATATGTTTTATGCAGTATTCAATACTCGCGACCATACCATTAACTGGTATCTTATTAATTCTAAAAGGAACACCAAATTTGTCACCCAGTGCTAGAGTTTCAGCTACCTCATTCGGGATTTCAACATTTGAGATATTTTTGAAGCAGTTTTTAAACCTAAAGTCTCTATATTGTTTGTTACCTATTAAATTCCTATTTTGCAGTAAATTAAATTTGTTCATACATTCTATAGCCTTGATAAAAGTTTTTTTTCAATTAGAAAATAACCTCTATAGATTATACAGTCCACATTTTGGAACAAAATTTCATAATAATTTTGTACCTAAAACAAGAATAAAAATGGGTCCCTTAATCCAATAAATTATGACAAAAGAATTTATTATAGATTGAAATTGAAGCTTCCTTAAATTTATTTTCATCAGATATTTCAAAGTGATTCACAGTTAAATAAATTCTAAAGATTGACTGATGAAGATGTTAAAGAAAGTTAAAATTAAAAAAAAATAAAACAACTACATTTTTAATTTTTGTGATTGATATTAAACAATTAAAAAATATGTTGAAAAGTTTCTCGGGAATATTTAAAATAATCAAATTTTTATAATTTCTTGATAAGTAAGTTTAAATTCAATGCTGCGTTTTAATAAATATTAGCGTACTATAAAAAATATACAGAATTAGTTTCCTATAAAAATTTCCCTGACGAGGATGCCTAAATCGCCTTTAGGCATTTTTTTTAGGTTTCTGTAGGTCTGTTTTGCACTTATTTTGCATAAATTGAACTTTTTAAATATATAAGTTAAAAATGGTCCTAAGTCGGCACTGTGGGTTAAACCAGCACTTTTGCGTTTCTCATAGGTGGCGCTCATGTCGGCCTAACCATTTTGTCGCATGTTTGGGTGGTAGACGGAATTCCATTTTCTTCTATTCATGTAAAGACGCTACAGATGTGTAATTATTTTTAAAAATCTAATCGAATTAATGCGTTCGTTCTATGTTATGTGTTCTTTCGCGTGATAAAGACGATTTTTCATTCGGATTTGTTTCGTGTGCCTAAGAGCATTAAAGATGTAAACATTCTTAGTAGTCCTGAGTCGGCACCAAACAGGCGGTCCTGAGTCGGCACCTTTTTTTATTTCTTTTGAAATTATTTGTGCGTTATTATATTTTGTTGCGTTTTAATTCCATGTCACTCATTTCTTCTTGTTTTTTTTTTTTTATTAAGTTTCAACTGCATGTTGCTTGCCTCTCGTACATGTCATTTTAATTTCTGTATTTTCTCATTGACTTTGACATTGATAGCTGATTCTACTCTCATGTACTTCAACGAGCATTAGGGACTCAGGACCAAGGGGTGCCGACTTAGGACCATTATTTTGTTAAATATCAAAAATCGACTTTTTCACTTTATGCTGCATTCTGAATCACTCCACACTGATCCGAACGAGATATAATTGTAAATAAAGGATCGTCATAGCTGACCAAAGATGTGCCGACATAGGATCAGCATGCCTTTATTTTTTTAAACGGATTTTTGGATTCATAATATATGTATGACCTATTCGGAACACGCTATAACAGATATTTCGATTATTTTCAGTTTTTAAAATAATTCCAGATTTATTTAAAGATTCCTGGAATATCACGTGTTTTTTGAAATGTAGCACCCGTTACGCAAATGTACAGGTTGGAGGTACATATCCATATAGAATGTCGGTCGCGGAACCATGCTCGAGATCTATAGGCAATCTTGCAAATGAGAATCGTGAGTAACGATGTACGTTAGCGCCCCCGCCAATTTACTGGTTCTCAGTAAAAGCGAAAATTTATATATATGCGTCTGAAAAGTTTATATTCCCGATTATCCAAGTGCCTACGAAAAGGGTGTTTCCGATAATAGCATCGATGCAACCAACTAGAAAGACAGCATTTTGCCCTTTAAACTGAATACTAATTCCCCTTTTGTCCCTGATCGTCAAGCTTTTAGGGAAAATTGCAAATTAAATTCCAAAGCTTTACCTATAACGAATAGAAATCGACTCATTTATTCTAAACTTCCCGAACAAAACTGAAAGAAAAACGTTCGAGAAGAAAATATAATAAAAAACATTCGGTCTTCAAAGGCTTTTTATTATGGTAGAGAACATTTTTTATTGGAATTAGAGTTGGTAATATTAACTTTTTGTTCTGAAATTAATTTAAAATATTTAAAAATAAATAAAAATGAGATTTTTTATGTTTTTTTTCTCGGAATAGTAATTTATTATTATTTTCTTATTATTATTCAATTTGACCTTCACTTCATTGTCAGCGACGAATAGGGGTTGAAACTGAATTTAATTGACATAAATTTTAATTTTATTCAATTTATCAAAAGTTAATTTTATATTAGTACATAACAGAAAAAATTAGAAAATCTTAAAACGAATAGGGGTCCAAACTTAAATCAATTGACAGTAAATTATTATTAGTTTCTTAATGATTAGTAAAACAAAAAACTTTAGAATCATCCTCCGTGATTCTCTTTTAAATTGTTTGCTTCACTATTTATTAAAAAATAATAATAATTTTTGATCAATTAATTTAAGTTTTGACCCCTCTCTGTGGACACAACCTCTTTTTTTCTAAATTATGCAAAGTTATAAAAATAATTTTTCTTAAAGTAAAAAAATAAAAATTAGATTAATTTAAGTCCAAGGTGTCTATAGGAAGGACTGATTCAGATGACCTTACTGAGGAGCAGAAAGTTAGTGCAGGACAGAACATAAAAAATTTAATTTAATTTAATTTTTAATTTTTTTATTCAATTGGATAGCAAAAAATTTATATTATTGACCTTTGTGTCAATTAAAAAATCTTCTTTGCATTTAAAATCAAATATGTTTAAACTTAAAATAAATTTTTTTAAGGAGCCGTTTAAAAAACGTGAATTACGATTTTTTTAAATGCTTGAAAAATAAAAATTTGTTATTTTATTTTAGGAGCCCTATTTCCATCTTTACCCCTTTTTAAAGAATTTAATTTTTCTTTTTTTCAAAAAACTTTCCCTTTTTCCGTCTTTTCGATTAATTACAAAATTATTTAAGAATAAATCAAATATAATAAGAAAATTAGCTTAGAGCGAACAATAGTTTTATTTTTAGTTGAAAGTTAATTTTTTAATTGAAAAGTTGTAAATTTTATTTTTTTTTTTAGAAAATTAATCTTCTTGGTAGAATATTCCACTAATTTTTTGAAAGTTTCTTAAAAAAATTGTTGGTAGATAGTTAAAATTCTTTGTTAAAAATGCGTTTTTTATTTGAAGCTCCATCTCTCGTTAAAAATTTAATTAGGTTGAAAAAAATTTTTCCACTTTTTCCACAATTATCTTTTTTATTTAAAAAATTTATTATCTGGCTGAAAATTCGTTTTCTGACTTAAAAATGTAATTGTTTCTTTTTTTATATACATCATTTTTAGTGGCAAATTCTGCAAATATTAGGAGCCCTATTTCCATCTTTACCCCTTTTTAAAGAATTTAATTTATATAATAAATATTAATAATAAATCAAATTTAATTGAAATTTTATTATTATATTTTTAGTTTAGAATTCCTCTCTTGTGGTCAAAAATTGTACTATTTGTTTGATGACTGAACTATTTTGTTCAAAATCTGTTTTTTACTTAAAATTTTATTTTTTTACTGAAAATTTAATTGATCTATTTTTGGCAGAAAATTTATTGTTTGTAGTGAAAAATTCAACTATAAAATTCTTCCTTGGGAATAAGTTTTTTTTATTTGACAATTTCTTCCTTTTTTCTGCACTATTTCTACTTTTTGAAAAGTTGAACTACTTTTTTAAAAATTGATTTTAATGGTTAAAGATTTAACGAATTTTTAGACTAAAAATTTAACTGTTCCATTATTTGTTACAAATTGATCGTTTTCAGTTGAAAATTTATTTATTTTTTTTGAAAATGCATGTATTTTGTTGTAATTTCGTATCTTTTTAGAAAATTAATCTTCTTGATAAAATATTCCACTAATTTATTGAAAGTTTCTTTAAAAAACTGTTAGTAGATAGTTAAACTTCTTTGTGAAAAATGCATTTTCCATTTAAAGCTCCATTTCTTTAGTTAAAAATTTAATTAGGTTGAAAATAATTTTTTCCACTTCAACTTTAATTATTCCAATTTTTAGTAAAAAGTTGATATTTTGTTCAAATTCAACTAATTGGGGTCAAATTATCTTTTTTGTTAAAAAAATTTATTATCTGGCTGAAAATTCGTTTTCTGGCTTAAGAATGTAATTGTTTTATTTTAATATTCATCATTTTTAGTGGCAAATTCTGCAAATATTAGGTGCCCTATTTCCATCTTTACCCTTTTTTAAAGAATTTAATTTCTCCTTTTTTCAAGAAACTTCCCCTTTTGTTTGTCTTTTTAATAAATTACAAACTGAGTTAATATTAAATAAAATTTAAAAAATTTAATTCAAAAGTTTATTATTATATTTTTAGTTTAGAATTCCTCTCTTTTGGTTAAAAATTCTACTAGTTTTTTGATAAATGAACTATTTTGTTTTAAATTCGTTCTTTAGTTAAAATTTAATTTATTTTAACTGAAAATTTAATTTACCTATTTTTGGCAGAAAATTTATTGTTTTTAGTGAAAAATTCAACTATTAAATTCTTTCTTGGGAACTTTTTTTTTAGTTGACAGTTTCTTCCTTTTTTCTGTATTATTTCCACTTTTTGAAAAGTTGAACTGCTTTGTTAAAAATTGATTTTATTGGTTGATGATTAAACGAATTTCTAGAATAAAAATTTAACTGTTCGATTATTTGATAAAAATTGATCCTTTTCAGTTGAAAATTTAAAAAAAAATTGAAAATGCATATATTTGTTATACTGTTAGTAGATAGTTAAACTTCTTTGTGAAAAATGCATTTTTTATTTAAAGCTCCATCTCTTTAGTTAAAAATTTAATTAGATTGAAAATAATTTTCTCATCTTCAACTTTAATTATTGCATTGCTTAGTTAAGAGTTGATATTTTTTCAAATTTAACTAATTGGGGGAAAATTATCTTTTTATTAAAAAAAATTATTTTCTGCCTGGAAATTCGTTTTTTGGCTTAAAAATATAATTTTTTTTTAATATACATCATTTTTAGTGGCAAATTGTATTCTTTTTGCAGAAAATTCATCTATTTGGATAAAAACTACTTTTTGTTTAAAAAATTATTTTTTTTAGAGAATTCACCTTTTTAAATTAAAAATTTAACCACTTTTTTGAAAAAAATTTTTCTTTCTTGACTGAAAAATATTTCTTGGTTGAAAATTGAACTCTTTTTAAAAATTAGTGTTTATCATTTAAAAACTAATCTGTTTCTTTAGAAATTTTACCTTTTTTGTTTGAAATATATATTATATTTTGTAAAATATGCAACTAGTTTGGTTGAAAATTTTAAAAAGTTGACATTTTTTCTCTTGATTTACAAATCTTTCTTGGTTGCAAATTGAACTCGTAATAAAAATTTGTGATTATCGTTTAAAAATCCATCTGTTTCATTAGAAATTTTACCTTTTTTATTTGAAAAATATATTATTTTTTGTAAAATATGCAACTATTTTGGTTGAAAATAAACAAAAATTGAAATTTCTTTCTGTTGATTTAAAAATCTTTCCTCGTTGAAAATTTAGCTCTTTTGGTAAAAAGTGATAATTTTTGTTTAAAAATGCAATTGTTTCCTTAAAACTTAACCTTTTTTACTTTTGTCAGAGATTCGTTTTCTATTTGAACTATTTTTTTGAAAATTTAATTATTTTTTTTAATAGTCAACTATTTTGCTAAAAAGTAATATTTTTTATTCGAAAATTCAACTGATTTGTTGAGAATTGCCTTCTTGCATTAAAAAATTAACTATTTGGATAAAAATTCTTCTCTTTGCTTAAAACTTTAATTACATAATGTAAATCCAATTTTTTAATCTAAAACAAATTTGTTGGTCTGATAAAAATGTAACTACTATAAAACTTCATCTTTGTGAATCTAAAAAATTTGTTAAACATTCAACTATTTTGTTAAAAATTAATTAATATGTTAAAAATATAATTATTTATTTATTTAACTCTCTTCTACAAAAAATTTTCTTTTTGCTACATGAAAATTCGACTTTTTGGTTAAAAATGCAATTATTTAGGATCAAATTTATTATCTGTATTTATTATTTGTATACATATTTAATAAATAATTTATTAGAGTAACTTTATTTAATAAATTTAACTATTCTTTAAAATATTCGATTTCTTAGCTCGAAAATTCAATCCTTCCACTGAAAATTCATCTCTTTTGGTAGAAACTTCATTTTTGGTTCAAAATTCAACTATTTTGTTAGAAGTGTAATATATTTCGTTTTGAAACATTAAGGCTTTCATATAGAATTAAATAATTTATATATACATTCATTTTATTTTTAAAAATGTATTCCCCCATTTACGTAAAAAATTACTATTACTTGTATTTGTGTATCTGTGTATCTGCGAAAAAAATGCGGAGTGTTGGAAAAAGTGTTCAAAATAGCGCGCGTGACGTATTTTTTGAATGGCCTCTAAAACGATAATCATGATTTAAAATGCAAGTCACGTTTTCGAAAACTAGGAAGTGAAAAATTCCATAAAAGTAGAAAATTTAATTAAAATTTTTATAATATAAAAGAGACACGTTCCCGAGTGTGAATATTCTCATTTACAGTTTTACACCTTCAAAAAAGCATATATTTTGAGTTTACGCGTACTCTGAATAAATTTACATGAAGAGAAAAATTTAATCGTTGTAACTACATATTGGCGACAATGACTGGGCATTTTATTTTTAAATAATTACGATATTATGCACACTTTTATAAACGATGCATAAAAAACATTTTCCTCATCGTAACACGTGCTTGCTCCACTTATTGGTAGTCCACAGGCAGCTGCCGATCGGCAATATATTATCGACTTTGCATCCCTTGCACAATCCGTGCACAGCCTGCAAACCATTACACTCGTAAATGTCACGTTTTCTACACGAGAGTAATTATCGATTGGGCGTTTATATTTTTCTTAAAAATTTTCTCAGATCTTGTTTTGTATTTTGTTCATATAAAAAAAAATTCGAGTTGTGAAAAAAATGGTAAAATATTATCTCTTCGGAAGTAGGGTAATCAGTACAATGATTAGCCGTCCATAATAGGGTTCTTCAAAAACGCTTTTTTTTAGAGGGCAACAACCCCCCCCCCCCCCCCCCGCAGTGCATTCCAAATCTGAAAAAAGAAATTCCCTAATTTTTTTATTTTATTTTTGTTTAATTTAACAGGTGCCGGTTTTGACTTGAAATTTCCTATGTAAAAATGCATGGGGAAAAACACTGTTTTGAGTTTTTAAAATAATTTTTTAGGTATTGAAAAAATTTGAGGGGAAAGTATAGGGGCTTTTAGAGAATCATCTAATGGAGAATTTCATGTATCAGACATATGGGTTTGACACCCCTAACACACCCTGACGAGTACCTGAAAACTACCCTTAAAACCAAAAATGTCAATTCTTCATGAAATCGACGTTTTGACCACTGTATTCTCGTTTTTTTTCTTAAAATTATTAATATTGGTATATTAGAATATTTATTATCATTCTTAATTAATTTTTAATTATTTAAACAAATTAAATTTGTGTAAATATTTTTTTTTCGAAAACTTGTTTTTTTTTCCCTTAAATTTAATACTATTAGTTTAGTGGAATATTTAGTAACATTGTTTCATTCATTTTTAATTGTTTAAACAAATTTAATTTGTTTGAATAATTTTTTGTTTGAAAATTCATTTTTTCCTCTAAAAATTATTACTGTTGGTCTAGTGGAAGATTTACTTACATTAGTTCTTTAATTTTCAATTATGTAAACAAATTTTAAGTTAAATAGTATTATTAGTTGAAAATAAATAATAATTAATTGTTTCAACAATTCAAAAATATAAGACAATAAAATGTCACTTAATTAAAATAAACTGCCAGTTCAACGAATTTTTGAAAAAAAACATTTGTTACACAATGGGATTTGTTTAAACAAAAATAAATTAATTTATCAATGTTTTTAAATATTTCACTAGACTAATAGTAATAATTTTTATATAAAAAAATCAAAAAAATCAAGTTGATCTATGTTAATAAATATTCCACTAAAGAAATATTAACAATTTTGAATAAAAAAATTTATTTAAACAAATTACATTTTTTAAACAATTGAAAATTAATGAACGAATATTAGCAAATAGTATACTAGACTAATAGTTATAATTTTTACGGGAAAAAACAATTTTCGAAACAAAAATTAAAACAAAGTCCATTTGTTTAAATAATTAAAAATTAATTAAAAAATGATAATAAATATTTCGCTAGACAATATAATATTAATAATTATTACTATTCAATATTAATAATTTTAAGTAAAAAAGACCAGAATACAGTGCTCAAAAGGTCGATTTCATGAAGAAATGACATTTTCGGTTTTAAGGGTAGTTTTCAGGTACTTGTAGGGGTGTCTTAGGGGTGTCAAACCCATATGTCTGATGCATAAAATTCTTCCTTGGATAATTCTCTACAAGCCCCCATACTTTTCCGTCAAATTTTTGCAAACCCTAAAAAATTATTCTAAAAACTCAAAAAAGTGATTTTTCCCCATGCATTTTACATGGGAAACTTCAAGTCAAAACCGGCACCTGTTCAAATAAAAAAAAAATGAAAAAAATAAAAATTACGGATTTTTTTTTCGTATTTAGAATAAAATAGGTTAAGAAAGCTTTATTCTTTGATTAAAATATTAATTTACTTGATTTAAAATTGAAATAATTTGTTAAAAATACATTTTTTGTGATTGAAATAGTTTATATACAATACAATAATATGTATTTTGTACCAAATGAATTAAATTCTTATCCTAGAAAAGACGTGGTTTGAAAAAAAAAGGAATTTTTATCTAATGAAAGATACATTTTTAAGCAAAAATGGAATAGGCACTTTTAAAATTAAGAAAAATATTTTTAGTTAAAAAATTAATTCAAAATAAAATAGTTACATTTTAACCAACCAGTACATTTTCAGTCAAGGAAGATAAAATTGCTACGGTAATAGGTAAATTTTTAAATCGAAAAGATGAATTTTCTACCAAAATATAACTGAATTTCAAAAAAAAAAAGATGAATTTTCGACAAAAGAGTTTAGTTTTTAACAAAGATAGATTTTTCAGTAAAAAACGCATTTTTGGATTCATAAAAAATATTGTATTTTAATGACAAAATGAAAATTTGTCTAGGACAACCTTAAATTATTGACCGAAAATATGAATTTTTAACAAAAAAAATTAATTTTTAAACTAATGGTTGAATTGGTTACGAAAATATTACAATTTTCAAAAGAAAAAATTAAATTTTATCCAAATAGTTCAATTTTCAAATAAAAAGTTTAGTTTTTACATAAAATTATCAATTTTCCTCAACATATGTGAACTTTCAATTGAAGAAGGTGAATCTTAAACAAAAAAGATTTTAATTTTGAGCTTCATAAAACAGTTGAAGTTTCAAAAAAAGAGAATGACTTTTTAACTAAATTGTTATATTTTAAATAAACTAATTACATTTCCATATTAATAATCAAATTTTCAACTTAATAATACAATTTTTAACAAGATGAATAATCAAAACAAAAAAATTATACATTTATAAGACTTGTCATTAACTGATATGTTCTTTTTTAAATCTAATTTCATTGAAGCTAAATATAAGTATCTCTCAGATTATAGTCAGAAAAATTTTAATGTATGAAAGTATTACATTTTTTCACTCTGAAGGACTTTTCTGGCATTCTTTCTCCTGTCGTTAAATATTCATAAAAATCCCTTAAAAAATATCTAAAATATAACAATAAAAATTTTTGATTGTTTCGCTAAAAGTATGCCAAGAATAATAAAATTCTCATCGCGGAGGATACCAATAAAAAAAATTATTATGGCCTATAACTTTTGGTATAAGAGTTTTTTTTCAATTCTCTTAAGTGTCAATAGCATTTTAAATAATACGAAGTACTAATGTGAGATATATTATAAAGCACTATCACTGAAAAAATTTTTGGGTGACCGAAAAAATGTTTGGTTGCCCCAACCAAATTTCTTGGTTGCTATAGAAGACACAACATTGTTTTGTCGAGGCAACCAAATTATTTTGTTAGAGCGTACAGTTAAACTAACCAAAAAGTGTAGTAGTCACAAAAAAATTGTTTGTTGATTGAACAAATTTTTTTGGTTAAATTAAACAAATATTTGTCAGCTCAACGCAATCATTTTTTTGACTTAACAAAAATATTGTAGATTTTATAAAATATTTTTATTGAACGAACTAAATTTTTTTAATCATAACAAATTTTTTTTTCGAGCGAGCTAAACTTTGCTAAACTTAAAAAATTAGTTTTGTTGGAACACCACAATTTTTTTTGAAGCAACAATTATCTTGTTACGGAAAAAATATTAGAAAGACAAAATGTATTGATTTAATAAAATGTATTTCATTTGTACGAAATTCGTTTAATTAATCACAAATAAGATTCGGAATACTCGGAGATTAGATGAAAGAGTGATTAATTAAGAGATTTCTCATAAAAACTTTATGATACTTTAAATACTTTATACATATCTTATTTTCTTTGATAGAACTACAAATAATATTAGCGATCAAAATGCAGAGAGGTGATCCGCCATAATGGAAAAGTGATCAGCTGCTCGCCATGATTCGAAAGAGAGCGCATGCGCGGCTGCCTATTTGGTACGCTCAACAAAATTCTTTGGTGCTTCCCAAACTGTTTTGTTTGAGCCAAATAAATTATTTTGTAACGCCAACTACTTTTTTGATAGTCACAACCAAATTTTGATAAGAACAACCAAAACTGCTCAGAAAATTATTTTGCTACTGGGACATAATTTTTTTTTCTTCGTGTGGCCTAGAGAATCAGCCTGGGACAAAACGTGTTAGATTTTTTATTATTTGAAAAGTGTTTGATACTGACAAGAATACAAAAATATAAACTCTAATGCAAGACAAGATGTCATTTAACTATTGCTAATAAAGCTTATAAAACATACAAAATACACACTTATAAATAGCATCTATTCAGCTCTGCTATAGCACTTTAATCGTCAAGATAGGAAAGGTGCTATCTAAGAAAAAACACCTTTCTTCTATTATATAAAAATATATTGTATAAATATAAACCATCGCAATAATCGCATACCATGAGAATGAGCGATATTCAATACTCATAGCCCCATTCTATATCGCGTTTACATTGTGTGATGCATAGCAGCTCGTGTGGGTAGGATATGGCTGCATTGGTCATTGGATGTTGCAGAAATGGCCTATTTCGATCGAGAGTACGACCCATTTCGAGCGGAAGGGCTAGGGCTGTCCATAGCAGCCCTCCTTCCTCGAGAGGTGTATGCGTTCTTTCAGTTTGCCCGGGTTTACCCCCCGACTTCCCAGTTCCTACGGGACAGGAGCAACTCGCTGTTTGCTCTCCGGGTGGGCGATCATGTTTTACGATCGCTTCTGTTAACGAGCGATTGATATCCTGCCATCCATATTCATCTCCTACAGATCACGGGACATAATATATGGTCCCTTGATTTTCATCACAATATATTATTCTTTCATTTTCAACTGTCTGTAACTGTCGCAAACTGGACAGCGATTCAAAAATTGCAAGTAGGACATTTAGGGAACAATCAGGAAGTGCATGAGAAGGTGGGGCAGGATGACCATGTGAAACGATCTTTCAGCAGAAAATTTCAGTTTAGTATCACTTTCATGAATTCGTAGATTATTGTTCTGCTTTATATATGTGATTTTCACACTAAGTAGGGGAATACTATCATAATAGGAAGAAAAATATATTTACAAAAGATCGTTATATTTTAAATATTTATACTAATCAGTACTTGTCCAAGTCTCTTTTATTGTTTTGGCAGCTCAGGCAGAAAACATTTTGATAATTTTTTCCTCTTAAGAGTCTTCTTAAATGCATAATCCTTAATGAAATTTATTCACTCAGAAGTGTCCTCTTGTGTCAGAAGGATGCTTTTTAAAACAATTAGAAATGCCTATCAAATGTAAGGTCGAAAGAAATTTTATTTTTCTCAAAAATAATCTTTTTTCAGAAAACATTAGCCTTTTGGAATAAACATCACTAATCTTGCAGTCGAATAATTTTGTTTGTGTAAAAAAGATATTCAAGTTGTTCAAAACAAAACAGGCAAGATGACGATGATTTTGTTTCAAGAAAACTTCTTCTCTGAGTTTTGTTTTGTAGTGCATTGTATTGTATTGTATCTTTATTGTCTCTAAGAATACTAAATCCTGTAGCAAGGGTATAGGCCAGTTTTACAAAATGAATCTTAATTAAATTAAGTAACAATATGAAAGAAAAAGATATAATTTTGTTTGTACAATGGGTTAAGTTACACTGGTCAAGTTCATAATTCAAATAGAGAAACAGCTCTAATTTTTAAGAATGTGTTTATAAAGTTTGTGTTCAAGCAAAGCACCCCATGGTTTATATTTGAAAAAAAGAATTAAAGATTGCTCTCGCTGATCAAATAAATGTTCCGGAAGTAATGATTTCTAATGGGCGAGAAGATTAAAAAATTGGCGAGGATATGTAAAAGACCATTTTCTCTTAGATTACCCAGTTGGAATATCTGTTGTGGATCGATTACTGTTAGAGGAGGTTCTTATTTCCGAGAAAATGGGTTTAAACAGAACAAGAGTTTTGAATAGCAGAACAAGGTAGTGAGTCATTGTGTGCAATTTTACTGTATAAAAAATAATTTTTTCCTGATCTCAACAGATCCCACGAACGGAAAAATTCACGTATTTATCAGCTATATTATATCGATTTTAATGATAAGATTGGAACCATTGAGATCCAGGACCCACTCTTCCAGACATCTAATCAGTTGACTTATAGTCAGTTATATTTAAAATTTTTGCATTTCCTACAGATCACGGAAAATAATGTATGGTTTCTTGGTTTTCATCACCATAAATATTCGAGCGAGCCGATACGAAAATCGATCTATTATTATTATTATTATTATTATTACACCATTAAGCCGTTTCCCTTTCGGGGTAGGCGTGACTCACTCGGTAGGCAGGGGGGGGGGGGTAGTGTGAGGAACGAATTATAGAATTTTTAGATTGATCTGGAATTCTCGTGTTATTTATTTAAATAATTTACTTATTCTCAGTTTGCTATTATGATTCTATACTATCGTCTCGTCTTATTCGATCAAGCTTCTTAAGAAAACGTTCGATCATGACGAGATTTTTTTTTTCCCCAGATTTTTTCACAAAGAAAAATTTTATTACCAAAGTAAAATGGAAAAATTGAGTCCTAGTGTTTTACTACATTTCATATCCATATTTCCATTATTATAAGTCTATTAAAAACACTTATGTCACTTAAATTTATTTGTCCATAAGAAACTGTGCTTTTATAAATTTTCATATTTATAATTGGCATTTTTGAAATACAAAAAAAATATTATAACTGTATTATATGACATTTATCTTTAAACCATTTATACATATAAAGATTTTTTTAATTATTAACTAAAAAGATTTATTAAAAAAAATTTCAATAAAATTGTTGTACTATAAACAGAAAATTAAATTTTGAACTAAGTAACTGAACTTTTTACAAAAATAATTGAATTCTTTACCCAAAACTACCAATACCAACAAAAAATAGTATAGTTAAATGTTCAGTTAAAAAATTAATTTTTACAAAAAAGAAATATTTTCAATCAAATTGTTGAATTTTCAGCAAAAAATTTAATTTTTAGGAAAATAGTTTAATATTATATCAAAAAAGTTGAGCTCTTAATAAAAAAGGATGAATTTTCAAACAACAATAGGGTAGTTAAAGTTTTTAGTTAAAAAAGATTAATTTTCAAACAAAAGCAAAAATATTCTGAATTAAATTGTTGAATTCTAAACAGAAAATGTAATTTTTGACAAAATAGTTGAAGTTTCTACCAGACACAAAATAGTTGAATTTTTAACCAAACAGGATAAATTTACAAAAAAATAGCATAGTTAAGGTTTCAGTTAAAAAAGTTTAATTAAAAAAAAAATTCGGTCAAATTGTTGAATTCTCAATAGAAAATTTAATTTTTAATTAAAAAATTGAACTTTCTACCAAAATAGTTAAATTTTTAACCAAAAAGGATAGTTTTTAAATCAAAAATAGGATATTAAAATTTTAATTTAAAAAAATCAATTTTCAGCCAAAAAAACAATATTTTTAATCAAATTGTTGAATTCTCCATAAAAGTTTAATGTTTAACGAAAGAATTGACATTTTACGAAAAAAATTAATTTTTCAAGCCAGAAAGACAAATTTTGAAGCAAATATATGATTATTTAAATTTAAAGTTAAAAAAATTCAACCAACAAAAAAACAATTTTTGAATTCACAACAGAAAATTTAATTTTTAACCAAATAGTTGAAATTTCTACAAAAAACAAAACAGTTAGATTATTAAGCCAGAAAGACGAATTTTCAACCAAAAATATTATACTTAAATTTAAAGTTAAAAAAATAATTGAAAAAATATATTATTTTAATAAAATTGTTGAATTCTCAACAGAAAATTTATTTTTTAACCAAATAGTTGAAATTTCCAACAGAAACAAAATAGTTGAATTTTTAAACCAGAAAGGCGAATTTTGAACCAAAAATAGGTTACTTAAATTTTAAATTAAAAAAAGTAATTTAAAAAATATATGTTTTCCATAAAATTGTTGAATTCTCAACAGAAAATTAAATGTTTATCTATATAGTTCAAATTTCAACCAAAAATAGTATACATAAATTTTAAGTTAAATAAGAATTAATTTTCAACCGAATAGGATGAATTTTTAATAAAAAATAAAATACTTAAATTTGCAGTTAAAAATAAATTAACTTTCAAAAAAAATATTTTCATTCAAATTATTAAATTCTCAAGAAATAATTTTTAACCAAATAGTTGAAATGTTTCCTAAAGAAGTTGAATTTTTAAACCAGAAAGGCGAATTTTGAACCAAAAATAGGTTACTTAAGTTTTAAGTTAAAAAAATAATTTAAAAAATATATGTTTTTAATAAACTTGTTGAATTCTCAATAAAAGATTTAATTTTTATCTATACAGTTCAAATTTCAACCAAAAATAGTATACATAAATTGTGGGTTAAATAAAAATTAATTTTTAACCGAAAAAGACGAATTTTTATTAAAAAATAGAATACTTAAATTTGCAGTTAAAAATAAATTAACTTCAAACATAAAAACAATATTTTCATTCAATTTATTAAATTCTCAACAGTTAATTTTTAACCAAATGGTTGAAATGTTTACCAAAGTAGTTGGATTTTTAAACCAGAAAGATTAATTTTTAACCAAAATCATCAGCCAATACATTGTTATATATTGCATTATTAATAACATTTTTGAATTTGTAAAAATTCAAACCTAGTTTAAATTTCAAATCTCGTGAACACATTTTTAAAATATTAATATTGTAAAATAAATGCTTTAGGGCTGACATTTTCTTGAACGAATATCCATCAGGTGGGGTCTACTCTGTTGGACTGATTACCATTTTACAATGATTACAAATGTATATTAAAATAATTTCAAAAGTCACTTTTATCATAAAAATTCTGATTTTTCCTATATTATCTGTCGAATTTTATCAGAAGCTAGACATAACACAATTTGATTTTTAACAAACGAATACACGATACGAGACCGTTCAAAATATTTAAAGTTCTCGTATCGAAATGCAGCACTATCAATGTAATAAATCAGAAGCGAAAGATATTTACAAAAGTCAGTCATCAAAATACACTAAAACCTGGATTTATTGATCCTCCATTTGATGTTTCCAAGAATTTACTCTGCGTGGAGGGGATGGGTGAGAGGCCTCACTCAAGCGTCACAAAACAGATAGAGAAACAAGAAAGAGAAAAAACAGGAGAGGCAAAAAATAGTTCCGAGACCTTGAATTTAATGTCACGCTCAGTTGCAAAATTGGCATTAAATCCAGGTTTGATTGTAATTGCTTTGATAAATAAATGTAACGATGATGATTAAATAACTTTCTTGATTATTAAATCATTATCATTACTTGATACCTGGATCAATACCTTAAAATATTCTTGAGTTAAAAAAAAAGTTTTATAAAGTTTCTATACTGATGTGAGTCCAAGGCCTGCCTTATTAAATGAGATTAAAATATAAATCATAAACCATTGAGAAAATTAATGCAGCACCTCTAGGTCCAGCATACACATGTTCAAATGAGCTCGTATATGTATGACTCGCCACAGTTTATGTGTAACATTATACCAACATTACCTGACCCCTCCACCTCCCCCCTCCGCCCTTTTAACCACGAAATTCGTGCTCTGAAAACCTACCCTGGGAGCAGAATTGCTTGTTTACCAGTACCAGCGAATGATTAATCACCTCAGTCAGCTAGCCAACACGCAACCTGGACGTTTAATTAATCAGATATCCGCGAAATTAGCAACGGAGCACTTTGATCAAACCTACTCATAGTAAATGCAAAATCTCATGTCAAGTTGCTTGACCTGAGCGTAATTAATTATCGCTCGACCGACCTCGTAAATTTAGTAACAATATTTTAGGAATTACTCTGTTAAAGTTAGAAGAAGCATTGTTTGTTTTTTTTCTAAATCAGATACAATGTCAGTCAGGTGTGCTTATAAATCAGAAAATTCTATTTTTACATAATCTTTTTCTAATTCCTAATACCTTCAAATTGGTATCTTTTAAAAATGGTATAAGGGATTTTCTCTATTCTGTAAATCTTAATTACAGTCAAACCTGGATATAGTGTTCCTGGATTTAATGTTTCTGAGAATTGACGCCACACGGTGCGTCACAAAACAAAGAGAGAAAGAAGAAAGAGAAAAAACAGGAGAGAGACAAAATAGTTTGTGACTCTGGATTTAATGTCATGCTCAGTACCAAAATTGACATTAAATCCAGGTTTGACTGAATTTGAAGGTTTTTGTACATAAACTTCGGCATGTTTGGAAAATTTAAAAACTTAAAATTTAATGGTCTTGAGAAGCTAGTATTTTTAAAGTGAGACAATTTATAATTTAAAAGCAAAACAGGAATCATGACCACTTCTTTTCAACTGAAAAAGTTTTGAATATTATGTTAAATACTAATTTTTGAGCTGCGAGAATTTTTAGCTGTGGCCTCCTAATAATTACAAAAACATCTTCAAAGTAACGTTCCATGATTCCATAGAGGTCGAAATATATTGTTTTTTAGAGAAAATTAGGTAATTTTTATTTTTCTGATTCGCGAAAAGAAATGTCTACAAAGTTATGGAGCATTTGAATATTGAGGCATATTTAAAAAAAAAAACATAAATTTTTTCTACAAACTTCTATAGTTTTCGAGCTAATTCAGATATTTCAAATTTCTTTTCGGATTTTAGTAACTTACTGGCCTTTTTTAAAACTTAAAAATGATAATTACTTAATTTGAACATAGTATCATTTATTAGTCATCAAGTAAATAATTTTATTTAATAATGCAAAAAATTGTTATTTATGGTACTGATTGCTTAGGACAGTGCGTAAACGATATATACAGTCGCTAGAAGATTTTAAAACAAAATTTTCGAATTCTGCAATAAAACAAAATTTAAAAAAAATTCAAGTTAGTTTAGAAGACATTTAAAAGTTATAAAAAGATTCAAAAATAGTTAAAAATTTGTATAGTTTCCAAAGATTTTTTTTGTTGAAAAAAGGAGATTTTTTAAGATTTTGAAAAAAGTAAGGTGTTAAGAGAACAAAAAATTTATAAAAAATAAAAAAATCGAAAAGGAGTAGAAGATTTTAAATAGCAACTTTTTAATTTTGCAAGTTTAAAAATTAAAAAAAAAATAAGATGGTTTGAAAGATGTTCAGAAGTTTTGCAAAGATTTAAAAATAATTTAAAATTTAACAACATTTTAAACATTTTAAAACAATCTACATTTTTTACGATGTCGAACAAAATGTTCAGAAGCTTTTTAAAAATTATGACAATCTTCAGGAAAATAAACAGATTTGCCTTGAGATTTCTGGAAAAATGAACAATAATATTTAATTTGGAAAATTCATTTATGAAAAAAATTTCGAAAGATTTAAAGAGGTTTCCAGTACTGTCAAAAAAGAATCGGGAAGGTTTGAAGGCACTTTCTCTCAATTTTGCATTTTTTTTTTAAATTTTAAGATAAATTTCAACCATTTTTAAATATATTTTGTAATTTTAAAACATAATTTAAACATATTAAAAATGTTTCAAAACTTAAATGTATATCCGAAAATTTGTCAAGTTTTTTTAAATTTCATCCAAAACTCCTAAAAGCCCTCAATACCTTTTAAACTAACTGCAATTTTTCTAATATTTTCTTTACATCATTCTAGATTCTCTTTCGACATATTTGAAACCCTAAAAAATATTGTTGAAGTTTTTCAAGAATTTTATGAAAATTATAAATATATAACTTTATAAAGAAACTTATAATACTTATTTTCTTGTTCTCAAATTTAAGAATCTAATAAATTCTAATTGCATCTCGTATTTAAATGTTTAAATGCTTTTTACTCGTAAGCATTTACTAGAAATTTTTATTCTGTACTAAAAAATATTTTTCTTCTTAAGATAGTACTATAAAATTAATAAATCGTTAATAAATGAATCGATAATATAAAACCAATTGTTCCTCTATCTGCTCAAGAACTTAAAAGAAAAAAAGACTTTCTCTTTATTATAAAGTTAATAATTTTATTTTATTTAATAATTAATCAATCTTTCCTAAGGATTTCTTTATCTTTTATAGTTAAACAATGTGAGAATTTTGCAGCTTGTCCAATTTAAACACAAAATTTTGAGGAGAATGGTTTTGAATAAAAAATTGTATATGGTTGTTTAGAAATTACTAGAAACAAAGAATACAAATTTTGGAATACAGTGTAATTTTGATTTTGGAATATATTTTGATTCTGGTCTTTTTATGCATGATTTTCCACTATCTAGAACTTCTGAAAATGCATTGTTCATTTCCAAGATGTTCCGAGAATATCAATGTCACTGAAGTTATGAAAATTTAAAAAAGAAAATATAGAAGTTTAAAAAATTACTTAAATGAATTTTTTTGATATTCGAATTGATATTCGAAACAAATTCTGACATTCCACTAAAAGCCCGGTTTTCAGATTTCTTTCACTAATTATAATAATAAGAATAATTATGGTTATTTCATGCAAGGCAGGATAAAAAATGCATCCTAATATGATTATCGGAATACTGCGTTTTTCACATACACTTACTCAGGAACATACTCAGAAAAATTCGGAAAAATTTCAAAAATTCTTTTGCAGTTTAAAAGTCTGGTTTTCAAATTTTATTTTATTAATTACTGATACTCAATGTATATCAGTACAAGAATAATTTTTATACCAATATCCTTGCCGGAACACAGCGGTTCATCCACCCATGTACTCTAAAATTGATATTTAAAAAATTCGAAAAAATTGTTACTTTCCTCAAAACATCATGTTTTAGGAATTTTCTTTCATTAATTACTTTTACTTAATGTTCAACAATACCAGAAAAAATTTCATCCTAGATTTTTTTTGTACATTTTACACGGCGTAGGATGGACAAAATGCATTCTTCCGAAAAGGATATTGGAATGAAACTTTTTCTTGTTTTGACATCAAGCAAATATCAATTAGAAAATAGTAGTTAGAATATATATATGTATATAAATTATTTTACAATGTGTTTTTTTAGTAGGTTAAAATCAAATTTTAAATCCTATTTAACGTCCAATAATAAAGTTAATGCACAGAATTCCTTAAAATAACACCAAGAATCTAATTACCGCATTTGGACAACTACCATAAAATGCTCCTATTGTAATTTGAAAAAAAATGTTTTTTTTTCCTAAAAAAGAAATTTTTTTACAGAAAACAAAGAGGAAAAAAAATGATAAGGCAACCAACCAAATTCACTTCTTTCTCTTTTTTAAATTTCTTTCGTCTTTTTTATTTTTATTATTATCAAATCACATTGAAAAAATATTTGTAAATAATATTCAATAACGTTTTGGTACTCATAAAGCACCCTTTACAAGTTAAAAAAAAGTTAATTATGGATAGGAACAGCACCGGAAAAACGATGCTCTCTCTTTTATACCTGAGAATCAAGTAATTTTCTTTCCTCTTTTTTATTTTTGCATAAAAAAATCTTTTTCAGGAAAAAAATTATCTTTATTTAGATTGCAATAGGACCATTTTATGGCGATTGTCCAAATTTGGTCTTTAGATTCAAACAGTGCAGATTCGAAAACTGACAAATCAGTCAAAAATGATTTTAAACAGTCATTTTGACTGTCAAATCCAATCAGCCATTTTTAATGACTTTGTCAGTCAGTTTAACTGATTTTGTCAGTCAGTTTGACATACTTGTCAGTCAGTTTGACTGATTTAGACTGTAACTTTGACTGATTTAGTCTGTAACATTCAATGTTTAAAACAGTCAATTCGATAATTCTAATCAGTCATTTTGACTAATATAAACTGTACCTTATAAATATTTAATAAAATGTAGGAGTTCAATGAAGAACATTATTATACAAATATTTTTTTTTATTTACATATTTTTATTCAAACTATATTCACCCCGTATGTTAACTATTTGATATTTCGACTTTCTGACTTTTAGAAATTAAAACATATTTATCTTCATCCTCCGATTGAATGCATAAAATATAAGGCTCAATCCTGCCTATTTATTTCGCTCTAGAAAAAACAACGTTTTAATGACGTAAATAATTATACAATTAAACTATATTTTTATTTTTGCATCTTAAAATAAAATTCTTACCTTAACAAATCGTATGAGATCTTTTTTCGGAATCTCACAACCTGGTGTTGCATTTAAAATATTGTCCTCAACTCGAGTCTGTGTCAAGAAAAAGCAAGAATAAATTTTTAAATTCTATCTTGTTTTTTTGCGATATTTTTCAGTGTACCAGCATAATTTAAAAATTGCATTTTTAGGAAAAACATTCTCCCAGTCTCAACAATGTTTCTGCACACATGATGCTGTTAATAAGATTTTCTTAAAAACTCCAGCTTTTTATTATATACTTTCTAGAAAAGATTCTACGAATAAAATAAAGTAATAAATGTAATTTTTAAATTTGGCTTGTAAACTAAAATAAATATCGCAAAAGAACAAAGATAGTATTTTCATGGAAATTTTTTAGACGTGCAAAGTTTCTTTTTAACATTTTTTCGTATCTGTTATTATTTGCGATAAAAAAGGTAGAAAATTCGATTGGAAGAAAAACGAATTCTCCTTTCCACAAACCATTAAAACCATATTTTCACTGTTGCATTCAAAAATTAAATTCT
Source organism: Druon quercuslanigerum (assembly GCA_010014905.2). Lineage (NCBI taxonomy): Eukaryota > Metazoa > Arthropoda > Insecta > Hymenoptera > Cynipidae > Druon > Druon quercuslanigerum. Next base: position 1,877,098 of record JAAAKG020000025.1, read on the forward strand.
TTCCTAGAAAAATTGTATGAGAAATTTTTTCGAAATTTCACAGCCTGGTGTCCCATTTAAAATACTTTCCTCAACTTGGGCCTGTGTAAATAAAAAGTAAGAATGAATTTTTGAATCATTTTTTAAACTAAAATATATATATAACCTGCAATAAATGTTTAATGTTTTACAGTTTTTTAATTGATGTTTTTTATTGCTAAATAATTACAAATTAAAAAAGTGAAAATTAGAATATTGTCACGTTAACAAAATTCAAAATTATATAATGAAAAAAGCCTTTGAAAACTTAAGAGGAAAGAAAAAATGAGAAGGCAATCCAAATCCCCTTCCCTCTCTTTCTTTTTAAAAAGAGTCAACATTGTTGGGTGTCAGGCAGAGAGCATCATGGAGGTGCTGCTGTTCCTGTTGGTTTGCATTTTAAAATTTTTTTATTTGCCCTGATAAGGGTACTGTATGAGTATTTTTTTGTGATTTAATAAAAAAGAAAAAAAAAGACGAAAGAAAGAAAAAAACAAAGAATAATTTATAGATTAAAATTTTATATTTATACATTTATAAATTAAAGTAAAAGGTATAAAAATAAAGTTTTTCACAAAAATTGAAATAATTGTTACTTAAAAAACCATTCAATATTTTTTGCAGTTTATCGAGTTGATCTAGGGTATTTGAAAAGATGTCGAATGATTTCTAAACATTCGAAAGGATTTTGAAGGTTTTTGACGGGCTTCTAGAAGATTTACATTGATTTTAATAATTCTATAGGATTTTAATTTCTCCTAAGAAGGTATCTTAATGGATTTAAAATGGTTTTATAAGATTTTATAAAATTTAAAATATTGCAAGGGATTTCAAGGAATATAATTAATTTTTATTTAATTTCATAGGGTTTAATATTATTGAAGTGAAATTTCAAAGAATTTATTCATATTTATTAAGGGATTTCAAAGAATTGTGAAATCCTAATACTTCAAAACTGCTAGCAATAAAATTTTACATCCAGATAAAAGTTTTGTTGAATTAAAGAAACTTTCTTCAAATCAACAAAATTCTAGTATTGATATACGGCCCAAGAAACATTTGTTTGAATTAAAGAATTTTTTTAAAATCTTTTTATTCAATTTAACTAAATATTTCGTTACTTCAAACGTAAATTTTTTTTAAATTAAAGAAATATTTCGTTCCTTCAAACCATATATTTCTTTGAACTAACGAAATATTGTATTGCTTCAAATGAAAAATTTCTTTAAATTAATAAGAAATATAATTTTTCATTCGACCTGTACATTTTTTTAAATGAAATAAATAACGTTTTGGTTGAAGAAAGAGAAACAGTTTAGTTTAAAATAAATAAACATTTTCTTTGAATCCAATAATGAATTACAAATAAATTGGCTTCCTCATTGAACAAAAAAAATTCCATTTCATTTAAAACGATAATAACTCTAATTAAATACAAGCAAAAAGCAAAAAAAATTCTATTTTCTTCGCATGGGTTTTATTTTTTATTTTAATATTTTTGGTGTGTAAATGTATTTTATTCTTTCCTCATTTGCAATTATTCGCGAAAATTTAAAATAAAAAAATTCGCAAAAATTTGAAAACACGTGTTCCGAAAGATGCGGTAACGTAAAATAATTAAACTGATTTGTTCTGCGCAATCTCGTGGCATATTAGTAATGTAGATTTAAAAAATCTTACTTTGATTCAAAGAAATAATTTGCTTATTTCAAATTACTGACTTTAAAAAAATTGTTCCTAGTAACTGTATTCAATCAAAAAAATTTTGTTTTAAATCTAGAAAATCATTTAAACAAATAATTTCTTTAAATAGAAGAAAGTACGTGACGTTATTTTTTTAAATCAAATAAATTTTCTTTTAATGTAAAATTATTTGTATGTTGAATCAAAAGAACCTAGTTAAAAAAAAGTTTTTTTTAAATTTAATATGAACTTTTTTCTGGGTGTATGTTTCAAGTAACGGAAGATTTATGCATACCTTTTTTGTTTAATTGTTAACCCCTTAAAGTACTCAACTACCAGAAAAACACACCAATCGCTGAAAAATTACTCTTCCACGATAATTTTACACTTCGCACAATGCACAGAACATCATCTTTGATGAGGAAATTCGAACTGAAACGATTTCATGAACTCAAGAACTGAAATCATTATTTACCGTTATTGTTTTATTATTCACGCGATATCTAAAAATGAATTTCTAATTATTTGTGCATAGTAATCTTTACTTTCTTCTAACATAAAACGACTGATTTATTTGTCACTTAGAAAATGACCAAAATGATCAGTCGAAACGACTGTTTTGCTAGTCAAAATGACTGATCTGTCAGTCAAAGCATGCTTCATTGATTTAAATTTAGAGTGTATATGATGTATCATCCCAATTCTCACCAAACTGGCAATTTTCCATTTAATTCTAACTCGAATCTCTCAACCATTCTTTTATTTCCAAAACATCATCATCTTACCAATTGAGGACAATTCCCAGAATCCCTGGACTTTTTTCCTAAAAATCTCATTCGAGAACATCGTGCTTTCGGGACACCCGATGCAGAGATGGTTCCTGTATAGCTTTAGAGGCAGTTTCGCGGAGGATGAATACGGGGGAAGTTGGCGCGATTCGATGCTGGATGAGTGGAGAGGGATGCGGGAGGTGTGTGGTTCGAAGGTGTGTGTGTTCCCACACAGAGATAAAGCTTTGTGTGTGTGGGGTAAGAGGGACCAGCGAGGGTCGTTGAGGCGCATGAGCACCACTTTTATTGATTCCGTAACTGCCGCCATGATACTGCCGAGCGACTGGGGGCGGGGGAGTTTCGGGTGTGGGTTACGAAATGGGGATGAGGCTGATGGGGTGGAAACTCTGCGGAGATAAAAAGGAACGAGGGTTGGTGCCGAGCTGGGTTCGCTTGGAGTGAGAGCTTGATGAGGAGGGAAGAGAGGACTGCCAAGCGTATCAACATATCTTATTACAAATAAAAATACAGCACAAGTATGAATAAATTTATGACTATGCAGTCTCCGTAAATAGAGAAACCACGGCCTCCCATTTCACCCCTCAAAATCGTCCACCAAGTGTATCACTGCTTTTATTATCACAAATGCGGTTCTCGTTATTATCGTCATTAGAGATGGTACGAAATTCGGTTCTGTTCTAATAAATTTGTAATCATTGGAAATTATGGGAATTGGTTCTGTTACTATATTAACGACTATTAGAGTTACTTACAAGAAGAAAATTGTTTGTTTTTATTTTTTTTATGAAAACCAAAAGAGATGGAATTAAAGGTTTTTTTATAATAGAAAAATTTGCCTTCTCGAAAATAATTTAAGAAAGTAACAACAAGACATATTTCAAACTTTTGTTGTATAAGATCCTCTTTCATTTAAGGCGGTATTTAAAAATCGCCAATCCTTAAAATGATTTACAAAATGAAAAAAAACTGGTCAATTATTAATTTCTATAAATATTGACGGAGGCTTCTATGCACAATTTATAAAAACATAATTCAAATTAAAATTGCTTATTTAAGAGCAGTTGTTTAGAGCTATAGTTTTTCCTATCCCTTTAGGAAAAAGTTACAAATATTATTTCAAGAGCAGAATTTCCTGAAAATAACATCAAGAGTCCAATGACCAAATTTGGACAATCAGCATAAAATGTTCCCATTCCAATCTGAAAAAATACTCTTTTTCCCTAAAAAAGGAAAGAAAAAAAATTTCTCCCCTTTGAAAAAAAACAAAAAAAAGAGGAAAGAAAAAATGAGAAGGCAATCCAAATCCCGTTCCTTCTCTCTTTTTTTAAAAAGAGACAACATTTTTGGATGTCAGATAGAGAGCATCATGGTGGTGTTGCTGTTTCTGTTGGCTTGCATTTAAAAAAAATTTTATTTGTCTTGATAAGGGTGCTGCATGAGTGTTTTTTGTGGTTTAATAAAAAAGGAAAAAAAGACGAAAGAAAGAAAAAACAAAGAATAATTTATAGATGCGAATTTTTTTTATTCAAAGAGAGAGGGAAGGAGATTTGGATGGTGCCTTCTCATTTTTTCTTTCCTCTTTTTTGTTTTTTTTCCAAGGGGAGAAATTCTTTTTCTTTCCTTTTTTAGGGAAGAAGAGTATATTTCAGGAAATTCTGCTCATTAACTTGATTATTGGACGCTAATCAGGATTTTGAATTTGATTTAAACTCATTTAGGATTCTTCAATTTTACACATTATTTTATACTAATGGCCAAGGCCTCATTTCATTCTTTGAAGGATTCTCGAAAATTCTATTTGGGTAGATTTAAAAAAAAAAATTATAAATCATACAGTTCTTATTAATATAAACAATTATAGTTAAATTACACTGAAATCAATAATATATCTATTTTTGTCGATTATATGAATTATTTTGAAGATTAGTTAAATTACTTTAAGTTTCTTTTCAGACTGCAATTTATTCTGCAAAGAAAAGCAATTCTTTTTAAATATTACAAATTTTTCTAAGTCAATTATGTAAAACATTAATGTTAGTTTTAGAAATTTTTTTTTTTTTAATTAATTTATGTTAAAGAATTCTTTATAATTTGTTTAACAAAAAAATTAAAACTACATTTATTTCTATAAATTTACATTTTAAATGCTCTAATAGTTATTGATATGGAGTTTTCACAAAAGCATAAAAGTATTAATGTTAATAATTAAATTTTCAATGCTTGATATTTTGTTTTTTCAATCGTTTCCTTAAACTTTAATAAAAATAAAAATATTATGTTAATTAGAGTTTAAGAAAACGATTGAAGTGAATTACGAAAAAGAGAATACTAGAATAAACGTTATTATTAAGTTATTATTTGTTGTTACTTTCGCGTTCTACATTTTTTATGAAAAGCCAAAAGCTGTAATAGAATTTAAGATTTTTTATTTCAAAAAATTTTGCCTTAAAGAAAGCAATTCAAGAAAACAGAAATAATCTTTAAAACTTTTATCGTGTTGGATCCAATTCCATTTAAGTTTCCTTAAAGAATGCTTTTTGTTAAGCAAGCAAAAACGATTTTTTCACATATTACACATTTTTATATGTTGAACTATATGAAACATTAATTGCAGTTTTATAAATTTGAAATTTTGAAATTTTGATCTTAATTAATGAATTTTGAAGAATTCTTTATAGTTTGTTTACCCAAAAAATGCAAACTAAAATTTTTTTTATAAATTTATCTTCTAAATATTTTAATATTTATTGAAATGGAATTTACAGAAAAACAGACTAGTATGAATGTTAATAATTTAATTTTTTAACGCTTGATTAAACTCTATCTATACTATGTAATTGACAATATGAAAAAAATTTAAGTTGCTTCCTTAAACTTTAATTAAGATAAAAATATTATATTAATTAGCATTTAGGAAAAAAATTAAAATAAATCACTAAAAAGAGACAACTAAAATAGAATTGAAAAATTATGTACAATTATTCAATTTTTTAGAAGAAAAAAATTTTTATTTATTGTTTGTTTTTACTTTCGCGTTTTAAATTATTTGAGAAAACCAAAAAGCTTTAATAGAATTAAAGATTTTTTATTTGAGAAAATGTTGCCTTTAAGAAAACAATTCAGGAAAATAAAACAAAAATCTTATAAAATTTAGTTCTATTTCGTCCTTTTACACATAAGTTTCCTTCGAAACTTTATTTTATTTAGTGAAGAAAAGCGAAATTTTCACATAATTAACACTTTTCTATGTTTAATTTATATGAAACATGAATTTCAGTTAAAAAAATTAAAAACTTCAAAAATTTTATTTTTGTTTGTTGTTGTTAAAAAATTATTTATAGTTTATAAAAAAATGCAAAGTACATGTATTTATATAAATTTATATTTTAGATACTCTAAGAGTTATTCTTAACGCTTTGTAGAGCTCTCTAGATTTATAATACGTAATTGACATGATTTAAAAAAAGTGTTTCCTTAAAATTTAAATAGTATAATAATATTATGTTAATTAAATTTTGAGAGCACAATTGAAGTGATTCACCAAAAAGAGAAGACTAAAACTGAAGTGAAAAATTATGTACTTGTACAATTTTTTCAAATTTTTAAAACATAAAAAAAAATTCATGAAATATTCGCCCAAGACTAATAGATGATTTTTCAAGCAAATATATTTTTCTTTTGTTCAAACAATTTGTTTAAAAATATGACATACGGAAAAACTAATAACGCGATTCGAATCAGGTAAAAAAAAATATAAATTAGTCAAGTAGTGTAAATAAACAATTGTATGGTATAGAATTTATATTCATACTATATGCAAATAAAAATAAATAAAGCTTTGAATCTTAATAAATTATAATAATTTAAATCTTTATTTAATAAAATAAAACTTTTTTATATTCAGATTGTCTTAATCTGTGCAACAAATTGGTTGAAGCAAAAATTGTCCAGTATATGAATTTTATGTAATTTTTTGTAGAATAGAATGCCGCTATTAGTTTGTTCTGCGTGTCTTGAATAATTAAATAAATTGAAAAGTACAATTTTTAAACCGACATTTGCTTTTAAAAAACAAATTGTCCAGTAAAATTGCACAAGATGGCTTACATATATGTTTCTTAAAAAACCGTTTTTTAAGCAAAATTCTTTTTTCTATGTGGCGTTCGGTTCTTTTGCCGTCCTCAAAAGTTCGATTGTTGTTTAACCAAAATATAAATAAATTGTTGTAATAAAAATAGTTTGCGCAATTTACAAGTCAGTTTTTATGACGTTTTCGAGATGCTTCGATTGACCTATTGATCAGCCTTTTATAATCTTCCGTGATCTACTGTTTTTGATTTTCAAACAAAAATATTGATCTTGTTTTAAAATTTTTTTCTTTCTTTTCTGTCTCTTTTTTTTTAATTTTTGTCGAAACTTTTTATATCAAACAAATAAAAAATATGAGTGTTGTGTCCGCTAAATATAAACTATATTTACCTTTTTTCTGCTAGGTTGTTTATACGAAGAAAACTTTTTATTTGAGTTTGGAACATAACACTACCATAAGTTCAAAACATGTTTGTTATACCGGAACACATTGATTGACCTTTAGTTTTTTTCTTTGTTACAGAAAAAAATTAATGTGTTGCCTATGAGGAAGCAAAGAGTTCATAAAATGAGCATAAAAAGTTCGGCCAAAATGAAGACATCCATACTGCAGCGGTATGTTCACCTATCTCAATAAAATATTTAAATTGTAAAATAACGTTACTGAATATTTAACGATAAGAAATTATGGACGATTCAGAATAACTTTATCTTCAACACAGAAAAAACTGGGGCCGGTATTTGAACCAATTATTGGTTCCAAGAAAGCTACAACAAAAAGGAACCCTAATGCTGAAAAACAAGCCAAATTATTAATTATTTATTTCATCTTTCTGTCTTGAAAATTCTACTATTTTGGTAAAACGTTCAACTTTTTCGTGAAAAATTTAATTTTCTGTTGAGAATTCAATAATTTGATTGAAAATCATTTTTCTAAACTAATTTTTTTAACTGAGTGTTTAAGTATCCTCTTTTTCATTTAAAATTCATCCTTTTCGTTAAAAAATTAATTTTTTTAACTCAAAGTTTATGTATCCTATTTTTAGCTGAAAATTCTTCCTTTATTTGTGTTAAAAATTGAACTATTTTGGTATAAAGTGAGCTATTTGATTAAAAATTACATTTTATTTTGAGAATTCAATAGTTTATTTATTTGTAAAAAATTTTAATTAATTTTTTGCTTACTGAAAATTTAATTATCCTATTTTTGTTCAAAACTGCATCCTTTTTGGTTGAAAATTCGTCTCTTTGACTTAAAAATTCAACTATTTTGTTTCTGGTACAAATTTTAACTATTTGGTTAAAAATTAGATTTTCTGTTGACAATTCAACAATTTGATTGAAAATAGTTTTTTTTTTAAATTAATTTTTAATCTTAAAATTTAACGATCTTATTTTGAATTGAAAATTCATCTTTCTAGCTTTAAAATTCAACTCTTTTATTTTTAGTAGAAAGTTGAAATATTTGGTCAAAAATTTAAAACTTTTCGAGAATTCAACAATTTTTTTGAAAATATTGTTTTTTTTTGTTGACACTTTTTTTTTAAAGTGAAAACTTAAGTATCCTATTTCTGGTTAAAATATCATCTTTCTGGCTAGAAAATTCAACTATTTTGATAGAAAGCTCATTTATTTGGCAATAAATTAAATTTTAAGTTGAGAATTCAACAATTTGAATAAAAATAATTTTTTGGTTGAAAACTAATTTTTTACCAGCAAAATTTAACTATCATATTGTTAGTGAGAAATTCATCATTTTTTGTTAAAAATTCAACTATTTGGGTACAAAAATCAACTATTTGGTTTAAATTTTAATTTTTTGTTGATAGCTCAACAAATTTGATTAAAAATAAAGTTTTATGTGTTAAAAATAATTTTTTGTTTGCAAATTTAATTATCCTGTTTTTGGTTTAAAATTCGTTTTCTGACTTTAAAATTCAACTATAAATGTCATATAATAAAGTTATAAGTTATAACATTTTAGATTTTTAGTTCAAAAATTTTATTTATAAATATGATAGAATATAAAAGCTCAATTTCCCATGGAGAAGTAAATGTGACATAAGTGTTTTTATTAGTCTTATAATAATGCAGATATTGATATGAAATGTATTAAAAACACTAAGACTTATTTTTTCGTGTTAAATTTATTAATAAAAATTTTCTTTGTGACAAAATCTGGTGAAGAAACAAGAATCTCGTCACGATCGTAACATCAAAAAAGTAAATTATTTATTTTTTAGTTTAAATTTTTTAGTAAACGTGTATTTTGTTTTACATAATGTCATACACATAAATATGAGTAAAATTTCTTTGCAAATGAGACAGATCAATACAGACTGAGACTAAAATTTAAGAAATATAAAAGAGATTAAAATCAAATTTAAAATCCTATTTGACGTCTAATAATCAAGTTAATGCATACAATTCCTGAAAATATAACCAAATCACCAAACTTCTCATTTTTCTTTCTTCTGTTTTATTTTTTCCTGGCAGGAAAGGAAAATTTTTTCTTCTCTTTTTTAGGAGAAAAGAGAATTCTGTTTTTTCTTAAATTGCAATAGGAACATTTGATGGTGGTTGACCAAATTTGGTTGTTACGTTCTTGGTTTTGTTTTCAGGAATTCTTCACATCAATTGACTAAAACGTGAGAAAAATGTAATTTAAACTAATAACCTATTCCTTTCGAATCATCTAACTATCAGTAGTTGTGTTACCTGGGTATTGAAAACGTTTCTACAATCTAATATAAAGGATATAATAATTTTTACAATCCCAAAAATGTGAAATCGTGAAAAACTTCATAATAACTTTATACATACCCTCTAGAAATACAATCGCTGTAGTGAGAAAATGATTAAAGCAAGTCTGGTGGTCGAATAAGGGTAGGAAGGGAAGTAAATAAAAGGGTAGTAGATAAGCAAGAGGAATAAAAGCATATTAAAGTTGGTTTGGGATGTCGGATAGAGGGGTAAGTACGTGGATTGTGGATACGGAATCTCCTTTGGGTGGAATTATGGCATTTGTCGCTTACGGATCGATGAATCGGCTTAGTTTTGCGTGGGTGTGATAGCGATAGGAAGGGGGTAGAGAGCAATGCGTGGAGATAATTAAGCCGCTTGATCTATGGCCGTTTCGCGAGTTCGCTCGTTATCTCCTCAGTGCTCGCCCCTGGTATATTTAGTTCAGTTTCGGATATACGCAGAATCCAGAGACCATGGACCACGTCCCATTCTACCAGGGCAGAGAGCTCAGAGCCCAGAGGTCGACGTTCAATGGTCCAGCATTTTCTGTCTCCATCCCCTTCGGAGAGAGACTCTCCTCTCTCTCTCTCTCTTTCTCTCCACAATTCGCTTTCTTCCCATCTCTTTCTCTCTCACTCTCGGAAAACCCTCCTCCTCATTCCATCCTCTCCCACTCCCTCTCTCGACTGCTTTATTGTCTGGAGCTGCTCCATCGAGGGTGCATCCCATTCCCGGCTTTAATTGAGACATAAATAAGGTTTGTTTGGCTTTGCCATCGGACCAGCTATCCCTGGGAATTGGGATTGAAGCTTTACCGATACAACTCGTTCTGCATAATGGGAACGTTAAATTCTGCCTCGAAAAAAAAATGTTTTTTCTAGTCGAAACCCTCGCCAGAGGCGAGGCCAGAGGTACTGACCATGTTTCTGTCTCGTACGTAGACGATGGCATAACAAATTCAAAATGAGGGATAAATTTCGGATTTGCTACTGGTAAGGCGCAGATCCAAAGAAATTACCTTGGGCTAGGGGGTGATCGAGAGCCATCTTTTTTTAAATACAGTAAACAGACTCATACGAATTATTATCAACCATGGTTTATATCCAAAGAGCTAACAAGTTTTGCATTGGTGAGCAGATTTCAACGTCACTTTATTCCTTGATTTCGCTGAGTCCAATCTGCATGAGATATTGCCAAGATTGGGTAAAGTTATAACGAGCACATTTAACAAAGCACAAGAGAGGGATAACTAAACCGGTCTGTGTGAGACTTGGGAGTAGGCGTATGAACATTGGACGTAGGCGAAGGGAGTATGTCCGTTAAATTTAAAGTAATGTCCGCACAGTGAGGTCTGGGATACTATGATCGTAATTCTGACTGGGCAGGTATCTCCAGGGACTTATGGACTACCTTTGTACGCTGGCGAAAGTGATTTTACTTTGTACAAGTTAATCCCAGGAGTCGTTGGTCACCAACACGGCCCTCCCCCAGTTCTCCGGATTGTAGGACGTTCCATGACAAGCTGCTTCATTCTCCTCTCTTCTATAATCTACTTACATCTTTTCTCTTATTTTTTTTATTTCATATTTATGTTAGATTCAATTTTTTGAGAAAGTTTCATCTAAAGTTAGTCATCATAAACAAGGCTAATTTGATTATGCTTGTAGGATGTACCATAAGAAGGTACTTCATTCTCCTCTAATATACAATTTAATTACATCCTTTTTCTGAACCCTTTTCATTTTATACTTAGATTTATTTTATTGAGACAGTTTCATTAAAAGTAAAATCCAGATGAACACTATTTAGCTGGCAACTTATTTATAAGTTTTAAAAAGATATGTTATCCGTATTTTGATATGTAGTATGATGAACAATGCTAATTTGATTATGCTTGTAGGATGTTCCATAAAAAGCTACTTCATTCTACAATCTACTTACATCCTTTCTCTTAAACTTTTTCATTTCATACTTATGTTAGATTCAATTTGTTGAGAAAGTTTCATAAAAAGTTAGTCATCCTGAACAATGCTAATTTGATTTTGCTTGTAGAATGTTACATTAGAAGCTACTTTCTTCTTCTCTTCTCTACAATCTTTTCACACCTTTTCTCTTAATCCCATTAATTTTATATGCATTCAATTTGTTAAGACAGTTTTATCAGAATTTAGTTATCATGAAACATGCTAATTTGAATATGCTTGTAGGATGTTCCATAAAAAGCTACTTCATTCTTCTCTTATCTACAATCTAATTACATTCTTTCTTCTAACGCTTTTCATTTTATACTAAGATTTATTTTATTAAGACAGTTTCATCAAAAGTGAAATGAAGATCAAAATTATTTAGCTGGAAACTTACTCATAAGTTTTAAAAAGATATATCATCTGTATTTTGATATCTAGTATAATGAACAATGCTAATTAGATTATGCTTGTTCTAGGAGCTACTTCATTCTACAATCTACTTACACCCTTTCTCTTAAACTTTTACAATTCATACTTATGTCAGATTCAATTTGTTGACAAAGTTTAATTAAAAGTTAGTCATCATGAACAATGCTAGTTTGATTTTGCTTGTAGAATGTTATATAAGAAGCTACTTTATTCTTCTCTTCTCTACAATTTTGTTACATCTTTTACCTTAATCCTATTCATTTCATATTCATTCAATTTGTTAAGACAGTTTTATCAAAATTCAGACATCATGAACAATGCTAATTTGATTATGCTTGTAGAATGTTATATAAGAAGCTACTTTATTCTTCTCTTCTCTACAATTTTGTTACATCTTTTACCTTAATCCTATTCATTTCATATTCATTCAATTTGTTAAGACAGTTTTATCAAAAT